>JBAIZZ010000063.1:139437-189874 GCA_037355905.1 Heliconius aoede | reverse complement strand
TGATTTTAAAAAATTTGGAATATGCATAAATACCTAATGCAAAATATTATATAATACATTATATATTTAATTTTTTTTTGCATTAAGTAAAAGTCTATATTTTTACAACGATTTAGTTTGATATGTTCAATGCTATATTTAATAATGACATAACTTATGCTTGTTTCAATATTTTCAATCTCATTGTGTTATACTATACCCTATTCAGGGAGCCGTGAGATAAAAGGTAAACATACCATAATACCATAATAAGGTTGCTTTATAGGTAATGATTAATGGAATTAATTAATTTGAACCCCTTTAAGACTATAAATATACATATATCGAATATCGTAAAAGGCTTATTATTTTCTTATATTTAAATTTTTATTTATTAAATAGTTGACATGACATGATATGATATCAACTTTGAACATATTTTATTGTTAGAGCATATCTTTTATTTTACATTTCAATATAATTATAACTTATTATCTATTATAAAATTGCAAATATTCATAGTTACAGTTCAAATTTATGAAATAATAGTTTTTTTTTAAATATTAGACTAAGTATTCTAATATTTAACCAACTTACCTTCACTTAGCTTTACGCTTTATCCCTAGCGGGGTAGTCAGAGAACGGAGTACCAAACGCTACGGTCCCTACATACCATTGTCATCAACCATTCATTCAAGCCCTCGGGAGGGTCCTCATGTTTTTTACGTGACCTTCCTCCAGTATCTTAGATACTGTTTTTTCGAAGGTCAAGGTCGAGGTCTCCCCTTACCTCTCTTACCACTCACTTTTCCATCATAATTTTTTTTTGCCATTCTTTCATCACTCATTCGTTCTACGTGCCCAAAACGAGCTGAGCACGTTCTTCTCTAACCAACCTTTTTTTATCATTTTATCATCTACGATGAATGATGAAATATTTCCAATTGTGTCAACAGAATTGTTTACTATAATGTATTAATATTGAAGGCGATACATTAATCATCATCATTTGTAAGAGTAACTAGAGGTCGTTATGGCGCAGTGGCACAAGCGTGTGACTGTAAACCCGACGGTTGCGCGTTCGATTCCCACTCGGGGGAGTTAATTGTTATTGATTAATATTTTCATTTCTTCGATTTCGTAATAAGACATAACGAGCGGCTTAGAGGTCCGTCAGTCAAAAAGCAATGCGTCGAAAATTCGACGGAGTTTAATAAGTTAACATTTAGTCTGCTCACACAACTATATGCGGGAAGCAGCGTGAATCTGAAAAAAAAACAAATATATATAGGTATACATATGTACATAAGATACGAGTAAATGGCATTGAGACATGACTTGGGTTAACAAAACATGACAAATTATTGTGTATCTACATAAATTATCTTATTTGATATATTAAATAAAATATATTATATATTTTATCAATTTGGACTCTTCACTCTCATTTAACCAATAGTTAAGATAATTTGAGGGTTGAGGCTGTTGGTCATGGGGACCTAGGGAGACTAGGACCTGACTGTAAGGTGGCGGTTGCGGGTTCGGATGAATTATTATTTATTAACATTTTAATATCTTCTCTCTGGCATCAAGGCAAGCCCGGCGTTCAGTTTCGCCACCCAACACGCAATGCCTCGTAAAATCCGGAGGAATGTGGGGAATGGAGTATCTTAACAAGAGGTTCTCTCTGCCTACCCTGCTGTGTGCGGGATACAGGGTACAGCTGATTTATTTGTTTTATTTAATTTGGAGCCATTGCGTGTTGGGTGATGAAACCCAGCGCCGCGCTTTGCCTCGACACCCGATCAAAGAAATTAAGATATAAATTTAAATAAATATTATTTTTCCACGAGTGGGGAATCCACAACCAGTTGATTTTGCAGCACACTTTATGTCCCTGTGCCACGAATGGCCTCAAGATATCTTTGGATATATGTAAACGAATTATGAATCGTATAAGTATATCACATATAATAACTAAATGATGTTTGATTTCGAGGATACGAGGTACTTGCAACACAAGTGTCTTCTGATGATATGTATACTCGGAACAGCAGAGGGGAACTAGTATTAAGACGTTCCGTTCTCCATTTTCCGCCTGATTCACTGCGTATACATTTTCCTCGAGTGGGAATCGAACCCACATCACCTTGTCGCATTTACAATGACATTATTACCCTTTTTTTTTTAATTAAAATAAACTACATCGACGGGCTCGTAATTGCACGTGTCTTTTTTTACAATATTTATTCTTTATTTATATGGCATATCAACAGTTCGGGATTAGTCTCCTCACTGACTGTTATTTTTTTTTCTTAGTTTTTTTATTTATTAATTTATTTATTTATTGTATATATTTATCTTATGTACATGCGTACACAAGGGTAATACCTTGCGCCTCGCTCGGCCCTGCCAGTGTTATTAATATGATAAAGTGAATCGTAATAAAATTCAGAATCTGACGTAGGTCATTGTAGATTTGCTTCATGACCTAACTGACCTGGCAATGATTTTTTAAATATACTGAATATTATAATATTATTATCTATAAATATATATGTATATTCGGTTGCTGACTGCTGTTTCCTTGTGTGTGTGTGTGGATATTTTCATTATAATTTTTATTACAGTGAAATTTTGTAGTGGCGATCAGGAGATTTCGCTTTTTACCTTACACTTATTTAAAAATCAGTATTCAGACTCGACCGGATTTAATACCACCCCCGACATTTAAAACCGGCGTGAAGTAGTGGCCCTTGCCATTGCGTTTCGTATTAGGTAATGCCGGGCCCCGGTGCCCTTCATCTCCACCTTAAAGGCTGGCAACGCACCTGTGGCTCCTCTGGTGTTGCATGGGGTCGTGGGCGGCGGTGATCACTTACCATCAGGTGACCCGAACGCTCGTTTGCCATGTCCTCTCCCATAAAAAAAAATAATAAAAATCAGTATAAAGAGTATAATTATTTATAAAAAATATGGATTTTTGTATGTCGTCAAGTCAGTTTGAATTTTGGTTGAATATAATTTAAAAAAAAAAAAACAAAGTTTTTACAATTTTTACAAAAAAAAAAAAAATATTTCTACTATCAGTCACGTGTACCAACATACGTATAAACATATTCCTATGACGCGCCTTGCCAATAATTAGTTAGTATTTCATTTATTTACTACAAACATCTTATCTTTACTTACGTAATGACTTATTAAAAATCTTAATATATTGTATAAAGATGCTGTTAAATTGTGCGATAGTTAGTCATCTTCACGCTACTACTACCACTGTATCCCGCACACGGCAGGGTAGGCAGAGGGAACCTCGTGTTAAGACACTCCTTCCCCCACTTTCTGCGGAATTCTGGAGGCATTACGCGTTGGGTAGAAGGCCTCGACACCAGCGAAGAAATGGAAATATAAACTTAAATAATTATTTCACTTCTTCGAGTGGGGATCGAACCCACAATGGTCGAGTTACAGTCACACTCTTGTGCCGCTGCGCCACGACGGCTGCAATACATGATAGTTTTAGTACTGTTTTTTTGTATTTAATCTATAATCTGCTAGAAGTTGTGTAAAATTTTAATGAACGGTCGGAGAGTGAAAAAATTAGTAATTTTCAAAACATATTGGTGTTAGTTGTAATATTCTAACCTGAACTCTTCTATAATTCTGGGCTCTTTGCTGAATGAGAAACAATGAATATTATTAACCGACATTAAAAGAAGGGAGGTTATCAATACGAATTTATGATTGATTCAATTTTATTTTAATTTCCTCAAAACTTTTGACCGGGTGAATCGATTTTGTTTTAATTTAATTGGAAAGGCTACACTTCAAGAACAATTTGATGAAAGTTTGGTTAGATTCCAATTACGGGATCCGCTTGTAATGGAAAAAATCTTTTTTATTTTTTGTTAAAAATTGTAATTATTTAATTTTTCTTTCGCAGTGTGTTTGACAGCGCTTGTTCAGACTGTTCAGAATGCGAGTATGGAGACACCAAGGGACACATATACCAGTAAATATATTTCATAAATTTTATGCTTTGTGAAAAATATACATGTGCTGTTAAAATTATGAATGACTTTAATGACATGATATATTTTAAAAATATTTATATGATTTTACATACTTTTGTAATACTATTATAATTTCTCTCCAACTTTGCCCCAAATTCCAGTGTATCTTAAATAATTATCTTCTACTAGCACTAGGGCGAGATGCACAAGTTTTGGCAGTATAGAAAAAGAAACCTATCCTTTGCTGATGGCCCCAAACCTGACCAACACGTATAAATCCATCAGCACCAGTTCAGATACCTTGGTAATATTTATTTTTATATTTATAATATTATTTCATAACTGAAAACTTCGACTCAAACATTATTTCGAAAAGTTTTGCTGACTTAACACTTCCCTCTGACTACCAGTCAATATTCAGAAATTAACTTAAATATGCCTACAATTAGTAACTATAAGGAATTAAGAATTAAATCGATATGGACATGACAATAGATATGGAGTCGAGGAATCATCATAGTCATCGGAGTCATTACACGCTCTAAATATAAACAAAGATAACAAAATACCCATTTTATATCGTAAAATGCGATATCTTCATACTTTAGTTTACAAATTATATACAAATTCCGTTTATTACAGAAATTGATAAAATTACTTGACGACAATTACTATCTGGTAGTTTAATCTTTAAGTTTAGATGACCTTATATTCCTTATTCTTTTAGTTTGGATGACCTTTGAACCTTTATTTGGATGACCTTCGACCATTAGAAGTGTCGTAGCCGCCTTTAAAGTTAGGCTTTCTGATCATTCTTCAAAATAAATTAAAGTGTAATATCTATTATTAACCAAAAAATCCAATTAAATAAGCTTCAAGCTGCATCCCGTACACAACAGAGACAGAGGGAACCTCATATTAACACACTCTGTTCTCCACTTTGCGACATTTTTTTTAATGCAATGCGTATTGAGTGGCGAACACCAGGTGCCAGAATGGGGATCGAACCCACAGTCGGGGCGTTACAGTCACGATGCCCCTGCACGACGATGACTTCAATATTATTCTTCTATTAATATTATCAAGATTTAAAGATAGAATGGTAAAATTAATAATGAAATATCTTTACAGGGCCCCGCAGAGCTATCCGGTGGCGACATCATAGCGACCTACAAGAGGACTATGCAAAAAGAATTAAACAATAAGCCGGATAATAACAAACAAAGTTCCCTAGTTACTATGTTAGTATATTACCGATATTTTTTTCTTTTAGAAATTTATTAATATAAAAAAATCGGAATGTGTATTTTTTAACCGAATATAGACAATACAGTGTTATATCTTGGGGGAAAGCAGAATTTTTATTTTAAATATTTGAATAAAAATGTGAGTTACCGTAGCAAAAGTGGAACATAGAAAAGAATATGAGTTACAGTAGTACTTATCTATTAGTTATGTAATAGATAAAGAAAGATAAAATATATTTTATGGGAAAAACGTAAGTTAGAACAAAGAAATGAAAATATTTAATATATCATTCCCCCAAATGGGAACCGGAGTCATAACCAATGTTGCGCACATTGGTCCCACATTTGTTGTGTCCCACACTGCCGCCTACTCTGCTATGTGCTGGAGCGTGCAGCGTAAAAAAACATTTTGAAATTTAAAAGAACTATTGTTTTATAGATTTTCAATCTGGAACACAATAATGGGGTCTTCTCTCCTTACGATGGCGTGGGGAGTGGAGCGTGCAGGGCTGCCCACCGCACTGTTCCTCCTCGCCTTCATGGCGGCGCTGTGCCTCTACACCGCGTATATACTGCTGAGGGTCAACGCTCATCATGGTTTGTGGAAATCATCATACTATATGCTCTCATTATGTGTTATGCTAAATTAACTTTAATCTAGTCTTCAAAATGAAAAAAATATTTCGAACCTATAACCGTCACGACTAACGACAGCTTCAATATTATGACTGTATTATTATCAAAGTAATATATTATTTCAAAGGCAGTTCGACCTGCGAAGTGCCAGCACTGTGCCGCACGCTGCTGGGCCCGGGCGCCGCCGCCGCCGCGCACGCCTGCAGCCTTCTCGTGCTGGTGGGCGCCAACGTCGTGTACTGGCTGCTCATCACCAACTTCCTGTATTATACTGTTAATTATTTTATGGGTGAGTTGTGTTTTTGTCACATCGAACGACTGACGTGATAATATAACCAAATAATTTATTTCATTTTTTAACTATTGATATAAATATTAAAGGTCTTAAGAAGGACAGTCCGCAAGGTGTAGGTTCAGCTTTGCATTAGGGTGAGTGTATACAGGTGTAACGAGGTGTACTGTGAGGTGTGGCGCATCTTGTAGTGGTAACGAGGGATCCGCTGTCTGGAGACAAACCAGTCCCCAATCTGGTCTAATTTGGCTGGTTCAGACGAGACCCTCAGAGATTTACAAAATACTGTTTACCATAAAGAAATGATCGTTTTCGATCTATTATTAGATATTTCATTCGTTTTATTATTATTTCGTAATTATAAGTAAATTATATAAAACATTTTAAAAAATCTATACATATAAGATAGAAAAATATTTTTTAACATTAAACAAAAACTGCTAATATTTCTTTTTCAAAGACATCCACACAACAAACACGACAGTCTACAACTCAAGTCTTCTGTGCCCTAAAAATGACCTATTCACCGGAACATCTCATCCCGTGGAGGACCCCTCCCCATATTGGAGCCTGCATCTCACAGTGCCCATGTACGTCGCTATCATCATATTCCCACTCCTGATGTTTAAGAAGATCAGTTTCTTCACCAAACTTAATTCTTTAGGTAAGGGTTTTTCTTTTTCTTTTGATTATATTTTCTATCTCGCAGATGTGTATTCTTGAGACATTCTTTGTTGAATGGCAGAACTCGATGCTGCATGAGATTAACCAATTTTAATTAGACCAGACTAATAATTAATTCTCACTCACAATCCACCAAACCAAAGCATCTCAATTCCAGGTACCCTATCAGTATTCTATCTATTAATCTTCGTGATGGTGAAGGGCTGGATGTGGGGCATCAACATATCGCAGTTCATGTCGGGTCGCGGCGGGGCCAGCGCCGCCGTGCTCAGCGGCATGCTGGCGCTGTCTTTCTATATACACAATATTATAATTACTATCATGAGTAATAACGCAAAACAGGAGAATAATGTAATTATTGTTAATAATATTCAATCAGTCGGCTTCACGCTGTATCCCGCACATCAGGGTAGGCAGAGGGAACCTAGTGTTAAGACACTCCGTTTCCCATTTTCAGGAGTAGTGGGACCAGAGGTAAATAAGTAAAATATAAATTTAAATAAATATTTCGTTTCCTCGAGTGAGAATCGAACTTACAACTTACGCGTTTACAGTCACACACTTGTGTCCTTGGGTCACAACTAGCCTCTATTGTTAATAATAAATATTTTAATTATCTTTAGAAATATACATTTATAGTACCTATATATAAGTAGTTAATAATTACACGATGACGGAGATTGTAAAAAATAAAGAAAATCTTGTATATAAGAAGTAGTAGGGCAGGCAATAAGAAGCGATAAGGAGAAAGTAATGGAACTCAACGCTGCACTCTATCTACAGTGTGTATGAAATATGGAAATATGGAACTGAAATAAATTAAGAATTTAGTATTTATCATTCAATCATTGTCTAAGATAGGAATCGAATCCACAACCATCGACTGTTTTACTTAAGATAAAAGAACAAATGATCACTATGTATAAAGTAATAATTGAAGTCGTTTTATATTTTTCAGGGCAGAGATTTAACTATAGCATTTATGCTAGTTGCAGTAACATATGCGCTGGTCGGTGCCGTCTTCTACGTGTGCTTTCCTCTTGCCAAATCCTGTATTGAAGATGTATGTATTTTATAGCTAAAAATTTTTCAATAAAATAAAATTTTCTAATATTAGTTGTAATGGCTCACTTGACTTAGGTTAAAATAAATTATTGACAATTTTTATTGAACAATTTCTAACTGGGAAGCGAAGTTATGACTATCACTTGTACATTAATAATGTTAACTAAATTGAAATATGCTAAAACATTTAATTAATTTTATTTGGTAATTACAGAATATCCTAAATAATTTTGAAATGCACGACGTGATGACGGCAATCGCAAGAATACTGCTGTTATTCCAGGTATGACATATAATAACTGATTTGTATTCTACTTTTTGTACTGCTTCTTTCACTTCAGGCTGTATCCAACATATAGACGGGTAGTTAGTTACAAGGAACTTAGTGTAAAGAGACCTAGTGAAGAGAAACCTAGTGTAAAGAGGCATTTAGATAAGATTTGACAAAATTTCGTTAATCTCATATGATTGAACGATTCTACCACCTGAACACGACGCAACAAATGTTTTTATTAGAGATAAACTTTATTTTGCACATAGTAACTGTTATCTATTCCATTCTATTTTTGTAAATATTACAAAAAATATGTTGCAAAGTATTTTCTTTGCTGTATGGCTGGCTGGTCTTTGCAAATGATATCATCCAGACGTGCAGATCAGGAGAATCTCGAGTTAATGTCCTTTTCTTTACAAGTGGTGACATAACTAATGTCTTATTAGTTATCCATTAAAAAACCGTTAATGTAATCTCTTAATTTTTAATTCATCTATGCTGACCAATTTCCATCGTTTCCTCATTCTAGGATTGGCGAAGTAAATTGTGATCTACTGGCACGACGTAAATCTATAAAATAAAGAATCAATCAATTCATCAATTATATGCATTGTTCTATTGTTGTCAGGTAGTAACAGTATACCCCATGCTGGTGTTCCTGCTACGCGCGGAGGCGGTGGCGCTGCACCCTCGCGCCGCCGCGCCCTCTATACAACTGCTGCTGTCCGTGGGGGTGGTGGCACTGTGTGTGGCGGTCGCGTGCTTGTATCCTAATGTTGGCACTATTGTTAGGTAATTAGAAATAATATTATTAGTGGTCTACAAGTAAATACTTTGTTTTTACTTTTTTAGAAAGCAGGACTGTAGTACATATTACTACCTAGTGCCATTCACTCTGTTTTCCGGTTTCCATTTGAATTCGTGACTGTATGTCTAGTGAATTTTGAATGGCAGAACTGCCGAACTGCCGAATTGCGTTTTGAACGGCATAACTCAACGACGCGCTTTTTCTTCGACATCAGAGCGAAGAAATGGAAATATAAACGTAAATACATATTTCACTTCCTCGAATCGAACCTACAACCATAGTTTCTACATGAAGTGCAAAGCACTAAAATCAATTTTATCCCAAAACCTGATAACCATTAGATTAACATACAAAAGCTCCAATTCATTAACATGACCTCATGGGCATTTTAATGTATTGGAGTATGTTCATACATAATGTTTCCAGGTACACTGGAGCGGTGAGCGGTCTCCTCCACGAGTTCGCACTCCCCTCTCTCTTACAAATGCGTTCTCTACAATTACGCAGCAAATTGACCGTCTGGAAAGGAATCTTTTACTCTTCCATTATTATATTTGGATGTGTTAACTTGATTATGCAATTTTTTATCACCTGAGTTGTTTTTTTTTCTTGACTGCCAAAGGAATTTGTTTTGTACACAAATCTAGAACTTAAATAATCTAATTTATAAGTGAAATGGAGGAAAAAAATATTTTAAAATTATAATTAGTATGCAATAAATATATAGCGCGGTTGCCAAAACGAAAGAACGATGAGCGTGTAATGCTCAGACGAAAAAGGCTCCTTTCTTTCTGGAGACATTGCGTGTTGAGTGACGGAACTCAACGACGCATTTAAGCCTCGATACCAGAGCGTAGAAATGAAAATAGAAATTTTTGTAAATATTTCATTTCCTCGAGTAGGGATCGAACCCAGAACCAGTCGCGTTTACAGTCACACCTGGTGCCCCTGCGCCACGACTGGCCGCTACATGCCAAGAATTGAAGATGTGTACAATAATATGACTTAAGATTCGAAGCTCACTAAAGATTTTTTATATTTAAAAAATTTTCGAACGTATAAAAATAAATTCTGCTACGTTTCGTATAATAACAAGAAACCCTTTAAAACATAAATGGACAAAAAGTAGGAGATGTAACTTATCCCTGAATGTGGGAAACTTGTGGAAATCCTTATACCAAAATGAATGAATTGTTTTCATTAAGCTACAAGGATTTAAATATATTAGGTAGTTATAAAATCGAATATGTACATAATTTTAAGTGACAATTTTGTAATATTATATAAAAAATCTAGTATGTATTACTCCTTTCGATATTGTTATCTATCACACTCCACTGCAAGTATTAACATCTATGTATAGGTTAATACAAAATTAAACAATCTAGTCAATAAAAGTTTCACCGTTTTAATATAAAAGGTATTTTATTCGAGAATATTCCACTATAAAATAAGAAATCTCTTTTAAAATATGCAGTTTTTGGGGGTTCCGTCCTCCTCCTCAAAACGACACCCTTATAGGATCACTCTATCTCGTCTGTATTATCTGTCAAGACCATTTATCCTAAGATCGCGTAGAGGTAACAAGTTTAAATAAAAAATATTTTAAAATACAAAAATTCCGACTGCATAAAGCTGAAAAGAAAAAAAAATAGGTCCAATAGTTTATTAGACTTAACAGTCGGGACCTCTTTAAACTTTAATTACTTAATAGTTCTAAATAATCCGCGCCCCTACAACATGGAGTACCGGATGTTGGTCAACGTGCTCAGGGCTCCCGCGACGCCGATCACTCTGACTTGGTTTTTTGCAGTTACGTTTATCTACCGGGTAGAGGGATCCTACTTTCCTCCGAGTTCTGTAGGCATCCGTGTTGAGTGGCGGAACTCAGCTTGTTAATTTTTGTATTTTAATAAAGTAAAAATAAATAATAAAACAAATGTCTGCTCGTATGTAAAAATAACCTCCATGTAATGTTTTTTTTAATATTATATTATATTATATTAAGCTTAATTTCATACGGTACCTGTACGAAATTACCTACTAATCTAATGTTGACATCCGTTCCCAATAAGACACTTAGGTATGTGTGTAGAGTGGCGGAACTCAACGCTGTGCTATGCTTTGTAACATGAAGCAAGGAAATATTAAATATTTAATTTCCTCAAAGGGACTGAATTGTGCTGCTGCACAATGAGTATAATATTATTGTTGCAATAAAAATAAAATTATGTAATTTTTGCATATTTGTACTTTATTTAATCATTATACTTTACAAATAAAACAACAACAGTATCAAAAATGTGTAAATATCCTCATATATATTTGAAAATGTCTTTGGAAGTCTTTTACATATTTCGCAAGAAATATATAATGATAAAAATATATTTATTTTGTAATCTTCAATATTTTAACAATAATAGTTTTGCTTTAATACAAATGTTTTACTACCCTTATATAATATAATCCTAATATAACAGGAACAATTCTTAATAAATATCCAATAATTGTAATAATTTCCATGAAAAAATACTTTAAATATAAAATTATGAATATATACAAAACAAGAATGTAAAAACAAATAAATAAAAATACTAGTTGAATATAAATACTAGGTAGAAGGTACATATACACAAAAATGAACATGTTTCATAAAAAAAACATGTGAAATCCCCCTTATAATAACTAAAGCTATATTTATATTTGCTGCCAATAATTATATATAAAAAAAAATATAACACAAATAAATAACATTCACATACTAATAATCAAATTGAAATATTTTTATAATAATATTTACTTTCGACGAACAAAATTAGTGGATTCGTCTTTTTTTTGACTGGAAAATTGACAGTTCTGTAAAAAATATTATTATTATTTATAATTTGTTTTTATTTATGTGATGACAGTGGGTGCGTCTCTCCCAGTGTAACTCTTTAACTGTGATATTTCTAGTGCGACGTCGATAAGAGGTTTCAGCATTTGTTGCGCGTCGCCGAGTACTTCCTTCTCTTCGTACGAATCTATGTATAGTCTGTGGATAGAATTATAAAGTAAAAAGGGTTTTTTTTCTTAATAGATATTTATTTTAATTAAATAAGAAAAGTTAGTAAATTTTAGATAGCAGTATAAATTAAAAAAAATCGTAACAGAGCAGGCAAGTATCGCATATTTGAATACCATATTATACAAATAATTACATAATTATGCTTCAAAGTTTTTTTTAACATTATAGCTAGAGCAGGCAAAAGTTACGTAGTTTTAAATTATAATATGGCCATAGAAAATTTTTTGTAAATTTTACATATAGTCTTTGTGATGGCATGTCATAAAAAAGTAATTAGTTACCGGACAGTAGCGCCGGAGCTGCCGGTGCCGCTGAGACGAACCACTACTCGAGAACCATCTTCGAAAACTATTCGAAGACCCTGTATAAAGTGTAAATAAAGTGTTATATACATAAATAATTTGAATAAGAACTCGACATTACTTTTAACAAAAGAATCTTTTCTCCTTTCCTGCCTTCCTTTTTAGAAGTCGGTTATAAAGATGTAATCTTAAGAATTGTAGTCATACCTGTGCACATATTTTGGACAATATTATATAGCTATACAGTAAAACAATATACATTTTCAGTTTTTAAAAAAAATAAAAAGATAATCATAAACCTGTTTCATAGCAACACTGCGGTCAACAGGATCCATGTATGAGAAGTTGTCAGCAAGTGCCACAGTGTAGGTCTTGCCTCCTGACGAGTACTTGGATCCCACGAAGCCTGGTGACGTCATCTTCTTCTCCAATTCCTGCATCATCTCATTGCAGGGGTCACTGGGGCACTCCTCGTAATCGTATCTGAAATAATAAAAGTCAAAGTCAAATAATGTCATTCACATAATTTACACATTAATATTTTTGAAGTTGAAGTACTGAAGAACTGACCTAGTAAAGTAATTCCTGCCATACTGTTTCCAATGGTCCTGCAGTATCTCACTAACAGCTTGGCGTCTCTCCGCCAGCACGCTGAGCCAGGCCAAGGCCGCCCATACGCCGTCCTTCTCGCGCACGTGGTCGGAGCCAGTGCCGAAACTCTCCTCCCCGCAGAGAGATAGTCTCCCAGCGTCCATTAGGTTGCCAAAGTACTTCCAGCCTGAGGGAGTGGGAGATCGTTAAGTGGCGAAATAGAATCTTAAGCAAAGGCTAAGCAGTTTGAGAGTTTGCACAGAGAACTTTAAGTGGGTGGGATAAGTCAACTGAACTCCATCCTGTACAGATTAGTTAAATGACAGAAACACCATAGTACGACCAGTAATTATCTAAAACAAACCCTGTTGCACATAGAATAATTAATTACCCTGAATAATAACCATATACACACAGACTGATGTCTATGTCTCTCTCTGTGAAATAAAAGAGACTACACATTGCACAGAGTAAATATCTGTAGACACTTGTACATAGAGTAATGATACAACACAGAGTTTATATATTTACAGGATAGTTTAATTATAAAGAAGTTGCAATCTGCAGAGTAATTATAAAGCAGAAGCCTTGGTGTAATTGTAGTTAGAGAATAGAAACAATGCAACAAAATCCAACCTCACAACCCACAACCTAGCACTCACCGGTGGGCACCTGGAAGCACTCCTTGCCGAGGTCTTTGGCGACGCGGTCGACGGCGGCGGCGGTGGGCATGGATCGCGCAAAGCCCTGGACGCCGCGGCGCCGGAAGTAGGGGAGCAGGTGCAGGTGGCGCGCCAGCACCGCCAGCGAGTCTGATGGTGTCACGAAGAACGCCCTGTGGCCGATTATCATGTTGCGGTCGCCTGTAATGCAATGCGGTACAGTATATATATACTTCAGCTTTATGTCCCTCTCATAGCAATGTAGGCAGTGGGAACGTGTATCTTACTTACCGCCTAAATTTGTGTTATGTGGCAGAACATAATCCTGTGCCTTATCTTAAGGAAGTGGGAAAAAGTAATTTAAATATAAAAAGAGAATGAAGTATTATGTCTAATAATGTAAGTTTTTCAAAACAAGAACATTAATACACAGTGTATGGGCAATTTTAATATTCTATTAGATTGATTACCATCTCCATCAAAAGCAGCTCCAAAATCGTAATCTCCATTTCTGACAGCATTGACCAGATCAGCGGCATAGGTCAGGTTGGGGTCCGGGTGTGCTCCCCCAAAGTCCTCGAGGGGTATGATACGTCTCACATTGTCGTTAGTTGCTCCGAGTTCATCTATGAAGATGCGCTTGACATAAGGACCCGTCACTGTAATTTAATTAATAAATTTTATTAATCTTTTTTCATTTCCTTGAGTGAAAATAGAACCTACAACCTTTTTGTCAATCTTGTTTACAGTTGCACACTTGTACCCCTATACTAGGACTGACCTTATAAGTTTTAATTAATATCAATTCCATACATTTTTGCCCTTTACATATTTCTGAACGGTGTAATAAGCTTAACTTGTTCGTATTTTTGTACAATAGGTAATTACTTAAAATTTTATTTGTGGCAAATTTTATTTTCGTACTTGTCTGAACATGTATGATACATCTTCTATTTATATAAAAACAAATGTCTGTTCGTGTCTGTCTGTTTGTCTGTTCGCTATAGACTCCGAAACGGCCGAATCGATCGGCGTGGAATTTCGAGAGGTTGTTCCCTGGCTTCCAGGGATGATTATAGGTTAGATAGATCCGGAATCCAGAAACACATTTTCTTTTATTATACATTTTGTCCGACGAGACGAGTTTTTTCCGCTAAGCCAACAGGTGGCTCCACTAAACTTCGCGCGATCGAAGCGAGCGGGCTCAGCTAGTATCAAAATAAATTACATATATAAAAAAAAAAAAGGAAAAAAGAACTTACATAACATGAACATATTATGGTACATACATTTTACAAATTATTTAATATTTTTTTAAAATCATCAATATATTATTTGTCTTAAGCTGATTTATCGTTTTTAAGTTTGTATGAGTGATAACCAATGCATAATTGAAATGTTTACATATCAATAGTCAGATGAAAATACAGATACTATATAATTACCTCCATTCATTGAATCAATCAGAACTTTGAAAGGCTTGTTTTGTTCAGACCCTTGTAAAAGAGACTTGATTTTGGGGAAGTCAAATATGTCCTTCATATAATCCACATAGTCTTTCACGGAGTCTATCACCTCCACCATAAAATCATGGTCTTCTACCTGTAAATTTTTTTTACATTTTCTGTTAAAGTTGTTTGTGCAATAAAAAATATGACAAGCATGTTATATAATAAAGTTCCATAGTAAAAATTATATGTATGAGTAAATACATTAAAGAGAATGAATCCAGTGTTGATTAGGAAATATAAGTGAACATTCTGTTCCTTACTCTCCAGCAAAATTTCAAAACATTGAATGTTAATGGTGGAACTCAACATTACACAGCCTTATTACCAGATTAAGGAAATAAAAATAATTTCCCTCAAATGGGACTCAAACCCACAAACATCATACTTGCAGATGTGAGGCCTTAAAATATACAAATACAATTAAATTCAACCTTATATTTAAAAATGCCAATCTTGTCTATATCACACTTGATGTCTGGCACTATCTTGTATTGTTTGATAACAGTGGACTTTGTGTAGATTTCATTAGTAATGGCATCAGATGCGGGGCCACCATTACTGCAGTTAAACTTCATACCAAAGTCATTGTTGATACCTCCGGGGTTGTGTGACGCAGTGAGTATGATCCCACCTGTATTGTAAAAGATATTTTGTGATTGTATAATTTATACTAACTTTTACTCCCAACTTTGTTTCTATTGTCAAATATATGTATGACACATGACACCATATATAGGTGTTTACTCCTGCTACTAGTCATCAACCAAATTACTTCAAAGCTTATCTAATTCTTGTTATCATTTTTATATTACTAAACATTAAATATGATTTATGTAATATTTCAGTGACAAGAAAATAATAATCTAGTTAATTTTTCTTTACTATGGTTTGTAATTATGTCTTCAATGTTTAATTTTATATTGAAAAATTACCTAGAGTCTGATATTTTCTAATAATATGTGACACTGCAGGTGTTGAAAGGATGCCATTGTGACCCACTAAAAGCTTTGCCACCTATAAAGATAATAATTAAACTATTAAAATAATAGTCACAATACATGTTTTAAAAGCAAAAATTATTTAAATTAAGTTAGAATATTTATTAGTAGATTATTATTTATCATTAATATTCTTAAATAAAAGGCAAAAAATACACATAAAATATATGTCGACATAGCACGCCATAACATTTGATATATAAATTTTAGATTATTTACCCCATTTCCAGCTGATATTTTTATTATTTTGTCCACAACTTCTTTGACCAAATATCTGCCATCACCGCCGACGACGAGAGTCGAGCCCACAATAGCATCTTTATTAGCATCTAAAATACTTTGAATAAAATTTTCTGTGTAGTTATCTTGAAGGAAAACTTTAACTTTTTTACGTAAACCACTGGTACCCGGCTTTTGCCCCTCGTAAGGGTTTGTATTAACTACAACCACAGTCGACATGTTTTTGAATGAATGGTGGAATATTCTAGTGGTTTGTACGAGATATCAGACAGGAGTGTTCTTATATTCGTAATAATATTCTTGATATCTCAGTTCAAAAGGTCAAATAAAATACGTGACAAAAATACACCAACCGCCAATACTAGTCGCTCCTGTCAACACAATGTCAAACAAGGTCGAAGATTGCGGGTGCAGTTCCGATTTACGCTATTTACACTTATAGTACGGTCAATAAGCTGTGGCCGACCTGAAATTTGGTTTTCTGGACTTATGCGCATTGGTCACTTGGGGAAAAAATATTAAAAAGTAAGAAAAATTTAATAATCAAATCTGTGCAGACGTCTAAAGCTAAATTCAGTGCGGCCACTAATTGTTGGCCGCACTGTACTTATTTAAACATGCAATATCTAATTAGTTATTCACCTCATTTTATCGTGTTTCATATGATAATATATCTAGTATATATGTAATAGATATTTGCCCTTCTAGACACTTAATTTGTGAAACTGTCGTTGCGCAGGGACACACACAGTCGTGTATTTTTAAACGCGACGGCTGTGGGTTCGAGTCTCGCTCGAGAACATTTATTATTTAATATTTTCATTTTTACGCTCTGGTAACAAGCGGCGTCGATTTCCGCCACACAACTATCAAGCATGCAAATCATATCCAGTCGGATTGAGAACCTAATGTAAAATGTGGATTAAAAATGATAATTCAAAGTGCAATCAAGTATTTTTAATTAAAAATTTTTGAGGAATTCAGTAATCTTACAAAAATCACAAAATAAAAATTAATTTATTCATTTTACACAACATAAATTTTGTACAAATAGCTTAGCATGTTAATTTTACAACACTATAATTTAATACTAGAGATTTATTAATTTGATAGTAAATATTTAAATATAAAATGTAAATTTAACTTAAATGAATTTGCTGTGTAAAAATACGAATTATAAGTTAAAAAAAAGTACGTAATAAGAAGTGTAATCTACATATAATACAACTTGTATCAACCTAATATATTTATATTTTTGAAATTAAATACAAATAACATATCTGAATAAGGTATTTTAAAGGTGTATTAAAATACACCTTTAAAATACCTTCGTAATTGGACTTTGCGTGGCGTAATTATTTTGAAAACTATTAAGCAAAAACATCCAAGGCCAAGACCAAATGGGAGTCGATAGTTTTGTGTGTATTTAACTTTTTTTTTATTTTATCTATACAACGGATAATCATTTATTGCTAGAGACTTCCTGTTTCGCAAATAAATAAACCAGCTTCACGCTGTATCCCGCACACAGTTCCAACTCAACGCCGCGCTTTCTTTTGAGTATCGAACCCACAACCAGTTGCGCTTACTGTCACACTCTGTGACCTAGCGCCACGAGTGCCCTGTCTCCATTTTCATATAAAAACAATATGTTGCTAACATTGCCGAGAGGTTATCAATAATTTGAAATAGACTTGTAACATTACGTGAAAAATTTAGAGTAACAAAAACATAATTAACTTACAATAGAAAACGCAAATGTTTTTATGAACAATATGTGCTATTCCTTACAATAGGTTGGCGCAAAATAAAACAAATGATTTTTGTATTAAATCATAGATATTGTACGGAGCCAGCCAACTAATAATGAGTCGTAGCGCGGTGTTCAGCTTCGCCACTTAACACGCAGGGTAGGCGAAGGTAACGTAGTGTTAACACACTTCGTTTTCCACTTACCGTAAATTTTTTCATTGCATTGAGTGATGGAACTGAACGCAATGCTTTTGCCTTGATGCCAGAATGAAATGAAAACAATAATAAATTACAATTCATTCCCCTGAGTGAGAATCGAACCCACAACCGTCGCATTACAGTCATTCTTTGTGTCTACTTTTTTATTGTATTTATTGTACCTACTTAATGTTTATATTTAAATAATAATTCATTAAATAAATCAATTTCAAAATTATTTTATCACATAATTCCATGTCATTATTGAATTAGACCTAGAGTGCCTGTGTCACGGTGGCAGTCGTGGCCGAGCGGTTAAGGCGTCTGACTAGAAATCAGATTCCCTCTGGGAGCGTAGGTTCGAATCCTACCGACTGCGAACTTTTTAAATGTCTATTATTTTTTTCCAAAAAAAAATGCCTGCGTCACATTTTTTATAAGCTCCTAAAAGCACCTAAAAATGAGAATCGAAGATTTATAAAACACAGTCGACTCAAAACAAATTAAATATTATCATTTACTTTTCTGATTTAGTCCTTACTACAAATATGTAAAGTATCTTAATCTTAACTATTAATTAAAAGTCACGACATACCTACAAAGTAGTTTCACATGACCTTGCGAACTAACAGACGACGCGCCACAGCCGCAGTCTTTATAAATACAGTTTATTTATTAAGTAGATTCGGCGGGTAGATTAATAAATTACCTTACCCGTTTTTTTTTTTTCATATTACTCGTCCATCGAGGGCTTCGTACCAATTACAGGATTGTATGTCAATGGGAAGTATAACTTAAAAAACTTGCAAACTTAGGCTTGCGGCGTATGTACTCATTTTATAAATGTAAATTTTAATTTTTCGGATCTTTTTCTCTATTTGTATGGTAGGTTTTCACGTCTTGTCAAATTTCATACTTGTATTATTATTAATTTATCATAATTTTATTTATTAATTAATTTAATTAATTTATTTATTAATGTTTTTTTGCCATAAAATATTAATAAACTTTAAATTTACACTTTGTCCCTTATTTGTATTGTAAGTTCTCATTTCATGCCAAATTTCATAATTGTATGTCCACAAAAAATTAATAGCAGCAGAAACGATGCTTCAACGCTTGTCTCTTCTATTACGTTGACTTAGAAACTCAATTTTTTCTAAAAAACTTGGATTAGTTTGTTCCAAGAGTGCATACACTTAAATATACGAAATTAATTTCAATTCGCATCGTCATATGATCTCCATTTTTTCCTTATGAAAGTACGGAACCCTAAAAAAGTAACTTTTTAATTATATTTATTGGATGTAGAGTTCGGGACATTGGGTACTGTAATACGGTTTTGGCTTCACCTCTTTCAGAGGAAGCCAAAAGTCTTTATGATTTGGCAATGATTTGCTATACCTAGTTTATTGTAGATAATGCATATTATGATATGATTTATATATATATATATTGTCAAACTTACCAGGGTGACATGTTCGCGTTGGCGACAAAGCCCTCAAATTTTGATTTAAAAAATATATATATATATATATATATTTATTAAAAATAAAATACATGTGTAACTGGTATAGAGATATGTATGAATCATAATAAGTTATTGTACAATATAATATGAATTATCGAAGATATTTGTTGAGAAATATATTTAAGCCCTTAACAAACTGGAGTAGTGTACATACATACGTGCGTGAACGTTACTCTAGAAAGCGTGAACTGTTATATATATATATCTTCAAACCGCTTTACGTGACTACTGAGTCGCAACTAGAATATGAAATTAATATACTCACCTCACTGGCCTTTAACATAACATAATAACTCAGATGTTTATCTTTTTATTTTCCTCAAGATGTGATAAATTCAAAATTGCTTTTATTATATCGAGATCATATTGTAAGCTCTGTTTAAATCGTCTATATTGAACGTATGACCATTTACATACACCTACAAGCATATGTAATGACAGATTCCAATAAAAAAAAAATTCATGAGCGTATCTAGAGATTTTCTCCAGAGCAGGCCTGTGCGACCTGGAGTGTTCCTCTTTAGTTTTGAATATATCAGCTCGTATATATCGTTTTTTTATTTACAGGGTGATTTTTTTGGGAGTAATTTCTTTCTTCACGTGGGTAAGGCTCACCTTCTCTCCCGTTTTCCTACCTCCCCATGTCCATGTTGTATTTACAGGTGGTGTTCAAATATATCGTACAACCATGATAATTAAAAAAAAATCATACTGTCAGTAGCCAACACACAACACCTGTTTGATTCACAACACCTTTGATTTTTAACCTTATACATCATTTGAAATCTCAAACAATACGTGCGACTATTGTTCAATTACTTATATATACATATAATGTTATATATGAATTACGATATGCATATTATATTTTACTTAAATTTGTTTGGTCATTGCTGAATTTTTGAGGCTTAGTGAGGCTATAAGGGTTCCGTATTTTTTCTTTACATGCTACGCAACTCTAAAACAAAATTAATACTTTAAAAAAATCATACATACTCGTATATTAGCTATTTAGTATTAGAGCTGTGCCCTACATTTAAATAAAAATTTAAACAATTTCTTATTTACTTCAAGAGATTGTAAAAACTGAGGTAGAAGCATAAAAGAATGAAATATTTTTTTCTTTACGACTGTCTTGTTTCTATTCATTCGTATCGTGCGTACAGACGACATAATATTATGATGTAGACTTTAGTTGGATCGAACTATCGTGTTCCGTGGTCGTGTGCTGTGGTCTGTGGTACACTCGCATATTACATATATTTATATCATTTTTTTATGTTTAAATTTTTTTAAGTAAGTGATTTTCGTGCTTATAAAAACTTGGTAAGTAATATAAGTATAGATTAACGGCTATAGGGTCAACAAGACTAATAATTTTATTTCGAATATAGAATTTTTTTTATGGGAGAGGCAAGGCAAACGAGCGTTCAGGCCACCTGATGGTAAGTGATCACCGCCGCCCACGACCCCGTGCAACGCCAGAGGAGCCACAGGTGCGTTGCCAGCCTTTAAGGTGGAGATGAAGGGCACCGGGGCCCGGCATTACCTAATGCGAAACGCAGTGGCAGGAGCCACTACTTCACGCCGGTTTTTAATGCCGGGGGTGGTATTAATCCGGTCGAGTCTGCCCGTGCGTGTTGCCACGTGGCGTGTTACTGGCGACGTGACTCTTCCACACGTACTTTAGTCGCCTCTTACGACACCGACAGTACCAGGGTGATCCTATTCTAAGCCGGGACCACACGGCTGACTTCACCAGAACGAAGAAATGAAAATATAAATAAATATGTTCTTTCCTCGAGTGGGGATCGAACCCACAACCAGTCAATTTTGCAACACATTTTGTGCCCCTGCACCACGACTGGACTGTAACGCGACGGTTGTTGGTTCGATTACCACTCTGGGTGGAATGATTTATAATTTATGAATATCTCCATTTCTTCGCTCTAGCACCAAAAGCCCGGTGTTGAGTTTTGCCACTTAACACGCAATGCCTCGAAAAATTCGATGAAAAGTGGGGAATATAGTGTTTAAACACTAGATTCCCTCTGCCTACACTGTTACGTGCGGGATACTGCGTGAAACTGATTTTTTTTATAAATATATAGGTGACATTAATTATATATAATATATTTACGTCATTTTTATTATTTCACTCGACGAGAATAAACACGAGAGATTTAATTAAGTCACCAGGAAGTAGGAACCATTCAAAAACATAAAAAAACCGTTCAAAAATTAATAATATCATATATCGTTTTTAATATTACAATACTAATATGTAGGTAATTTTTTATATTTGAAAACACAAAATAAAAATAGTTCTAGTTGCGGTAAATGAAAACATTTCTAGGTGTACTTCGGTTCTGGGTTCGATTCTTATTTGAGGGCATAAGTTATTTTCATTTCTTCGTTCTGGTAACTGGTGATGCTTAAAATTAAAAGCTAAATATTATTTGTATTAATTTAATAACAATTCTTTTTATTTTTACGAAGCTCCCGCACCATTCGAATTAAATAAGTATTACGTTCCCAATTTTCCACCAGTTCTCAAACATAATCATTCCTTTGAGTGGACATCGAACCCAGAACCTTGTGTGTACCTAATATTGACAATCACCTACGACGCAATGACTCTGACATTTTTTCCAGCTTCACACTGCATCCCACATGAAGCAGGCTAGGCTGAGGGAGCTTAATATTAATACACTCTACTCTCTACTTTCCACCGATTTCTGAAGATATTGTGTGTTGAGTGGATGCTAACTCCGCTTTGCTGCGATCAGAGTCACCAGACCAGAGTGAAGAAAATGAGAAATGATAATATTTAATTTCCTCGAGTGGGAGTCGAACCCACAAGTTGCGTTTACATTCACACGCTCACACTACGCCACATTTGGCCTCAATGCGGCGATGATGTCATAATATATTATAATTATTTACAAATCAAGATATATTATGGAGTTGCCGGTTTACGTAGTAGGCCTGACAAGACAAAAAACTTGTTTCGCAATCATAAAAATAATTTCATTAAAACAACGTGATTCCCTTTGAACGAACGAAAACGAACGTTTTGTAATCAACTCATATTTTGTTATGGCGATTCATTGCCACCTTCGCTCTTATTTATTAAATGATATATTAAATTCCCCTCCAGGATTGTTTTTATAGTTCCATATCTCAAAATAAAATAACGAAATCCTGTAAGGACCAGTATTTGTCCGTCCTTCCACCTATCCGCCCGCTGTCCATTCGTCCATCTATCCTCGGTCCATATGTAACTCTGTCTACGAGATGAA
The DNA here is from genome assembly GCA_037355905.1 of Heliconius aoede. NCBI lineage: Eukaryota > Metazoa > Arthropoda > Insecta > Lepidoptera > Nymphalidae > Heliconius > Heliconius aoede. The sequence continues at coordinate 166,719 of JBAIZZ010000063.1, read as the reverse complement.
ATGCAGATACATTTAAATTACTATTGTAAGAAATTACATATGAAAGAAAAATCACAGAGAAAAAAAGTTCCATGACCAGCTAACCTTTGTTCGCTTCTCACAAGCTGCGCGCGCCCATGATCTTAAATTCGTCAACTTTTATAAGTTCTGTAGAACTACATTTATTAAATTGGTGCTTCTTTTTTTTTCTATAATCGCTTTAGTGGTCGAGTCTGATTTTCACTTGTCCGGTTTTTTTATCTTCACGCATCTTTCATGATATGTGCTTTGTGTTACATCTTCGCATTCTGCATTCTGTGAAAATATACTACGTTATCTTTTTAACTTCACACTGTGTTCCATACATAGCAGGCCACACCTAATAAAAAATTAACTCACTCACTCACTCACTTTCCGTCGAATCCTGGCAACATTGCGTCTAGACTCTTGAGTAGCGGAACTCAAATATCGTGATTTGCCTCATTAGCAGAGCAAAGGAAGAAGAAGTATTAAATATTTCATTTCCTCGAATCGTAATCGAATCAACGACCTATCGCGTTTACAATCGCACGCTTGTATCTCAACGCAACCACTAGTAACCACTCATACTTCGTAACAGTTACTGTGTAACGAAGAAAAATAATTTAACGTTGTAACACCAACGTTTCCCTAATAAGAAAATATTGTGTTTCCATCATTACACGAACTCGCAGTATTACATAATCTACAACCACGGAACAAGCGAGAGTAGTACAGTCGGTGACGCAATAGACCACTTAGATCGTTACTTTCCAAGTAACCTTGTTAACTTAGTTATTTTACATTATTATACTGATTACCCGTAGATAGATAATAGGCTTGGGACATGCATTCGATTGTAATTTCGTTTGTTACATACTATAATATATATGTGTGTAGGTAAAATTGGAAGGATCAAACTTAATTGTTTTTAATATTTAATAGAAATGATGATTCTTGTTCATTTTAAACGATTTTTTTTTCTTTTCTGTTTGTAGCTGCCTTTTAGCAAAATTTAATGTAATGTGCAATAAATCTGTAGGAACATAAATTGAAAACTTATTTTTCGTTATTATACATACTGGAGTCTTATCAGAATAGGCAGATGGACACCTAGTTCTCCGTTCCCATTAACACGCTTCCGTTCTCTACCTTGCGACGAATACTGGAGCTTAACATTGCAGCCTCGACACCAGAGCACAGATATGAGAATATTAGATATTCCATTTCCTCTAATGGGAATCAAACCCCTAACCTGTTCCGTGTCACACGCTTGTGTCGCTGGTCCACATCCCACGAGGGGCCCAAGAAGAGAGATACCGTACCGAGAGTTACTGTAATGTTTTCTTTAACTCTTTACAGCTCACCATCAATATGTGTAAAGTCCTTACATTTATACGGCTTTTTATGGATAATGTAATCGACTTCATCTTCGGATTATTCTGGGGATGCAGCAAAGCTGTCATTCCAGATGTTGAGAAGAAACATTCATTTCTAGTCGAAAGCGCAACAAGTATGGCGAGGAAAATTAAACAAAAGGAATTGAAATCTGAAGACTTAGTACAAGCGATGATTGACAGAATTAAACAGGTTTGGAAAAAAAAAAATTATGATATGTTAAATTGTTGTAAATACAAAAACTCAAATATTGAAATTATAATAGAAAGATCAAATACATATAGAATTTCACAAAACATTGGTTTTCGAATAAATAAAACTTTTTATACATTCAGCATCCAGATCTCGTGCATCTGGATCCTGGATGTGTAAAAGCTATGCTTATCTATAGTAAAATGTAATAAGAATATTTTGAGGCCAAGCGTGGGTCAAAGCATTTTTTGAGTTTCTCGGCGGTTATTTTGCGGAATTACTTTCAGCTCTTTTTTTTTCAAAGTTACAAAATTTTATTTGAAGAAGATGGTAATTTTTGGAATTTGAATTGATGTATTCTAGGTCAACCCGTATTTAAATGCAATTACTGCAGATCGGTTTGAAGAAGCTTTAAAGGAGGCGAGAGAAATCGACCGACAGCTGGCATCAGGGGCCTCCGATGAACTTTTGAAAAAACCATTTTTAGGTAAATTTAAAAACATTAATAGAGAATAGTAATAAAATTACGTTTAATACTAAGATTTTTAAGATAAGATATTGAATAGCAAGCATTGTTTTTTGTAGGAGTTCCTTTTACAACAAAAGAGAGTCAGGCAATAAAGGGAATGCCGTTGACGATGGGCATATGGTGTCGCCGCAACGAGAGGGCAACAGAGGACAGTGAGGGGGTGGTGCTGCTGAAGAACGCTGGAGCCATTTCCATTGCTTGCAGCAACCTTCCCGAGTTACTTATCTGGTAAATATGAATAGAAACTCATAAAAGGATATATTGTATTTGTTGTCTAGAAAATGTAGTTAATTGGTGAACTTTTCTAATATTTATGTTCTTCCAGGCAAGAGACCCGCAACCCCGTGTACGGCATGACCGTCAACCCGCACCACACGGGCAGGTCGCCGGGCGGGTCCAGCGGAGCCGAGGCCGCACTCGTCGCAAGCGCAGCCAGCGCTATCAGCTTGTGTACATATTACTTACATATTATTTACATTTATTTTTATTTACATATGATGCAAAAACTAAACAGCCAGGGGCACAGTGCTAGTTTAAGTGCGAGAGGCGAGAGGCTGCCTGCGCCATGGCTACCATACCATACGCATCCCTACCAAATTGGTTATAAAATAATATGAAATATTATTGTACGCTGCTCCACACGTTTCTCATTTGGCTTTTCTTACTACTTTACAGGTTCCGACGTAGGAGGTTCAACTCGTATACCAGCGTTTTACTGTGGGATGTTTGGGCACCATCCCACTCCTGGCACCACCAAGACCAAAGGTAAAAGCAGGTTCAAATAGTTATGATATGTTAAAACAGCTAGCAGGCTGAACAATAGCACAAAAATATTGTTCAATTTTATATATTATTAAACTGACTGTGGGAGGTAATACGCTATTTGATATTATTTTTAGGTTCGTTTTATAGAAATGGTAAAGAAGAAAGCATGTTATCTCTTGGTTTTATATCCAGACACGTGGAAGACTTAGGTCCTTTGACGAGTATCATCACCGGAGATAAGGCCAGTCTACTGAAGTTGGACAGACAAATCGACATGAAGGTGCACTTTATAATAAAATCATATAATAAATAAACAAACACATAAAAAATAAATAAACACTCTTTGTTAATCTTGAAAACACTATTTAAATTAGTTTTATTGATGATATATAACAAAATATTAACACGATTATGGTACATATATTAAATAAATTTAAATCACATATAATGTGAATTTAAGTATCGCATTTACATAATTTAATTGAAGAAACGAAATATTTAATTTTTTCGCTCTAGTGTTGAGACACAGCACGGCGTTGAGCTCCGTCAATCAACACGCAACGCCTCCAGAACTCGGCGGAGAATAAGAAATAGAGTTTCTTAACACTAGGTTATTTCTGGATACCCTGATGTATGCGAGACTTGCGTTAATCTGTATTAATAGTATTAATTAATCCTTATATCTCTTCGATAGGAAATCAAATTTTACTATTTGGAAAGCGCAAACGACGTCAGAATCAGTCCTTTACGACAGGAAATGACAGACGCGATGCAGAGGTATGCATAAAGTGACGTGTTAATATTAAAAATTGTAATAAATAAATATTAAAACACCATGTGGTCTACTTAGCGGGAATACTCGTAGAGAAAATGTGGTGAGTAGGTATATTTACTTTGCTTCACGCTGTATCGGAATACAGAGTGAAACAAAAAAATGTCATTTCTTTAAGCAAAGTGCGGTGTTGTGTTCTGCCACTCAACGCGTAACACCACCAGAATTCCAGAAAATGGGGAACGCAGTGTCTTTAACACTTGATTCTCCATGTCTCCCCTGCTGTATGCCTGATATAGTACGCTGATAGTATAATAAACCTTCCCTTTTTTTTTCAGTGTCATACAAAAAATCAGTGGAGAGTTCAACGTCACTCCGCAGCCTTACTACCACAAGGGTTTGGACCACATATACCAGTTGTGGAGCTACTGGATGAGCAAGGAACCTGGTGTTTACTCCAAAATGATCAACAACGATGAATGCGACACGAACGGACTTTTAGAGCTAGTGAAAAAGGTATTCCTAATATATTTATGGATGTGGTCCGTGTTTAATTAATTTCTCGCTTTCATTTTCAATAATGAAGTGTACAAGTGGCGGAGCTCAACTCTCCTCTCTCTCTTTTACCTTGTTTCAAGAGCGAACAAATGAAAATATTAATACGGACGTTAGCTTTGATCAGATTTGTTCGCGTAAATGTTGTTGCTTTTTTTATATTTTCGAGGCAAATTTCTTGATAGTAAAAGTTTTGGGATAGACTGGACCATCCGACCTGCAACGGTCCTGCGCTCATGCCACCAACCGTTGCGCTTGTACGCACTTGGACCACTGCACCGCGACGGTCTCAAGTCAAAGTATATATTTTTAATTATATTTTTACTATCTACAGATATTCTGCCTCAGCAAACATTGTTTGTTTTGTATCCTGAGGGTAATAGAGGAGCAAGTATTAGGAACCCCTCAAGCAGAATGGGCTGAAAATCTAACCAAAGATTTTAAAAATGATTTGTTTGTAAGTATAAAACATTTTAAAATAAAATAGATGTATAACTATTTTATATCATGATCTTAAAATTGCAAATTCATACAAAAATTCTGTTTCTTCTCAGGCAAAGTTAGGTGATAAAGGGGTGTTGCTGCTACCGAGCGCACCGCACGCCGCGCCCTACCACTACTCGTGCCTGCTGCGTCCCTTCAACGTCGCCTACTTTATGCTGGTCAACCTCCTCAAAGTGCCAGCGACACAGGTCACTCTTACGATACATACATACTACAAAACAATACATATATAACATTTGTGAAAACGTGGACTTATACAATTTCAATAAGAAAAAATAAAACTATTTTTTCAAGCTATACCCCGCATGTAGCAGGTATGACAGAGAGACCCTATGTTTTAAGATAATCTGCCCCCCACTTTCACCAGGACACCAGGGCAAAGAAATATTAAATATTTCATTTCCTCGAGTGGAAATCGAACCCAAAACCTCGCCCGTTTATAGTCTCCGTTTATTTTGAATAACATAGAATTTATTATTGCAGGTACCTCTCGGCAAGAACCAGCAAAACCTTCCAATCGGCATCCAGGTGTTGGCGGCGCCGCACAACGACGCGCTCTGCTTAGAGGTCGCCAGGTATCTGGAGAAGGAATTCGGTGGTGCTGTACTGGCTTGTAAAGTACAGAACTAGAAACACATTTCAAAATATTTTTATACATGATTCACTAAATAGCAAATTTTTTATTTAAGAAATGTCAGCAGGTAATTTAAAGAGAATTTTCGCACTGTTCACATTTTTCAATGCTTATATAACATGTTATATGTAAATTTTTAAAATTTTATACTAAATAAAACTTATTGTGTTTCTTGATTATTTTTACTATTCTAAATCCCTTTATACCTCTTTTCATGATTTTTTATCATACAATAGTAAAAGGGACTTATCATACAATAGTAAAAGGGAACCTATATAGAATCACTTTGTTTCTGTCTGTCCACGTGTCAAGAATATTTACATCGACATCGGCGACATCGGTGGAACTTCATTTAAGTTAAAGCTTGTAAAATCAAAATTTATAGCAATAAATATCAGAGAATAATCTAATAAATAAATATTTATTAGTATTTCATTAAAAAAAAATCATTGAAATCATTACAAAGTTATGTAAGTAGTTTATTTCATATAAAACGTAAACGTAAGTTTATTAAGTTTATTCCCAGCGTAATCGTAACATAAACTAAACGTAAAAATAACTAGTACAGACGAAATGAGTTTTATAAAATACGAAACCCTCCGTGGACGAGGCAGACTTGCACTTCAATAGTTCTTTAAAATATTCTTTAGTAGAGACTTTCATTAGGCCAATGTAAAACTATTATGTGTTGTCATTATAAAACTTTTCCTTTAACAATCAAAACGGTGTGCCATTTATAATAAATTAAAGTATACATACTCAAGATTTTTTTACACACACAATATCAACCATATACCATATCCATTGAACCCACATGTTGTCTAAATAGATAACTAAATAGAAATATTAATACAACCACCCTATATGTCAATATAGATTGTTTTATCTTTAAAGTCGGGAGCATTATCAAGATGCAATTTAAAATTTAATTTAATTTAATAATTGTGATTGTATTATAATTATGTTATGGATCTTTGATACTGGCGTTCTACTCATTATTAATCTATGACTTTTCAGTTAACTGTCATTGTCAAACGTGATTGTCAATTTTAATTACCATTAGTCTTCGAACTTTTCGAAAGTTTAGATGTGAAGGTAGTAAATATTATTTGTATATGATAAAATATTGCAAAGGCCTTAAAAGGGAAATCATTCTTTTCTATAATATTATTATAAATATCCAATGCACTGAATACTAAGAAATGGCTACGGAAAATATTCAAAGTTCGCGTAAAACAGTCAAGGCTGAGGTAAGTAGTTTTCATAATTCAAATATGGATCTAAGTTTTTTAATTTCGATTAATTCCTATGGTTATTTTTCTTTTTATTGACAGTAGTATATTACGTAAATACATACTGCTCAACAAAATAAAGTATTATATTTTTATTTCAAAATAATGAAAAAAAAAATTACAATTTTTAGCGCCGCAAATCCAAAACAAATAAAATCTGTAAAGGGGTTGTGGTAAATATTTTGAAAAGTATATACTTTTTGCTACGACTTTACATTGATAAGTTTGTAGACTATCTTTTTTCTTTATACTGGGATGAGCACCGCAAACCTGTCCCTCCTTTGGAAGATAAACATCATCATTTGCTGTTGAGTACTGTGTGTTTAGCCGAAAAAATTAGACAGAAGGAACTAAAATCAGAAGATCTAGTTACAGCTTGTATTGAAAGAATTAAGCAGGTACCACAACATGTATATTTTTTTTCTTAAAACATAAAATAAAATATGAACTAGTTTTGCTATCTATTATTAATATTTAAAAAAAATGTAAACTGGAATTTCTATAATGTAATCCTTTATAATAGGTCAATCCAATTTTAAATGCAGTAACTGATGAAAGATATGAAGAAGCACTCAAAGAGGCTAAAGAAGTAGATGAAATGATAAAAAATGGACTATCTGAGGAAGAATTCAAACAGAAACCATACTTGGGTAAGTTCTAAATAATTCAATGTCTCACAATGTATAATAATCTATACTTACAATTATAAAACTAAAGTGCTTGTTGGGTTGAACACTTGGGTTCTTATGAAAACTGGTTTACTACTGGTTTCAATATCTGTCCATTATTATTAATCTGGTACATTATTGATAATTTATGAGGTACTTAGATTAGTTATTTTTATTTCCATTCATCCATCGCTCAGTGGAGGTGAAGCCACAGAGGAAACTTATATTGCTTATAATTAATACATTCAAAAATGAATTTCATCACAAAAAAGATTTGAATTATTATATTTTTGCACTTTTTAAATAAAATATTCCACTTATTTGTACTGCAGTTACATAATCATTGTTACCAGCCATTATACCAAGATTAACTTAATGTATGTAGTCCACCAACATTTAGTTTAAGATACTTTCACTTATTTCATGACTCATAACATATATTTTTAATTAAACACAGCCATTTAACCTACGTCAACTTGGCGTAGGGGCACAGTGTGTGCCTGAAACCTGATGATCTACATTTCCTCGCACTGTTGCTGTGAGTTCCTCCACTCAACACACAACATACTAAAATTAGATTGGTGGATGGCAAATAAATTTTACTAACTGACAACTAGGTTTCTATTTCTTCTCTTATACAACTACTAGGATTGTTTTATTAATATAAAAATAAATAAACATGTAGGTGTCCCGTTCACGGCAAAAGAGAGTCACGCGGTAAAAGGCATGTTACACACTCTCGGCGTGAAATCTCGGAGAAATGAACGCGCGAAATACGACGCTGAGTGTGTGCGTCTCCTGCGTGCCGCCGGGGCCATACCACTGGCTGTCACCAACGTACCTGAGATTAATAAATGGTAAGATAAACAAATAATGGTAGGATTTAATACAGCACTGTAAGTAGGTATACAATATTTTAGAATTTAAACCTTGTGTTGATAAAAACGAAAATTTTAAGCTATAATGGCAAACTAAACTATTGGAACTGAAATTTAATGTACAAAAATAAGAAGATCTTATTATTATTGATGCCGTCAGCAGCACAGCGTGTGATTGTGAACGTGGTGGTTGCGTATTCGGTTCTCACTGGGGGGAAATTAATTATTTTCGAGAACTGAAAATAACCCTGTGGTTTTTACCACAGACAAAGTATAACTCTCTTAAATTGGACCACAAGTGGGCAACAGAGACTGCCCTTCTGTATGCGGGATACGCTGTAAACCTAAAAAAAAATCCATTATTGCTAAAATAGTAATAAATAATATACTTAAAACTACTCAATTACATAAATATCTTAAGTATTCTCGAGTCTTTGTCGAGTCGAGGTTAACAAAGGACTTGGATACTTGACATCGCTTTTACTATCTATGTTAATGTGCTATATAATGTTTTAAATGTAAACTGACTTTTTAAGTAAATTATAATGCAAATTATGTTAAATTTTATAATATTCAGTTTATATTTTTAACACATTCGTTGATTTTTTAAAATTATATATTGTCGGTCGTGACGCAAGGACATAAAGTGTGACTACACGTTGCACTGACAAGTTGTGGGTTCGATTCCCACTCGATTAAAGAGTACATCTTTTTAATATTTCGCTCTGGTGTCGGGGCAAAGTGCTGTGAGTTCAGCCACTCAACACGCAATCATTTAGGATTCAACGGAAAATGGGGAACGGAGTGTCTTAACACTAGGTTCCCTTTGTATATTCACGTCAGCGTCATGCTAAAGAATATAATAAAATACAAGTAAAATACAAAATATTTACTTTGTCTTTAAAATCCGTATGAACATAATTCTTGATTTGAACCCATAACCGTTCATTTAATCGAATAAGTCGGAATTGGTTATTCTGAACTTAGCATACATCGGTATGCAAAGTTCAGAATTACCAATGTAAAACCGCGTTTATTGCCGCGACTCGTGTCATTAGACCTCGCTGAATAAGAATTTGCATTAAAATAACGGGTTTCGATGCTTACCTTCAAAACCTTTTTAAATGTTCACCTGTTTTAAGATATACTTTGGGTACATAAATATAATTGAAATACAATACTAGTTCTATCATAAAATGCATATAAACACGTACTTTTAATACATAACGTATGTGAATTCCATTTGAAGGAATCATTAGTATCTATATATATTTATATATACTCGTATATGCATATACTTACAAGAAAATTGTAACGGACCGATGTCTAAACATGAATATATAAGAAAAAAATATATATTAATAGCTTTTAATAACGTAATAAAACCAAATACAATGGTTTTTTTTTAGTTATTGGCTGTTTGTATTGTGTTCATTTTAATCTCAAATTCCGATTTAAATGCAGTTTCCATTGTTCACTGATTTTCGCAAACATCTTGTGTTCCTTTCATTCAAATGATTCATAAATAATAAAGGTAATATTTTTCTTTATATATTTGTTATTTCATACATTTATTATATAATATTTATTGTTTATGAGTGTTTTATTGAATTGGCTAATACTTGAGCTATCAATGTATGTTGTCTTTAAAATGATAATGTCATTAGATTGTTATACGTGAGTAATGTAGATATTTATAACGTAAATATAATTTCTATATAAAAATATAACGTTAATCTATCCACTGAACACGTTTAAGCGGACATTTTTAAATAGGCTTCAAGTGTATATAAATCGTATTTGTCAAGTACTACTTTGGTCAGTTTGTATTATTAAAAAAACCGAACAAGCGTGAGTCGGGCTCGTTCACCGAGGGTTCCGAACAAATATTGACTCACAGGCTCACATGAACTAGCGGCTTTAATACCCAATTTTACCACCTTCATTATTATTTTTTAGGTTTTAATCACAAATATATATAGTTTTCCCAGTTTTTCCTCGGACTAGTGCTACCTGTAGTTGCTAGCTGCCAAATTTCATAATTCTAAGTCAACTGGAAATACTCTATTGGTTTTAATTCCGTTTTTTTGCCGAAATAAGCGTTTTTTACTATAAGGCTATAATTTTTTAAGATATAACTACAAATGTATATTTTTAAGATTTTTTCCTAAACTAGTACTACCTGTAGACACTACCTGCCGGTACTAATTTCATAGTTCTAGTTTAACCGGAAGTACCCCATAAAATTTGATTCCCTTTAGTGTCGAATTGTTGAATTTCAACTTGGTATCTCCAACCGTTCCTGAGATAAAGGGTCTAGACAGACAGGGACAAAAGAGTGATCTTATAAGGGTTTCTTATTTTCTTTAAAAAGTATGGAACCCTAAAAATTAAATACATCAGCTTATTTTCAGCCACCATTTATTCTTTGGACTCTAATTAATTATGTATATAAATTTTATAGTTATGACCTATATAACAAATAATAGAATAATTCACAGAACAAAAACAATTGTTAAACTTCACTAGTTCTTAGCAACTCCAGCGCTTCAGCAGAGTAGGCAGAGGGAACCAAGTATTAAAACATTCTACAATAGCATTCAGTCTCCGACGAATTCTGGAAGCATTAAGTGTTTATTGGCGAAACTCAACGCCGCGTTTTGTAACCAGAGCGAAGAAACTATAAATATTAAACATAATTATTCGATTAGAATGGGGATCGAACCCACATCCTATCGCGTTGGTGCACGCTTGTACGTCCGCACCACGAATGATATTATATTACACTATTATCATTACATACAGTTATCATTTTATTACACTATTAAAACTATATTAATGTTTATTTTACGATTCATTTCATATGCATTACTTTATATTTTACATTTAATAAAAGTAGAGTAAGCTGACCTTTTTGTGTGGTTATTGTTTATTGTAAAACAATAAATTAATTATCATAATTTTTTTAACGTAGTTGACTTGTACTTCTCTGCTTTCCCCTTAAATTCAACACACGCAATTTTTTTATTTTTTGCGGAACTCAACGCCGCCACTTCAAAGAAATTAAATGGGAAAATCCAAGTGATTACTTATATCACCCTAGACGATTATTTTATACATAATTTTATATCCTAATTAAAATATAGTTTACTTTGATAGAGATGGTACTTAGTAAAGTATATTAGTTCATATTCTTATTATTAATTGCAGGCAAGAGACTCGCAACATGGTGTTCGGTCAGACCAACAATCCGTACCACACGGGGCGCATGGTCGGCGGCTCCAGCGGGGGCGAGGCGGCGTTGTGCGCCGCGCTAGCTACGCCTATATCACTCTGTAAGTTATACACAATTTATTTTAAAATAAATTGAGAGTGAATATAGAAGTTATTTTTGACATCCCACTATTTTCGCAGTGTAAATTATTTATTTCAAAATTGATAATTAAAATTTAAATAAATTCCATTAAGAGAATATTAACATTTGTAATTGTTCATCTGGTTTTCACTCATAAGCATTTTTAGACATTTAGACATTGCTGAATACAGATTTACATGTTTGTTTTATGTATAAATGTATATATTTTTTATACTATATTATATGTAACTAGGTTCAGACATTGGCGGGTCGACGCGGATGCCCGCATTCTTTTGCGGTCTATTCGGGTACAACCCCACAGCGGGGCACACCAGCACCAAAGGTATTAATTATCTGTACGACAACATAAATTACAATATTAAAATACTTAATATTATAAAAATGTATATATAGATTTATCTATGATAAATAATATTTATTTATCTATGAATAATAATAAAAAATAAAAATTAAGCTATGATAAATATGGTAAATATTTACATATGAAATAGTATTCTAAGTAATAACTGACTCCGGTACCGTCACCACATGCAATCATATAACACATTTGAGAGATACGATAAAATCTATTAATGATGACATTTATGAATGTTATAGGATCCAAGATAATAATTTTAAAATTGTTAACTTTTTGTCTGGGCGGTACACGCTAATCTTCAAAATGGCTGAGTCGATTTAAATGCAGTTTTCAATATTGTATGTTGGTGAGCTTTCCTTATCATTTAGTGTTTTGTTCATTATCAGTATCATTTTGTTATAATTTAATTAGTTCATAAATAAAAAAGTTACATCAATTTGTAGTTTTTTCGTTAACTAAATTACTGTAAAATAACATGTTTAATTGAATCGACTAGGATTTTAATTTTCCACGTAGCAATTTAGCAAGTTAGATTAGTAAATAAATGGTAATGCAGTTCAAGCGGGCGAAGCCGCGAGTTGGTTATTAAGTTATTATAACATTTTTATAGCCTTTTACATTTTTTTAGCACACTTGGAAAACTTGTTTTCTAAAAAGTTTTATAGATGTCCTCAACCAAGTGGTGCGGAAAGTAGAAACACTAAGATTTTAATATTTTTAAGTTACAATCTAATATGCAGATATTATAAAACAAAAATTACTATTTACTAAATTGAACTAATAGTAGTATAAATTGTCACCAGGATCGGCGCTACGATCAGGGTTAGACCCCACTATAGCCTCTATCGGCTTTTTGAGCAAATACTGCGAGGATCTCGCGCCTCTTACTAAAATAGTAGCAGCGGATAAAGCACATTTACTGGACTTGGATAGAGAAGTTAACTTTAAGGTGATATAGCTTTTGGTTTTATATTTTTAAACTTTTTAACTTCATCTTGTCTCGCGCATATTTGGAAGGTAGAAGAAAACTAGGGACTTAGTGTCAAAACACTCCGTTCCCGTTAAGACACTTCCATTAACTGCGTTTACGAGGAAACAAGAATGATTAATTCCATCAAATGGTAAATAAATTATTTATAATATTATTTTTACAGACAATCAAGTTCTACTACGTGGAGAGTGTAAAGGACATGCGGATAAGTCCACTCAACAGTGATATGAAGAACGCTATGAACGAGTACGTTTTTTATATACAGGATGGAAGTATTAGCAACACTTTAAATGAAACCACACTTTGAACTACTGTATAAAAGCCTTACATAATTAAGAATTTTAAAATATCCCATAAACAAAAAAGTTATTTTTTTCAAACAAAACAAATAATAAAATTATAGTTTTAAAATGAAACGCCATTTGTAAAGTATGACATAAACACGCACACTAACACTTAGTAGTATTATGTGTATGTGTGCGTGACACGAAATACAGGTGAAAAGAAAAAAAATCCAAATTTGAAATATTTCAACATATATTCTGTTTCTATAAAAGGATCGCTGATACTTCCACCTGTATTTTTGTTCTAAACATATTATTCTATATATTAAAGAGATGTCCGTATTATTTGCTAACTATGTACATTTTGTGACACAATGTTATATAATTTTTATTACGCAGTAGTTATTAATAAAGTTGAAGTTGATAGGATTGTGTTTGACTAGTAGTAGTAAATTTTTCGACCTAATAATGCAGATTAGAAAAAAGAAGTCCAGTGTATTACAATCCGCACTGTTGATACATATGTTATTAAAGTGTTATTCCTATAATTTGATTTAATTATAAATAACATAAATTGTTTCCAGAGTAATAGCATGGCTGACACAACAAGCCGTCACAGTCCCCAAGAAGTACTACCACGAAGGTTTCAACTACTGCCCCTCGCTGTGGCGACACGCCATGACGAAGGAAGCTGAGAATTTTTCTAAATTACTCACTAATAATTTGGGCGAGGCTAACGGATTGGTGGAATTGGGCAAAAAGGTTTTTTTTTATTAAATATTTTTTATTTTTTTAAATAAACAAGTAAAGTTTGCGCGTGATAGTATCATAGTAGTATATTTCCAAAGTAAATTGCCAATTTTATTTTACATTGTACTTTTATTTATATTACGACATTGTTAGGATGAGAAAGAAAAATGATATTTATTTTTTATTTATGAACTGATAAAAGTAAAACAGTAAAGGAAGTATACTTGAATACAATAGCGAACCTGCATTTTGATTGGTACAGCCGTTTGTAAGTTTATCGTGTTCAAACAAACAGCCTAAAAAATTAAATATCATTTTCATTTCTATGAATTATATAAATACTACAGTATTAGATTTTCCATGTACATATGTTTGTATATTCTATGTCCAGACACATTGCTTATACACATTTGAAAACTCTTTTCTCCTTTCCAGTTGTTGGGTAAATCTGACTACACTTTGGCAGCGATTCTGAAACTACTAGACGACCAGCTCCTGCCGCGGACTCCGCCCGCGTGGGCTGAAGGCCTCACGCAAGCACTCTCTGATGATCTCATTGTAAGTTTCAGCTTCACTCTTTTTCCCGCATAGTAGGAGTAAAAGGAAATTTTAAATGCTCTGTTTTTCACGTATCACTTAGTTTTAATGATATTCCGTTTTCATGACCATTGAGTTTATGTCATCGTTGGATTATAAAAATTGTTAGATCATAATTTTACTTACAAAATTGTAAACCTTCGATACTTTGTGTACCGACAATGTCAAACGCAAAAATTCACCATAGTATTCAAAAACTACTACAGTAGGCTCAATATATGTGAATAGTAGTGTAATAGTAGAATAGTAGGCGGTTTTTAAGCGCAGGTTAGGTTAGAAACTTTTAAATTTAATATTAAATAACCTAACCGAAAATGTACTTAATTTCCATGTACCTGCGGATGTGTTAGTACATAATACCAAAGTCACAGTGTATAAACTTAATTCGTAATTGTTTATTTTTTAATTTAAAAAAAATCTCAATACAACATATTTTATATTTTATAATAAATACAATTTCATTTCATTACCACCTTTTTAGATTCGTAGGTCTGTGGTCACAGCGCGTATTGGTCGATGTTGCTATTAAAGCGACCAATCCGGGCCAGCGCTTAAATAGTTTACAACAATTACAATTTTTCGCTAGTTTATGTGACCATTATATTAGATAATAAAATTGTGAAACGCAAGAAATTTGTAATATTGCGTTTACTTGTTTTTTTTTTTAGGAAACACTAGGCACTAACGGGGTCCTGCTGTTCCCGTCGGCGCCGAGCGCCGCGCCGGCGCACTACGCCATGTACCTCCGCCCTTATAATTTTGCGCTGTGGGGTATTTTCAATGCGATCAAGTTTCCCTCAGTACAGGTATTTCGTTTGACTTATAATTTTTATTACATATATATCTTTTATGTAAAAATACAATTACTAGGCACAAATTTCTACAGTACGATCAATGAGTCGTGGTCGACCTGTAATTAAGTTTTCTGAACTATTGCGCATTGTTCACTCGGGATAATCAGAAGTAAGAAAAACTTCATTCATCCATAACAGACTTGATGTAATAGAATTTAACTACTAGCATGTGACATATACTTATGATTTGTTCAAAAATTATGTGCCACTAAAAATACCAATACACTATTAAATAAATGTTTCTATAACTCATTTACATGTTTCTGTGATCACTGTCAGGTACCACTAGGCCTGAACGCTTCTGGCCTGCCAGTTGGCGTCCAGGTGGTAGCGGCCCCACGTTGTGATGCAGTAGCACTTGCCGTGGCGAGACAACTTGAAGACCAGTTCGGAGGTTATGAGCCGCCGTGTAAAGTGTAACTGATATTTATTTCTGCATAAAGTGCTGTTTGAATATTTTAAAATTAGAATCTTTTTATTTAGCTTTTCCAACATATAATGTTAACTTATTTATTTCTTAAAATGTGATAAAATCTTTTAAATGTATTTATTATTGTCATAAACGTTTTTATTAATAATTAAGAATAATAAAAATGTCTAAAAAAATTTGATATTGAATATAGGTATTTGCGGAGAATACTTACTTATCTATCACTTGCTTTAATATAATACTTATCTCAATTTTTATAAGACTTATTTTCTAGTATTATTAATAATTATAAGGTGAAGGTTACATAGTTACTAAGTGAATATATATTTTTTAAACTGTAATCGGTGCTAGAAAGTTGAAATAAAAGGCATATATGAAATAATAAGTAATATTTTTATTGTTTATAATCTCTGACGATCCACGCCCGCCCGACTGAATGCCTGACTAGATCGCTTCTCCCGTCTCGCATCGCCTCTTACACCTAAGTTCGCAATCGACATCTAACATCTAATCTAAATTCGAATATATCTATAAAGCATACATTTATTTAATTTATATACTAATTTTGTACATTCAAAACGATCACAAAATCACATATTACTTTAATTTATTTATTTATTGAGACGATGGTCGTTTGTGCATTTACAATATTGATATGTCGAAGCGGATTTACAAAGAGTGACACTGTCAATGTACATTAGAGTAATATATACAGTGGCGGGCCCCGTCACGCTGTAACGCGGTCACGCGGTCATGCGGCGGGCTAACCCGCTACTATCACGTTATCACGCACATGGAATGGAACAGTAGTCTCAGGCCCCGCTAGCGCGGCACCGACACAGCAGCGCACTGGCGAGGCGGCGCAGCAGCGGCGGCGGGGGYGGGGGCCTGGCGCGCCGCAGCGCCGCGGCGAGGGCACGCGTGGGGGGACCGGGCGGCGCGCGCCTGGGTACGGGGCGAGCGAGTCGGGGGGCGGCGGGAGGCGGGGCGCCGGCGCGGCCTCAGCTCGGGAATTTGGCGAACAGCGCGTAGTGCAGCTCGTAGCCGGAGAAGCGGCAATACTGCGCATCCTTCTGCTCGTATGCGCCCAGTGACGAGAACTTCTTCAGTTGGCGGGAGGCGTCCGCGCTTGGAGAGTCCTGTACGAAAGAGACAATATATCTTATGTAAATAATAATCTCTGAAGTAACGCGTCGTACAGTCTATAAATAACGAAATACAAAGGAGAAAAACAAGCCAACCCTTAGAACCAAGTGTTACAATCTCAATCCCGTGAGTTTCAAGTTTTTCTTTCAAATAGAAGAACATGAATAAAATTGTATAACATCATACAAAACTTTATATAATGATGTACATATAAGTATATACTAACGGGCGTAGTGAACACGGTGACGAGGAACCTGGCGGGCCGGAACGCGGCGAGAACGCGCGCGAGCAGCGCCTCGTAGCTGGCGCACGCCACGTTGCTCTCGAACGACACGTACGAGCAGTGCGCCTCGGGGGTGATGTGGATCGTCATGTAGCAACCCTGGGGGGGGAACCACAATATATAATACATATAATATATATTGATGTTTTTAGCTTTACGTTACTGGAATATTGCAAGGTAAGCAGAATGAACTTAAG
Organism: Heliconius aoede; assembly: GCA_037355905.1. Lineage (NCBI taxonomy): Eukaryota > Metazoa > Arthropoda > Insecta > Lepidoptera > Nymphalidae > Heliconius > Heliconius aoede. The sequence goes on along the minus strand of JBAIZZ010000063.1, from coordinate 149,269 downwards.
TGTATTGTAAGTTAGTTTATAGAAAGCAACGCCATATTTTTTCTTTTTACTTGCAAGTAATTAAAAATTGTTCATTATTCCCAGTAAGAATTAAATCCTCTGGTCTCGTCGAATAACTTTGTTAAAGAAAAAAAGACAACAACAATAGATTAGTTCTAGGAATATAAATTTAAATATAAAAGTATTAATAATTTTATTTGTATTTATTTTGGCGTTACCAATAATGTAAAGTGTATTCAAATGTCAAAGTCCAAAGAGAAGTTCAATGACCACTTACAGATGGTAATTCCAGATCTCTCTTTGGTAGCACAAAAAACCAAAACAAATTTATATTAGGTCCAAATATTTTTTATGACATTCAAATACATGATAATATATAATAAAAAAATAAATTATAATAATATAAAACCAGTTGTATTTTATAATTACTAATCAGATATATTTTATAAATTTGAATTTGACTAAAATTTATCAATATATTTCAGGCTTAGAAGAGATCTAAACGCCTTCCTTTTTTGCATTGTCAAAAGTTATTGAAGAATAAAAGAGATCAAACCTATGCCTGTAGGTTACACACACATAAATATTTGAATATGTTAACGAAAGAATATTTTTGTTTAGGAAAAAAAAACACTTGCAATGTGCAGGTAAATTTTAAGACACAATGTAAAAGATCATTTATATCTATCAAAGTTCTGTTCTCTTAGATCTTCATTCTCTTTATTCTCACTTTTGTGGATGGAATAAAAAAAAATTAAATTCAGAAACTTAGATCGAGTATTATATAATCGATAATTGACGAATTTTATAACTAAATATAACTTACATCTTTAGCTACTCCATTCATGGAGTACCCGCACGGATCAAACAAGTAGTCGTCTATCACCATACCTGGAATGAGTTTGTCTATCCCTGACGCCTGTGGAAAATATAAATATATTTATTATTATTTTGTGGAACTACCAAAAAAAAACGACAACAATTTGGTATGCATTTTTAGACATTGGTCGGGAAACAAGAACAAACACTTTGCTATAACTAGTAATAATTCTGGAAAGAATTTATAAATATCAATTAAAATCATGACGTATTTGATTTCATCACAAAATGTAAAGAAATTCATCACGCTGTATCCTGCGTATCAAAGGGTAAAGAGAGGGAACGTTGTGTTAAGTAATCTGACACTTGCACCCACTTTTCCAGACATTACGTATTGATTAGCGGTACTCAACGCCGTGCTTTGTCTTCGTATCAAAAGGAGGAAATGAGAATAATTCATTCCCCAGAGTGGGAATCGAAACCACAACCGTGATGCCGTGGTTAACCTCACCTTAGTAGCCTCAGCAGCATTAGCGGATGCAACTCGTGTAAAAATGTCCATAACCTCAGGGTCGAGGTCGGACATGAGGATCTCGATGGTCTGATCGGGCTCTGAACCCGCACTCTCCTGCTGTTCCTTCTCTAGCGCGTCTACTGTACCTGGAAATTAAAAAAGTACTTCAAGTTTTCAGTTAACTGTCGAATTTTCAGGATTTTATTGATAAAGTTTAGTACCGGGTTACTGACGGTAGTTGACAATGAACTATTATACTGGGATAGTATAAATAACGTCGGTAGTTCGAGAGGTTAACCCTTAAAACATTCTGCTACATAGAGATCTTTAAATAGCTTGTTTATTTTACAAGTTTTAGTTTTATCATGTATATGACGCTATATATGTGAGTGTCTGACAGTGCAGTACAGACGACGGTTGTTACTTGGCTTGAATCATAATGATGATTAGAGCGGCGTTGTATTACATCTTACCTACCTACATACACAAAATGTGTAATAAAGCCCTCTTAACTGAACGAAACAATTACTACCCTACAATGTACAATATAGCAATATTGAAAAATCTGTACAATTATACATACAATTGTAAAATAAAACACAAAATAACATACCCTCCAGAGGCAGAAGTGTGTAGAGATACCAGCAATCCTTCTCCGGGCCCATAATGTATGCACGACCGTCTCCGAAGAAAGAGTCCAACAGCTCTACCTATAAAGATAAAAAAACATATTACCTCTGCTATGCAACGCAGCGTTAAGTTTAATCCCTACGTCGTTCGTTGTACGTTAAGTCCTTACTGTAGTAAATTAATATAATATTAATTTACTACAATTAATATACTACAAATAAATTAATAATTGGGTGGAAAATGAAGAACGTAGTATTTTGACACCAGATTCTCCTACCCTGTACTTAATGTGTAAACTTAAAATTCTACAATCCCTAAAAACCCTAACCTAACTAAAAAGTGACCCTGAAAAAGAAACAAAGAATATTTGTTTCTTCTTTATCGTTAAGATCAAACACTTATTTCGGTCAAACTGAGTGACTATTGACTAAAAAAATTATGTGACACTAGAGAATTCCTATGTGCTGCTCATACGTAGGTATTGCGGCCATATTTCATAGTCCACGAAAGCGGTCATCGTTACCTCAAGAGCATAGAGTAAATAACAAAAAAAATCTACTGAGTTCACAAGTTAATAAACAAAAAATAAATATGTCGAAACCAAATTTACTCAATGTATTTCGTAAGAACTTTAAGTTTTTATCTGTCTGCCTGTTTGTTTATACATAATCTCGTCGCTTGTTATCTTAAATAAGCAACGTAGCAGTTTCTATTGTTATAAATTACTAGTATGTCATTCAGCGTTCATGTTCAACGATTATTCTTTTTCAGCTTTAGAGACCAGCCTGGGAACCTGGTGTTAACACTTCAGTCCCTCACGCACATTCACGGTTTGTCCGGTAACGTGAAAGAAATATCCACATCTATGAAGTTTGAGTAGTTTTTTTTTTCATTTATTTCAGTCACACGTAATATTTTTTTTTAGCTTCACGCAGTTTCCCATGTTGAATACATGTTAAAGTTTTTTATTTTAAATTAAATAAACGTCAGTCGAGCTAACAGTCTATAATATCGTAACAATTATACTTTTTCTTTTAATATTACCTACTGCGCTCATGTTAATGATGTGAATTACATTAATTAAAGTAAATCTAACATTATATATATGTGTGCGATATGCTTTGATTGGAACCAATTGTATAAGGAATTTTCTTTAATGATTTCTAAGATTTTCCTCGTGTAAATAAATCGGGTAAATACTATATATACAATAATGTAACAGGTTAAGGAAAATATATTGTTATTCTTTTAAGAAGATTATTTTATTTACATAACTAATGCAAAAAATACTAAGAAAAGAATAATGATTTGCGGTATGTAATTTTTTTTATCCACTTCACACACAATCCTCAATTTCCTTTTATCACTCATCAGTCTCTTTCTAAAAGAAGAGAACAATTACTATACAGATAGATGAGTGATAAACATCGTTAAAAAATAGGCGATTTTGTGTAAAAAAAAATATATTTTATAATTTAATAAAATACTTTGGAAAAATTATAATACAATAATTCGCGTCATTATCACTAAGAAGAATAACCCAGTGAATATAAAGTATTTCATTCATTTATTTATTTATATTTACTAATCTGTTACAACAACATAATATAAGATATTATTTTCATGAAGTAATATAGTTATTTTTTTTTTATTTTTGATGCAAACGAACATTAACGAGGGTTTATCTCACGTTCGAGCGAAAATAAGTCACGAAAACGCCTTCTACGCACGTTATTTAAACGGTATCCAAATAAAAAAAAAAAGCGATTGCTTCTAAACACGCATTCATTTAGTTTGAACGAAACAACTATTAGGAGTAACCCTATCTATTATTACAAAATAAAATAAATAGAAGGTAGTTATATAAATTGAGGCCACTCGTGGCGCCGGGGCACGCATGGTGGCTGCAAACGCGACAGGTTGTAAGTTCGATGCCCACTCTATGTAATGGAATATTTACTTCAATAACTCCTGAACAAACCTCCGAATCAAAGTTATGATGCGGCTTCATCTGCGCTGCAGGTCTCGCGAACTCCCGACGCGAGTAAAACACATTGTGCACGCGGGAGTGTCCAGCGGTCTCCTGCGCCAGCTGCAGCACCGCGCGGACGCAGCGCAGGGGTGTCGTCTTGCCGCAAGTCTTGAGGATCCAGCGTCGACGCGACACAAACATACTGCTCTCGCTGTCGAACGAATAGAGGAAATATTGTTATTTAAATGTTAATTTAAATATACTAGTTTTTGCATTAAAAATGCTTCAAAGAAAATTAACTATTTATTCTTCTTAACCATTTCATCAACTAATTACAATTAATCTAATGCAAACATTAAAAAAAAAAACAGTGTAATAAAAAAATATTTTCAAGATTTCATATCCAATTAATATAAGATACAGGAAAAAAATCACTACTACACCTATTATGTAATAACTCTGTCAATTTAAATAATGTAGTAGATGGCCATTTTAGATAACCGATCGTGTGCCAAAGGTGCTTTTTTTTATATGAAACGACGAGCGATGGTCGAATTGGGAGTGATTGTAAGATCAAAGGTTAAATAGTACCAATGATAATAATTATTATGTGCTAATATAAAATAGTTTGTAGTATATATTATACATATTAATAATAATAATAAAATAAAACTAATCGAAAAAACGCGAGATTGACTTTCGTCAATCTACAAACTGACGCCAGATCTCTTGGCGGCATCTAGAATTCTGGAGTTACAGCAGGTTACTACCGTGAGTAGGTATATATTTCGGAACAAAGCAATTTGATTCTATTATGTTTTAATTCACTACCGACTTACGTACCTGAATAAAATACACATTATATATTAAGTTGTAAATGTAAATAACTTGGTCATAAATTTTTGTTACATAACATTTATCGTGAGACTCAGTCTGTCTCAAGCGTTGGTTGGACTCAATGGACAAGTGTAAACATGTGGATATTTAAAGTAAAATATTTGTCATGAATAATAATTCGTTCTGGAATCTAAAACTAACTCTATGACCACGGCCGTATGAATACGGTGGGAATCGAATCCACAACTATAGTCACATGCTTTTTCGCCTGAACAAAAACTTAAATATTAACCAGCTTCACGCTGTATCCCGCACAAAGCGGAGTAGACAGGGGAAACCTAGTGTTAAGACACTCCGTTCCCCACTTACAATACATTAACAATTCGATTTAAAATAACTCATCCTAATATAATAATTTAAAAAATGCGTCAACTTTCTGACATATATAAAAAAAAATGTATACAAAGCGTATTTCGCAGAACGGTGTTACAACAAGATATTATTTTCCTTGTTTCATTGTTAACTCACATTACCGTTTGGTCTGCGAAACGTGCGCTCGTAAATCAGGAACCGATCGCAGTAAAGAATAACAAAAACACTAAGCGAGAGCCGATATGAACATTATACAGTAATCAATGGCATTTTTTTAATTATTTAGGGTTCGTTTGTCGGGTGGTGGAGATCTTGGGTGTCTTCGCCCAACTCCGTAACGTATACAATGGAAACAAAGACAGCGGGAAACCGTGGGGTTCTAAGGGCGCAGGACCGGACGGAGTGGCGAGCATTAGGGGAGGCCTATGTCCAGCAGTGGACTTCAAAAGACTGATGAATGGAAGGTTGGATGGATATGAAAACTATACGTAAAGATCAAAAATAGCCATTCAAACACTAGACGCGCTATATTCCGTACACAGCAGGTTAGACAGAGGCAACATAGTCTTAGGACACTCAGTTTCCCATTTAACACCGGTTTCTGGAGGCATTACGTGTTGAGTGGCAGAACTTAACGCCGCGCTTTGCCTCGACACCAGAACGAAGAAATGGTAAATAACATGTAAATATATATTCGAGTGGGGATCGAACCCACAATCGTTGCGTCACAGACACACTCTTGTGCCGCTGCGCCTCAATAATTAAGTCAGTCAACTTGATGAGTCATTAATCAGAAATCAGAATTATTTTTAATTTTAATTTCTGATTAATGATTTTATTTTATTTTATTTTTTGTGTGCTTCTCGTTGCAGATAAGGAACAAAGATATACACAAATTAACCGTTTGTTTGCCAATATCAATTAATTAATCTGCAAAGTAAATGGAACAAATATTAACTAACAGGTATATGCAAAGTAAAACTCGTGAATGCAGTGGAAATATACTCGTGACTGCGGTGACTAACAGATCAAGGACACTCACTGAGTACAAATCTAAAATAATATTAATTTCTAGGGGGAAAAATATTTTCGGGATACCATCCCATATACGATATATGGGACGGGATAAACCACTAAAATAAAAATCGCAAGCGAACTTTCAGTGAGCAATAGTTAAATATACTAAAAATAAAATAATACTAAAAATAAATATAATATTTTTTTGAGATGGCAACACTATATCTATCCTAGAATCACCCAGGCGTGACGTGACCGCAGCCCGCGGTTACAGGCACAGGTGGTAAATAAACTGCGCCACCCGTGCAGCGACCGCGCAGGCCCCGATCAATAGCGCCCGTTACATGCACTAGCCTCACGAGGTCCCAGATAACGTAGACCCTCACGTAGTATGGACTAGTTGTAGCATCATATATTACTTAATATTTATCCGATTTTGTTATAATAAAAACTATTTACTTATAAAAATGGAGTACTTTGTTTTATTAAAATAATAATTATAATAATATCAAGAGGAATAATCAACTACGACCCGTCTTATATGTAATCCTTATCGCTGCGAATGCAACGCCTTCCGACAACTCTATCAGACAACAACAACAACAACTATCTCAGGTTACGTTCCCTGTAGCTTGCATGACTATGTTATTATGCTCTTATCATTATTTATAAATTATATTTAATTTTAACGGGTATATCTCGGGAGTGAACTGGTTCGAATCCTACTTAAAAATCACAATATACAAGATATTTTGGTCGAAAAACGTATGATTATTATTTATATTGTAAATGTTGAAAATGAGCGAGCAATAGAGACCATGGGATAGCGCGACTTATGATGGTGCTAATATAATTAATGCCCCCGAGTGGCCATCGAACCCACCACCGTCGTTGCAATCGGATGCTGTGCCGAAACCGATAAACCACGACGGTCTCGAAAAATATTAAATGAGCAAAACGTGAAGTATCGATCATATCCCACTTGAACGTTTAAAGAGATCTCTATTTCTATATATTAATGTATTTATAGCGAACTATGTCTATGTAAGATATATTAACTATATAAAACCACGTGTATAGAAGCACGTGTCACTCCACGCTGTCTGTTTGTTCAAGGCTAAAATACGTTTCGCATATATCAACACGTATGTACTAAAAAACTGTAGTTCTCATAGAGTGCATTTAAAAAAATTTCTGGCCAAAATGGTCAAAGATGTAATAAGTATAAGTAGGCTTACCGAACACTTATTAATATTGTATTTTATATAGTTTATTCGTCTGTATATATTTTTTTAGTATACATAAATGTAAACATCTCACTGTTATTTACTTTTGTAATGTAAAAGACGCCAGATTATCGTTATTTTAATATGTTAAAAAACACAAAAATATTATTAAATGCTAAAGCAAATCTTCACTCATTGTGAATCTAAGGTAGTATAATAGACACATTTATTTAAATACGCATTACAAATGAGCAAGAAGAGTTGTCTGTCTGTCCTATAAAGAGAAAACACAATACATTCTTTATAATAATAATGATTTTAAAAATAACTTTTTTACCTTCTATAATACATATTTTAAATCAATCTTTGTACAAATTAGAGCTACATAAGATTAGAAAGGAAGTAATTTGTTAGTCAGTTTATCTATACAAAATATAAATATTTAATTATACTAATTACTACTACTAATTTGAGAGATAAGAGACGTCTGCGCGTCAGGAAGTCGCGGTGCAGTATATGCGACGTCGTATTAAAATTAGAAATGTTTTCATTTGCAATGACCGATCGTCTATCTGGACTGTAGACGCTAGACTGGATTATTAGCACTCGTAACGGCAAGGACAGGTGTGAAATTATAATTATTATAATATATGAGATCAATGTTTAGAGTCGGTGTGCTTTTGAATAATTCTTGTATAAATTAGTCAAAACGGTGTTTTATTCAGTCTTTGGGAAAAATAAATAGAGGCAGAACTCAACCCCGTGAAGTCACCATAGCGAAGACAAACATCAGATGAAAAAATCAAATATCCCTTTTGCTCGAGCAAGAATACACCCATATAGTACGCCGATATAATATTAATAAATCAAACAATTAGAGGATATTGATAGATTTTGGAGCTATTTTTAGACTAGCACATAAAGAAATACGATAAGTCATTATACAAAACCGGGTCACCCAGTCAGACGACGTCAACTGGCGTTACCAACTGTTAAATGCGACGTTAGATTACAATTGGGGCGCCGGTGTGAGGCGTAAGTACTATGTATGCTGTACAGCATCAACAATGCCAAGGTGAACGCAGTGCTAAGTGATCGCGACGGAATCCCTCAGGTGGGGTTGCGTGTTAGAAGATTAATATGATTTCGTAACGCAGTGGTAGCGATACGAGTTCTCGTGATTTCTGCTATAAAAAATAAATAGATATTGTGATAGATAGATATAGAGTTTATGTTTGCCTTACTCTATACAATTAAATATTACAGTTATAAAATCTACACTAACATCAAAGAGTTTATGTGTATAAATCTCAGGAACTATTGGTTTGAATTCAAAATTTCTTGTTGAAAAAAATTTATATAATATTTTCGGTGTAAGCTACTGTAGCTCCTGCGGTCAGTGTCACTTTGAAAACTGTTAACATAAATGTATATAATATAATGTATACATACATATACTATAATAAACTGTTTTACAATAAAACATACAAGGTCAAAATTGAAAGTATTTCGACCTGAGGTCCACGAGCAAAGCTTCTACGATTGTTAATAGTTTAAAAACGTTCAAATTCAATAAAATTTTGTTATATATATATATATATATAATCAAAGTATGTTTGTCTTCAAATAACATTATTTTCCAATTACATTAATGCGTACGCACATATTTAAGTTGGGGGGAGTCATTTATTAAAACCAAGCTATCAGTAGTAAATATTTATTCTATTAAACATATTTATTTACGCTAAACTAATTAATGCACGAGAATAGATAAAGGATATAAACAAGATGGTTGGTTAACCAACTTAAGTATGTATTAAATTATAATTTATTACTAAAATATTTTATAGTTTTGTTTATAAATAAAAATCATATATATTTCTCGATTTATATGACGTTTTTATAATATATAACAAAGTATTTAATATCCAAGTTATCTCAGTGGAGTGGCGTAATTTACTTTTTTCCCCAGACTAACCTATATAAATTCATACGTAAAATATACTCCCAAATTAATAAACGAATAAATTATTTTAAAGCTCAAGCTTGAACTTTGAAAAGGCTAGGAAGGGGGGGGGGCCCTTCCTACGCCTCTCGGTTATACATTAAAATATACAGATAAAATATTATTCTCAATGACTGTAAGACGTTCTCAAAAATATAATATTACTAATATAATAATACATGCTTGAAACAATTTATCTTCGTTTGAGTGTGCAATGGACCTTGAGGAATAGCTGCCCGAGGTCATTCGGACTACGAAATCAAGCGAGCCTACTTTCCGCCAACTATTCTTTTGTGTTCGATACGAGTTTTGAATGTCATTAATAATCTTTTTAATTTAATTTTGACACTAATATATAATAAATTAATTAAAAATGTATAATGTTAATATTAATGCAATATTCTACTAGTAGATTAATCTATTCAGTTACTTTTTTTTTT
>JBAIZZ010000063.1:49053-139427 GCA_037355905.1 Heliconius aoede | reverse complement strand
TGCAGTCTTCCTCCTTCAGAACCTTTTATTAGTTTAACATTTCTTTTTAAAAGTGGGATGTCAGGATATATATCTTGGTCTTTCTCATCTTGGCAAAAATCTTCTATGTTTGGTTCTAGGTCCTTTTTAACAATTGTTTTGCTTTTGGACATTCTTTTGTCATGCTTGTTTTGTGCATTTGAGATATCTGCATTTAGTTCTACTAAGTTTTTGTATATTCTGTCATTGAAATGAAAATTCAATTTTTTTGTCATCTGAAATAGATTGAAATTATAGTTTTGTAATTTTTTAAATATATAAAAAGCTATATGAATTTCTTCTTGAGAATTTTTATATTGAGGCGGTAAGAGCATTGATAATGTGCCTTTACTGTAAATGTTATGGGTTCCATATAACATAATGTTAATATTTCAATTGATTCTATACTACACTCTTAAAAACACTCTTCTACTTGTTGATTGGCAGAACCCTATATGAACATGTTCTAATACTCAACATGCTCAAATGTCTCATATGTTCAGATAAAATGGAGAAAAGAGTGGCTTAACACTTGATTACTGCTGCCTAACCAATATTTTATTCAGAGTAAAGCATGAATCATGAAATAATAGAAATGATCTTACCTTAGCACTTATTTGGGCTCTATCAATGTCCAAATCTTCTGGGGAAAGAGGTGGTGGTACAGTTTTTCGTACATCAGATAAATAGTTGGCTAAAGCTTCGCTTGAGCACAACTTTGGCTCATCAAGAGTATCTTTCTGTATAAAATATTTACTTGATATTTTTTTACTCATTTTCGAAGGACCCGCATCGACGTCGTGAACACCTTTAAGTTCTGTCCGTGTTCTCGATTCATAATTTCTAAGCAGCGTTTTTTTAACTTTGGGATCGGCATCAGCTTTTTTCATTTTTGATGACATAAGAAATAATACTCGTTCGGGTATAATACTACACTTTTACCAAAAATAGGAAGGAAACAACAATATCTTTGATTATGGAGTTCCAAACTTGTTTGCAACTTGTTCCAAATTTGTTATTGAAATTATTTAAACTCTATTTACGTAAAACGTCAGATATTATTTTAAAAAAATTATGGAGTTATTTATGCAACTACAAATATTCTTTTAGTATTCAAAATTTGCATGTTATAATTTAAAGTATCTTTAAAAGTTTTGTTTACTTCGTCTTCAATTAACAAAGATTTAAATTTGAAACTGCAGATAACCGTAGAAAAAAGACAGAAGCGACAGTGACAATAGCAGAATGTCATTTTTAATAGATGTTTTATATTTAAAGTATAAGAACATTATAATAAATCTAAGGATGGATGGAAGGAAGGAAGAAATGTATTTATTAAATCATTACATAAATATAAATATTATTTTCTGACATTACGAATCACCTATTTAATAATGTATAATTTGCATTTTTGAAAACAGTGACGTAAAATTGGCAAGATCATCATCATCATCATCAGGCTGTCCTCATCCACTGCTGGACATAGACCTCTCCAATGGCTCACCACTGAGCTTGATCATCAGCTCTTCACATCCATCTGTAAAAATGGCAAGATAATCTGGATGCTAAATTTTTTATTTTTTTTCAGTTTCACGATGTATCCCACACACAGCAGGGTAGGTAGAGGGGATCTCGGTGTTAAGACACTCCGTTTCCCACCTTCTGCCGAATTCTGGAGGCATTACGTGTTGAGTGGCAAAACTTACCGCCACGCTTTGCCACGACACCAGAGCGAAGAAAATCGAAATATAAACGTAAATAAATATTTTACTTCCTCGAGTGGGAATCGAATCCACAACCGTCACGTTTACGTGCGACACCCTTGTGCCACTGTATATGGCATATACTTGTTTAACATAATTACAAAATTATAATTTAAATGATAATATATAATTGACCCAACAATTTCAAAAATATAACATTTTGCTACAATTTTTATTCGCCTACCATTTGTGTTTTTTGCATACCATTTTGTATTTTTAAAAAATCACCCTGATTTGTGAAAAAAACCTCTGTTATTTATGTAAGTTAAAAAATATTTTTTAAGAAGGTTAATAAGAAGGATAATATAGCCTATATCTCGATCATTATTTATGTCTTTAATTCATTGGCGTATAAACTGGCGTTCATTTTAATTGTGGACTTCCCAATAATATCTACTAGATATATGAATAAAAGGTCCGGTAAAGTACTCGGATTTGTGTTTACGACATGTAAACACTGATCAGTCTGTAAGTTTCCATCACATCTGACAGATAATATCATTTGACATTAACATGTGAAAAAATGTTACTGCCAGATTATATGCAATTTTAATAATAAAATTTTTATATTTCGCCGAATGTTAATGCTAATAATAAAGTTGATTTAATAATTCCTTCTTCCTACAATTAAATATTTTATAATAATGAACAAAGACAGTGTAGATATCGATTTCGCCGTACGTTATATATTTTAAACTGTTCTTATAATTTTTTAATACACTTGATATTCGCCACATAGTAAAGATTTTTATGTTTCAGAATCCTAATAATTTTCCTGTAGAAAATGTGACAATATCTATTACAAATAATGGTGTAGTACAAAATATAAAGGCTTTGGTATGATTCTATTTTTATAGTATTTTGTGTTATTAATGTTAGAAAATAGATTTATATATTTACACCTATATTTTACGGCTTAGAACATGTTGCACAATTATTTATATAAAACATAAATTGAGTTAATATTCTTTAATTTGTAATATTATCTAATTTCTAATGGTTATTTCTTTTGAAAGGATCCATATTGGGTGGTTAAAAAAGATTTTATGCAATATGAAAGGCCTCCATATGGCCCTGACCTGTTACTTGGTTCAGTAGATGCCTGGAAAACTAAAATGGACTTGTTTTTAGGGAATCTGAAATGGTTGCTTAAATTAGATCATCATAGGTAAAATTAACTACTACCATTACTTTGAATTATATTTTTATTTACTTTGCATATAAATTAATAAATCAATTGATATTTTTAGGTTTTGGAGTACTATTTTATATCATCCTCAATGTATGGATGTAATAGTTTCCTTTATACAAGAAGCAAATCCCCCCTATATTGAATTATATGATAGCAAAGATGTACAAAAAATATATGAAGCTATTAGAAGACATGTTTTAGTTGTATTTAGTAGACTTGTCACTAATAAAGAAAATAAGGTGAGTTATACTTAGTTAAAATCTGTTAATGTTTAATATAAATATTGGAACTATTTACACAATAAATCAAATTAAAGCAGCTTCACACTTTATCCTAGGTTACCTAATGTAACAACACTCTGTTCCCCACTTACTGCCGAATTCTGGGAGGAATTGAACTTAGAAATAGAAATTTGTTGAATGGCATAAGGGGCAAAATTAAAATAAGTAATTTAATTGATCTTCTAATTTCAGTCCCAATGGATGACAAAAGAGTACATGGCAGAAATAATTTATGATAATTTCATATTTACAATACCAGTATTATGGGACTTGTGTTTAACATATGGTGCTGATAATCCAAGACATATATCAAAACTGATGGAAACCGTTTTCAGTATACAACCCAAGTACCAAAATGATGCTATACAAGCTTTAATATTTGTTCAAGAGGTATATACATTTTAGTATATTCAAGGTATATTTTTACCTTTTTTAATTTAAGTTAATAAATTTTCAATGTAAGTTAATAATAACACTAAAGTAAAGCTATTTCATTCTCATTTTTAATATTTGTGGTGAGTGCCTAAACTGAAAACTGCAATTTGTCTAATGAGTATCAATTTTTAACTACAAGGAATCAAACCAGATTTTTTCTTGGTGAAAAGGTGGATTTTTGAACATTGTATGTAATAAAGCAGGTATTTTTATGTTCCGCTTTCATTGAAGTGAATTGAAACTGAAACCTGTATGAATATGAATGACCTACATGAATATACCTACTCAGTACAATGCTAAAAACAATAGCTTTAAGTATAAGTAAGTAATTGTACAGGAAAAAATCTGAATCTGTTGTGACATCTGGCAACGCTGAATTAAATCCACAATTATGCAGACATTTACGAATAATCTAAATAATGTCATGTTATGATAAAATAATTTTAATGATAAACAGTCTTTCTAGGCTTTCAAGTACATTATATTGCAAGTTAACAAAGATTATGAAAGTGAAGAACCTCCAAACCTCCCAGAGACATTTAAAGGTTTTAGTGAAATAAGGAGGCCTTCAGGGAATAGAAGTCAGGATAAATTAACATTCGATATTTTAAAAGATTTAGTTATACATATGTTGGACACTGCCATGACATTAAGGATATATGTAGAAGTGTATCCTGCGGGAGCAGAGATGATGAAAACAACTAATCTTGTTTTAAGGTGAAATTTCATATTTTCCATGAATATTTATTGAATTAAGATTCTTTTTGACATTTGATTATTATTAATAAATACTTAAATGATTATTAAATTTAACAAATTATAACTTAACAAAAAAAAAACAATTACACTTTTTTTAACTTTTAATAAAGTAATACTGGACGCTTGTAATTAATTTTATTAAATTTAATCACAAAAAAGTGTTAAACTCAATGTTCATCTGATTCGACCCTTCAAGTGTCTGATTTGACCATTTTTATTCTATAAAATGATTTATATATAAATTTAATGATAAAATACAAATTTTAAATAACATCCAGATAAGTAAATAATTTAATGAAATTTTTTTCATCAACAAATATAATGTCAAAGATTATAAAAATATTAACAAACTCACTTTTTCAGTATAGTCCAACTGTATGAATATGGAATTCCACATTTATATGAAAGACTCATGGAAGTGGGGGATGAAACTAGTATATCTTATACAGAAGTCGAAGGATATATAGAATTGGCCCGAATTGAGCTCATAGATATTGTAAAGGAAATCTTGGCAGTATACAAGAATGCTATTCTTAATAGAGAGTAAGATATTTTTTGTTTCTCATTTAAATTATTATTAGGGGACAGTGATAGGGGTAGAAGCATGCAACTTTGAATGTTATAGGTTATGGGTTTGTTTCCACTCAAAGAAATGAAATATTTAATATTTACATTTCTGTGCTGGTAATGAAACAAAGAGCGGTGTTGAGTGTCGCCACGCTATGCCTCCTGTTTAATACTAGGTTTCCAGGTTCCATCGGCATACCCTGCTATCTACGGAATAATGTATGAAAAAATAAATTGTGTGCTTAAGGGTAAGTTAGGTTATATAAAAAACATTGCAAATTAATATATTAGTTAGCAAAAGTTATCAAGTCTACACATTCTATCTATAGTGTATCTTTTATGAATACTACCCCATGGTTCAATTTAAAGTAAAAAATCAATAAATAAAACAGCTGCACAATGTATCGCGCACACAGCAGGGTAGGCAGAGGGAACCTTGTGTTAAGACACTCTATTCCCCACTTTTTACCGAATTCTGGAGGCATTGCGTGGAGGAACTCAATGTCACAGTATGCAGTTTTGCAATTATTATAGTATAATGAGTGATCATTACACAGTATTTTTAATTCAACATCTGTCCTTCCAGTCCTTTTAAAATAAGATTGTTTTAAATTGCTGTATATGTGGGGAATTAAAAATAAAATATAATAAGCCTTTATTGCTGTAATATTATATATGCATATTACAAAATGATATCAACTTTTTTTATTTACCGAATTGTACTATTTATCTTATCACTACTTTAATTTCCCTTAATTGATTATATACAAAGACGATCGGCTTTCGTCAACAGTTTGTCTTTCGACATATGCCTCCTCTAAACGTGGGGAATTAATGACCCATAAATACCATATACTGTATGTAGCATGTACATTACATTGAGACTGAATTATACTAAAAGGGGAATTCCCTTTGGATAGATGACATTTGAAAAATATTATTTGGGGAATCCCCCTAGAACAATATTGAGAATGGCAATTATTATCTCAATTCTTTTGAAAATTCCCCATTTCATATTAGTGCACTTAATAAATACATATAATTTTTTATTACACATATTTGTATTAATTATACCAATCATAATATTAATTATAGATAAGGGCCAAAGTGCTATAGTATTCAAGCTTAAAATATATTTTTTTATTCAATTTCACGCTATATTTTGCATATGGTCCCATAGGTACAGAGAGTCGAGACACTCTGCTCTCCGCTGTTAACTCTTCCTTCCTATTCCTTCTGTCTACTCTGCTAAGCTGACAGTTGCTTATTATCTTAAATAATTTTTTTTTACGCAGAGGTAGTATTATAACAAACGTTGAAGCGTATCTCTCGTTGATGATGGACGTGCTATCAGAAAGACTTCTTATCAAGGACTACCACGCTTGCTATCCCGTACACGATGACCTGGAGATGTTAAAACAGGCATATCCTGATATGTATCCTTTTATTATAACTAGCTTTTACCTGCGGTTTCGCCCGCATTGTCAAATGTAAACGAAGAGCTGTGTATGGCAAATATTATATTCTAAGTGTGTTTAGTAGCAGCAGAAGATTCCATGAAAACAATTAAAATGACAACATAAACTTAACACTAGGTCTTCCCTCGGTCCCTCTGATACAGCGTGAAGCTGATTGTAAACTTAAGAAATTAATTATCGGAGACAAAAATATTTTTTCATATGAATCACTGTGGTTGTGTTTGCTTTCAACCAAACATTTTAGATTTATAATGTCAGTATGAGTTGAGTTATATTTGATTCGTTCTATTTTAATATCTTGGTGATATAATGCGGAATTATTAGATTAGATTTTTTTAAATGTTTCTTATAAGCTAATAAGAAATATATATATTATAGTATCAGTGTATGCGTATGTGAGAATTAGCCATTGCTTACAATTAAATATTACTTAGTAATATTTCGTTTATTATTATGACGAGTAAATATGTAAAACAAATAAATCTTCAACTCACAAACAGTGATACAGTAAAAACTGATTTCATATTACAAGCGATATATTCTAACATAGACGACCCGATCCCTGAAGAACTGTCAAATACAAATGTCACAGATAACCTAATTAATGGCCATTTAGAGACTATAGAAGATATACCAGGACCATCCAAAGAGACGGAAATACCAAATAATATTAGGGAACAGTCTTTAATAAGTGAAGTGAAGGATATTTTACCACACTTAGGTGATGGGTATATATTAAAATGTTTACAACATTATGACTTTTGTGCTGAGAGAGTGATTAATGCAATTTTAGAAGATAATCTCGCTGATAATTTGAGAGGTGAGTCAGAGTTTGTGTAATTTTTGTTTATGAAAAATTGCATGAAATCGAGAATGTAAGAAAGCACTTTCGTAAGTCCTTTAAAGAGCAGGGAACATAATATATTACATATTATGCTTATATTGTTATAGAAGCATATGCTTCTTTATTTTCCCATTAGAGACGTCACGTTATTAATCCCGAAAAAGAATTTAACGCACAACAATAATTCATACAATTATGTATTTAATTTGTAGGTCTAGACATAAGCTTACCAATAATCCCAGAAGATCCAGTAGACAATAAATATTTAGAAACCGGAATACAAAGGTTGAATGTCTTCGACGGTGATGAATTCGATATAATGACTCGGGATGATGTGGACCTTTCTAAAATACATGTGGGAAAGAAGAGGGATAAATATAAAGACATTAAAGACATGTTGGATGATAAAACTGAAGTTAAAAAACGTGTGGATATATATAGTAAATACAAGTGAGTGTTATTGTTTTTATACCGTCATGCTGGATCTCGTTTTTATCAGTGTGGTTAGAGGCAATCTAGTGTAACTGTGATGCTTCTGCGCCACGTTTATTTATGTACATTTGTCATTACACTTTTTAAAGTGTCAACCTTTCCAATGTTATAGCTATAAACTATCTGTCTATTAGTGCGTTTTATTGAAAACAATCTCGAAGCGATCTGTAATGAATACAGCAATAATGAAATCATACTTTGAATCCGTACATAATATCCGTAAATGATCTGCTCAAAGCACGAATAGTCTACATCGAGTGTATGAAAACGAATGTCTTCAGTTGCTAAATTTACTGTTGTCAGAATTACTGTCATAATCTATTCGTACCGACTTATTACAATCTCTCTGCCCTGCAGTCTGGTGTGCGACGAAGAGAACATGTACTCCGACGAGTACGACGACACGTACGACTCGGACGGTGTCACGCCCGCCGCCGACCTTGATGAGCGGCGCCCCTTCGTTACTCCGCGCGCCCTGCGGACCGGGCGAGAAGTACAGGTGAGGGTCAGCCTGGTGTGCGACGAACAGAACGGGTACTCCGTCGAGTGCAGACCAAGCGTACGGACAAGTGATGGTTTGATGGTATTCTGTTACTTTTAGGGTTCCGTACTTTAAAAATACACGGAATCCTAATAAGATAGGTCTGTGTTAATTACTTGAGAGGGCAACAAGGGAGAGTTAAGTTATAGAGATTATATCACTGAAAAGGTGATAATGAAAGAATATTTTTTAAATACTATATACGAAATACTATTATATTATTCTCCTAATGGGGAATTGTAGTATATAAAGGCATTGCTGTAAAGACACTAGCAATGTCTTTTTATACTACAATAATATGTGTGTTAATATGATTTGCTTTAAAGAGTTGTGATGGTGGTGTGCTATTGGAAGACTCCAGTCAATATAGTAGTCTCTCAAATGTGCAAGAAATTAATAATGTAATCACCACATGTCACATACATTATTAACTTTTATTCTATTATAATTTTCAGGAAGAGTCAGAGGAATCAGACGAGGTTGAAGAAGAGAAACCTACGAACAGTAGAAGTAAAATGGACTTCTGCGTGAACCCCGAAGAGATGAGAGCTCGAAGAGAAGCTAATTTCCAGGCGAAACGCGGACGAGGAGGTTACCGCCCGCCGCCACCCAGGTATGTTTATTTGTTTAATTCATTACATAATTAAATAAGATCCAGACCGTGCAGATCAAATTACCCATTAGAGATCATACCCAATGTACTCTATTTATTCTAAAATAATAAAAAAATGTATGAAGAATGAAACTTATCAAGAATGAAATATTCAAAAATAAAACATATTTTTTTACAGAAATACAGATGTAATTGGTAAACCCAAAGGCCACGGGCAAGAAAAAGAAGTTCTATTGAATAGGGACAAGAAAGAAAAAACTAAATCAGCCCGAGCCAACCACAACAGAAGACAAGGAGCGCAGTGGAAACGAAGCCAGGGGATGATGCCTTCATAAATAGTTATAATATTATATATCAACAATTAATAATAATAATTATAACAATTAATAATATTAAAACATATATGTGTTAAATAAAACTGTTTTTAAACTGATATATCTAGTGTATTTAACGGTCTCCAGTGAAATTTGCGCTTAGGACACGTTTTTAGTAATATAAATGTATAAAAATATAAATGTAGCTCTCTCTCTCTCTTTAACCCTTGGAAGCCGTCCAAACGCTAAGAACATTAGGTTGTGACATGAAGATGAACGAGCACGTATAGCTTAGTTATCTCAGCACTTTAACGGTTTCGAAGTAGCGGCGGTTCGAGTCTCGCTTTTTATGTTTAAATTTTAATACACTTGATGACATATATATCTCTATATATGTTATGTTATTAAGTTACTTAACAACTTTAAGTCAAAGTAAATAAAGAATTAAACAATGTACTTCAATAATTATATATTAGTGATAAATTAATTGATAATATTAATATTTTATTAAATAATAAATATGTTGTAGCATGTATTTAATAATTATTTATTATAAACCTCTCATGCGCCAATCAGTTTAATTTACATGGTGTGTTTTCCATAAATGAGGTAGAATATGTTAAATTTATATGTATTGAATGTTATATTATGCCATACTTTTAATATTCAGTACCTTAAAAATAAAATCATGATAATATTTCTTTGAATTTGAAATATACATTTTAAACTGAAATATGCCTTTCATAATTATTGCCTATTAATTAATTGTATAATCGAAATATAAAAATAAACTAAATCAATAAATCAGTGTTGATGAGATGAGATGAGAAATGAAACATGTGTTATATATATGTATGTAATAATATAACACGTGTTTCAACAATAATGTGTCTGAGGCCGTCGTGGCGCAGTAGCACAAGGGTGCCGCCCGCAAACACGACCCTTGTGGGTTCGATTCCTACTTGAGGAAGTGAAATATTTTTATACGTTTATATTTCCATTTTTCTTCGCTCTGGTGTGGAGGCAAAGCGCGGCGGTGAGTTCTGCCACTCAACGCGCAAGGCCTCCAGATTTCGGCAGAAAGTGGGGAATGGAGTGTCTTAACGTCGAGGTTCCCTGTGCCTACCCTGCTGTGTGCGGGATACAGCGTGAAGCTCTCAGTGGTATTTATGGTTAATTGTATGCTTCTACAACAGGTGTCCTAATTCCAACAGTAAATGTTATCACGTGCTGAATCGTAGAAAGCGCCGTTCTCTATATTGAAAATGAGGATAAAAGTTAATAGGATGTGTTGAGGAAGTCCTTTACTTCTATAATCACATAAATTTCTCTGCATTATTATAGGAAAATTCAATTTTAATGGTAATACATTCGAATTCAATTCGGTTAATTAATTGCTTAATATTTTAATTTGTTTCGCTCTGGTAATAACAGAAAGCACTGCGTATGTTTCAGCTACAGAACATATTATGTTACCAAAATTACTGGCAATGATTTTTTGGGATTTCCTCATGGGATTTTTTTCAGCTTCACCCTTTACTCCGCATGAAGTGGGGTAGGCAGAGGGATCGTAGTGTAAGACACTCCGCTCCTCACTTTCCGTCGACTTTTGGTGACATTGCGGGTTCAATGGCGAAACTCAACGTCACGCTTTGCCTTGACACTAGAGCAAAGAAATTAAAATTTCGTTGTCTACAATACATTGCGGACATTCTGAAAAAAAAACCCAACGTCCATTGACAAGAATAGTACATACACACTACAACAGCGTTACAATAGCGTCAAATATTATAAAAGAAATTATACTCTTACAAATATAATTTATTCTTTGCACAATCAATTCCGCGCAACTCTGTAAGTCTGTAACATAAATATAATAAATAATATAATCATTGCAGACACACTGATACAAACGCGAACTGTCTTTGAATAGACGATCGTGTTCAGAATAGCAATATCTTATGTTAGTGACAGCCGCAGCGCCTCGTGCCGGTGATGAGAGGAGCGATCAGCGGTAATCAACCACAGGTAGTGGAGTCGATTTCCATTTGGTGGAATTAAATATTTTGATTTCCACGCTCTATCTTCCTTCTCAGTCAGTTATTACATTCTCCAATTTCAGCCGAATTTTAGGGGCATTGTGTGTTGAGTGGCCGAATTCTACGCTCTACTTTATCACGGTGATGAAATGAAAATGTGAAATATTTGTGTTCATTGCGTAGACATTGAACTCGCAACCTGTCGCATCTACAGTAGCACGTTTGGGCCTCCGCACCACGATCGGCCTCAAAACCTGTATTACAATCGAAATAGTCAACATGTAATACGATAACCAAATCTTACATGATCTAGATCATATTACATTCACTTTGTGACCGCTACATCTATCATGTAGATCGTACCCTTATCTCAAAGGAAGCCGCATAAAAGGTTCGCAACGCCATAACTCCGCAACTACGTCTTCATAGCCGCTCTCCGTACTGAAGCCGGCAACGCGGACAGCGTCCGTGCTCGTAATTCTCTACCTGCCTCTATGAATAATTATTTTCCTTGTTCAATAACCGGCGCATGAGCATGTTATAATGTTGTAACATTTCGTATTGCAGAGTTAGGTTTTGTTTTAGTTGTAATGTTCAATTAAGTATTTTTTATGAGACTAGTCGGCGCAGGGGCGTAACTGTGTGACTGGAAGTGGAATATAAATTTATATTTTCATTTCTCGCCCTGGGAGAGAAACATAGAGCGGCGTTAAGTTCCGTCACTCAATACACAATGTCTCTAGAATTCGTCGGTAAGTGGGCAACGGAATGTCTTAATAGTAGGTTAATCCCTCTGCCTACCCTGCTATGTGCATTCCCTACTCACTCCGTTTCCCACCTTCCGCCGAATTCTGGAGGCATCGGGTATTGAACGTCGCTACGACTCCAGAGCGAAGAAATGAATGTATAAATTTAAATACATATTTTATTTACTCGAGTGGTGATCGAACCCACAACTAGTCGCATTAAATCACACACTCCTACACCAAACAAATACTTTTATACTTTTCGTATATCTCTTCTGAAAAGAAACAAAAACGATATCTAAACAAAAATATAGCTTATATCCACATGTTCTCTTCCAAGCAGCCATAACGTTAATGTCAATATAATCGTGTCTCGTCGATCTCGGGCACCGTTTTATTATATAGTCCGTAATGGCGGCATTAGGGCGGACGCGGGATTTAATAACCGAGCGGCGAGCTGAGGACGAAATTGCGACTGTCGGTGCGCACGTCGCCGGGGGCGACAGGGATGGCTTCTCGACAGCATATCGATATAGCAAAAGATTTTTCTAATTTATTATGATATGTGATAGTTACAACGTTACGTTCAGGCGTAGAGTAGACGTCATCTTAACAAAATATACTTAGGGCAAGTTTCACAGGTTACGAATAAAGTTTCGGATAGTAATCTAATAATTAATGCTATATTATAGACAGAGGATGAAAATATAAAATAAATATTTCTTATATTTTATAAAATAATTTTCTCATTATTGATGAATTCATACGAGTTGTACAGACAGTGGTGAAACTGACTTAGTCTTTTGACATAATTATATTTACTCCATCAATTACGTTAATATTTGCCTATAAGTGCCTCCAGAATTCGGTGGAAATTGAGGAACAGGGTGTCTTATCACTAAATGATCTATCGTGCTTGTGCGGGATACAGCGTGAAAATAAATAAAGTCCGTCATATCAGGATAATACTACCGTAGAGTGCCCAGATCGTTTTTCTCCTTGGCAGCGTCACCTGGCGTTGTAATAGTTGAAGTAAACGTTTTTATCAAGAAAATATTAACATTCATATAGTATTGAAGATGTGACGATAGATTTACAATTCAGCACATCTTCAAAATAAGCTAAAAGTAGGATATTCAAAATAAATTACTAATAATATTGTTTCATTAAAAAACTCAACATCGATCGTTTCCATCCCTACAGGCCGAGTATAATTTATTTCCCATTCAGTGTACTCGCGTCGATTATTATTATAGTTCCACGAAGGGCCTGCGCGGGCGCATGAAATATATCAACTGTTACGAATTATACCACCACAACTTTGTGGTGGAAACGACCACGTAATTTGAAGATGCAGCTTCTAATGTGTGTTTGTTTCGTTTTGTTTTAGCAATATTTTATTTTTCGTAGGAAAGCTGAGTACCTTACAGTGGTTTATTTACAAAACGCTGTGTTGAGTTCCGCCACTCAACACGCAATGCCTACAGAAATCGGCGGAAAGTGCTAATTTTTGGTAAATTTCTATGGTTTCAAAAGCCTTTCTTTTTAATTATACAAGTTTAGATCATTCAATATTTTTTAACATTAAATGAAAATTTACAATTTAATGGTTAACATATCATATATTAACTAATATAATATAATTAACATACGTCCGGAACAGGATTAGACAGAAAAAGTTCAATTAAAAAATCATATCTCTATTCTATACCTGTAACTGCTTCCAAATTGGTTTATTATCATCATAATGTCATCGGCGGCTTGCAGACCTTTTTTTGTATTTTTTAAATAAGTTTTACGATGTACCCCGCATGTAAGGGTAAGCAAAGGGAGCTTCGTGTAAAAACACTCCGTTCTCTACTTTTCGTCGCATCTGAAAGCATTTCTTGTTGAGTGGCGGATCTCAACGCATCGCTTCGCCTTGACACCAGATCGAAGGAATGATAATCTTAATGAAAACCAACATGAAACTTCCTCGAGTGGGAATCGAACCCACAAGCTGTCGCGTTTGCAGTCACGCGTTGGTTCCCTTGCGCTACAACTGACCTCAATACCTAACAAATGAAAAAGTTCAATTATAAGTTAGCTTTCTACTATTGGATTTGAAATCTTTGAGATATTTTGTATACAATATTCTGTCGAATCAGTCAATGCTTCCTCATCAGCTACTACATTACGCTCTGATTATCAGCGAGAGAGCGGAGTGACGTCTTCCTGTCAGTCGTCATCCGGACGGATGCGGACAGTCTAATTATTGGCAGACTTGAAGTCGAGTCTAGTCACTTTAATTATATTTTATCGTATTATTGGAAAATTGTTTGATGTCTCAGCGCAGTTGTAGTGTCTGGGTATGTGACGGTTGTAGGTTCGTTTCTCGTTTTGGGGAATTATTTATGTACATTTTAGTTAATTAATTTCCTATGGCTTAGTAGACTAAATCTAGTTCAATTACTCAACAAGGTAGTTCTCGAAAATGTTGCTTCATATTCTGCTGTGTGCAGGAGAGACGCGTACTAAAAAGTCTTATATCTCAACGCTTAAAGACAAAAGATACTATATAGATACAACTACTATACAACATATGGATTACAAATAAATTTATTATATCCAATCTACAATAAAACTAACTCTTAAAAACAAAATACCTTTTAAAATTCATTAAAAATCCATAAATCTTTAAGGACTTAATAAAATTAAGTAAACCCAGGATCTAAAAGGACACCGTAAACCCATCTAATTATTAAACGTCTGTAAATGTCACGAGATAAGAGCGTCGAAGGAAAAGGAGGACCCGAAGACTCGAGGACCGCGCAGGACTGTGGACCACATTTGCATAATTAACATAATCTAAGAACATAATAAATGTGTTTTATGCGAATTGTACATTTTATTTTGTTATATTTAATTAAAGTTTCCTCGTCAAAACTTGTATTACTTATACTTTATATATTTTCACAATTAGTAAATAAAAACGTGTTCTACGGAAATTCTCCGTTACGCAGAGAGAAGAATCACTATGTAAATCATACCATAATCTAATCCAAACTGGATATATTTATAACCAGTGAATTTTCTGACTCATTTTTATTGGTTTTTTTTTGTACGATAGATAAAGAAACCTGAGTTTCCGACCGTATTCAGAGATACTGGACTTGAATTTGCAACTTTTACGTAATATATGTAAGAAGGAAGACATTTATAAATTTAGATTTAAATTGTATCTCTTGCAATTTTTGAAAAGGTGTAGGGCAAAAGTGTTTTGTCCTGCATGATGCGAAGACTATTAAGTTCTTTTTTGTTCCGCTTCACGCTGTATCCCGCACACAGCAGGGTAGGCAGAGTGAACCAAATGTTAAGACTCTCCGTTCCCAACTCAACGTCGCGCTTTGCCTCGACACCAGAGCGAAGAAATGAAAATATAAAAATGAAATGAATTATTTAATTAAATAAATAAATACTTCATTTCCTCAAGTGGTGATGGAACCCACAACCAGTCAATTTTACAGTCGCAATTTGCGCCTCTGCGCCACGACCGGCCTCGACTAACTATTAAGTTTTGTTTATAAAATTGACTTTAAAATATATATAATGTGGACATAACATAATAAATGAAACGCATTGACTCTGTGTTTGTTATACTCGTGTGTACACCTAAGCTGTCATCAACAAATTAAACTATTTCAATTTGAATGTAAATATTATATGTATATCCAATCTATATTCGAGTTGCGCATGACGAACCGTTCATGAATACAAAATTCCAAACATAATAATTATTATAATCTACATTATACTTTGCACAGTGTTCGGAACTTTTTTTAATGAGTTTTACCTAAGTAATTAAAACTAGAGGCCGTTGTGGCGCAGTGGCACAATCATGGCGTTGTGGGTTCAATCTGCACTAGAGGAAATAAAATATTTATTTAAATTTATATATTCATTTCTTCGTTCTGGTGTCATGTCAAAGAGCGGCGTTGGATTCCACCATTTCCTCAAAACGCAATGCCTCCAAAATTGAATAAGTTGGGAACGGAGTGTCTTAACACTAAGTTCCCTCTGCCTACCCTGCTGTGCGATATGTTTACAAAAATAAGGTAGGCAGGTACGTCTGTATATATTTATTATAATAATATGTTTCAATTTGTTGCCTGTTAAAAGCTTATAAAGGGATGGAACTTTGCCCCCAATACCTCGATTCGGACTCGATTTCGGAATGAGGCGTGTGCGCCGGTGTCTCTTTGATAGGTCTATATGTGCGCGTGCGTCGTCCTTAACTAATGGCATTTTATTTTACGATATTTTTATTAATTATTTTGTTTGAATAAATCACTTTTTAATTTTGGCAAAATCTATTTTGTTTTAATTTTCTTAGGCTTTAAGCTGTGTTTTTTTTTAAATTGTGGTTTCATTTAAAGCGGTGACACACTCAAACACACTCTGTATGTATAACTTTATTCGTGTCAATATTTGAATTAATTACAATTACTAAGACCAGCTGAACTTTGGTAAGTATTGATTTTTTTTTAAATTTTATAAGGTTCAAAAAAATAAGAAAAATAAAAGGGGTAGTTAGAAACGCGAAAATAATTTAGTAGACGTTACTTACGCCATTATAGAGTCGTATCTTTACACAACTGGATTGTGGGTTCGATTTCTAGTCAATGCGACTCAATATCTCTACAATGAATATTTATGATGACGAATAAGCTATGGGTTCATACATAGTTAATATTAATATTAAAAATGTGGACAAGACATATATTATTTGCATTTTTATTATATGCCCAATGTGGTATTTCAAATTTTTGATATAAAATAACAATAAATGAACTGTTTATCGGCGCAGTGACTAATAAATAGAATAATTAATCGCCGTTTGCACCGAGCAGCTGGTTAAGTAGATGGTTTTTAGAGTAATGTTGGGTAAATTAAAATACGAAAATATGTTTTTTAAATAATAATCGAAGATCGACGCAAACGCAAATATTTCGATGCGGGATTCGAACACTAAACCACTCATTTTATTTAATAATTGTACATGATTGGTTTCGATGTCACTATCACTTTTTTTTTTTTTATGGGAGAGGACAAGGCAAACGAGCGTTCGGGTCACCTGATGGTAAGTGATCACCGCCGCCCACGACCCCACGCAACACCAGAGGAGCCACAGGTGCGTTGCCAGCCTTTAAGGTGGAGATGAAGGGCACCGGGGCCCGGCATTACCTAATGCGAAACGCAGTGGCAAGGGCCACTACTTCACGCCGGTTTTATACGCCGGGGGTGGTATTAAATCCGGTCGAGTCTGCCCATGCGTGTTGCCATTACTGGCGACGTGACTCTACCACACGTACTTTAGTCGCCTCTTACGACACCGACAGTACCAGGGTGATCCTATTCTAAGCCGGGACCACACGGCTAAAGACACTTGTCTCGGATATTTATCATTTAATGGTTAAATAAATAACTTAGTTACTGTCAATCGCACGCTGTACATACAGTATACTAATATTTATATTCCACTTGTCCTTTCATGTCGCCGCTTCATGTTTATATGTTCGGTGCATTTGATGCTGCTTTGAAACTGTTACCACATAACCGTCTTAAATAACAAATATAATTATATAAAAATATAATTTATATGTGGATATTTAAATAATAAACACATTTTCCATTTCCTTTTATGAAATATATAAATATATAGCTGTTGGTATATAAATATTAATATGGAACTTGTGTTTTAATGTCATCATTGATGACGCTATTGTGCAGCTGTCGATTATTTGTATAAAAAATATTATGAATTTAAAAAA
This sequence comes from Heliconius aoede, assembly GCA_037355905.1. Taxonomy (NCBI): domain Eukaryota; kingdom Metazoa; phylum Arthropoda; class Insecta; order Lepidoptera; family Nymphalidae; genus Heliconius; species Heliconius aoede. The sequence continues at coordinate 121,535 of JBAIZZ010000063.1, read as the reverse complement.
AATAAAGTTATTGAAGCTAGTAATGGTACAGAACTACAAAGTGTGACTCTAAACGCTTCCCGTTGTGGGGGTCGCCACTGGAGGGGATGAATTATTATTTTAAATATATTCATTTCTTCGCTCAGGGGTCGAGGCAAAGGGTGGCGTTTAGTTCTATTACTCAGCACACAATGCCTCCGGAATTACGAAGAAAATAGGGAACAGAATGTTTTAACACTAGGATCTCTCCCTCCTTCTGCCTACCCTGTTGTTTGGAGGATACAGCGAGATGCAAAAAAAATTAATTTAAAACATTTGCGTTTGAACCCCTGCCCAAATAAGTATTATTATCTGATGCAGAAACCTTTAATGGTCATTACTAATTGACCGTTTGTTAATTCACTGCCCTTCTAAATGAGGAATACGCGAAGTATATTTTAAAATATTATTTTTTTATTTAATATCAATAAATATTCTCTTCACTAAATTAATAGCACTGCTTAAAGACAAATTTGTGTGGAATTCTGCGAAAAATGCGAGCAAGTGTATGCATTAAAAAACAGTAAAAAGAAAATCGTGTACACAACGCTATTCATTTATAACTCAAATGCCAGTTTTCTAATTATAAAAGTTTTTTCCGGCATTACTTTTTTATAATCATTACACAAAATTTGCTACATTTGCCCTTACGTGGCTCAAACAATATAATATTTATATCGATTTTTTTTATTTTAGCATTACTAAAAACTCTTTTATTTCTAAGATAATAAACATTGTTCTCAAACTTTAGAACTAATAGTCTAGATCTAGAGTCAGTTAAGTTTGAGAGGCACATACAATGTAGATAACTTAAATACAAATTGATCTTTAAAGTATTATTCAATTATTTATCGGTAGGTTTACGGTTTTGCGTGACCTTTGAACATCTGCCTGTTTAAAAACGCCTCGTTCACACACTGACTGAGCCTTCCTATGAAGGTACTTTATTTATAATTGCGATATTTTTAATAAAAAACAAAATGGGACTCAAATGTTATCTTTTGTATGTATCGTCGGGTTATTTTTTTTAAGAAAATTGTAATTTTTTTGTACTGTTATAATATACTTCTCTCACACAAATATATAATAAATCAAAGAGCTTTTAAAACTTTTTAACAGGTAATACACAACATACTAAAAGAAATAGGAAGACCGGATGTACGTTACTAAAATAAATTCATATCTATACAATTTAATAAAAAAAAATGTCATCAAATACGTTCTGTAAATAGATACATTAATGTTTTTTACGCCGGCTCTCATGTACACTTAGTGTACTACTTATATTACTATACAAAAACAACTTCCGTCTGTCACAGCAAAACTGCGATTATATCAACGCTTCGACAAAAAAAAATGTCTCGTCATCAGATTGTAGGGTAGTTTTTTACTTATTTTTTTTGGATACAAGAAACGTACATTAGTGTAATTCAGCTTTGAATAGGCTTAATAAAGGCAATCCTCTAGCGATATATATATTTTTTTCACTCTGTCAAGACGATCGTCACGCGGCGGTGAACACAAATCGTTCAAATGATGCAGACACTGCTACTTCATAAAGGTAGGGTTGGCATAATCATTTTTTTTTAAATAAAATTAAACATTTTTTCTTAAATGGTTTGGGAATTAAACACTTTTTTTTTACACAGGTATCGTAAGAGTACGATTGCGTTTGATGTGAAAAAAGGGCAAGAAAATACTTTTAACATTATTTAAGAATTATTTTTAAGTTTAAATATTTAAATTGTAATAAAAGATTTAATCTAAACATTTTCATTATATATCTTTCTGCCAAAAATACCGTACGTTAAATTTTGAAAAACGTAATATCAGAATGTCCTCCCACCAACGTTGGGACAGGGTTGACGTAGTGTCAACCCTGTCCCACACAAAGAGAGACCGCTGCGCCCGCGCATCTTTGTGCTGTCCGTCTATCACTCGTGCGTGACAATATCTTACAGATAGCAGCCACCAGCGCCCACTATGGCGGAGATCCTGTTCCTTCATTAATACACGCTATTTATATTTTATAGAAGACTTCAAACGCATTTGACGAAGGGTTTTTATTGTAAAATGTTGGAAATTTATGAATATGTTATCAGTCGACATTGACGTCAAATAACGCTCAATTGATTTTATATAGTACTTTTTTATCGTTACATTTTTTATTTCTATAATAAGAAAAAGAAGAGATGGTGCCCTAGTGTTAGAACACTTTGTACCCTACTTTTATATACTTAGTGTATTTTATGAAATAATGTCATTAGTAAATAAGAAAAAATAATAATATCTTATGTAATTTATTGAATATGTAACTTTAATTCAATCAATTAATTTCTATCTAATAAAAATAGATTTCAATAGCAATTTTGTAGAATTGTAAAAAAAAGAGCAACGCAAGTCACAAATAAAAAATAATTTAAATAATTAAAGAAGAAAGCAATATATTAAAAAGGTAAATTTAATCCATGGTGTATTAGAAATTCGGACGAACTATAATGTTATATGCCATTTTGTAGTCAAATCTGCGGGTGTTCATTTTTTTGAATAGCTTCACAAATTGCAGGGAAATCGAGGGTCAAAAAAAACTGTTGTCTAATGATGCCGTCCTGCCACGCTAGAGACGAGACTGTGATCTAAACTTCAATTTTAGATGTCGCGCATATATTAGTCATTAAATTAAATTTATAAAAAAATATACGATGCCAGTTGTGACGCAGGGGCACCACCACACGATGATTATAAATGACGTCGGGTTCGATTTCCACTTGAGGAAATGAAATACTTCCCAGCTGCGTGCGGGATACATGGTGAAGTTAAAACAACAATTAACACAAGAAATCATTTAATTCTAAATGTTTCAAAAGAAACATCAGAATAAAACAAAACACATTTGAATCTCTCTAAATGTCTAGTTCTCGCCCTCACAGCGTGTAGACAGACACACACTACAGATCGAGATATTAAAAGGCAATATCGCGTTAATGCCGGGCAGCGGGTAATGACTCGTAATTACGCGTAATGGCCTCTGTAACGGCGGCCGGCCACAAAGCATTTTGCTTTTGCTTTTTTACTCTCTCTCTCTCTCTCTTCGCAGCCAGCCTCCAGCCAGTCCCGGTGCCCGGGGCTCGTTCTATACATTTGCATCCGATAATTACGTTTCATATGAAAGTTTTAACTCAACTTCGTGGTTGCTGTGTTCTTTCTTTTAGTATTAATGTATGTTGTAATAACACATTAATATTATTTTTGAAATAGATTTCTTAGATTAGGTAACATTTTGATATTAATAATATAAAAATGATGTATATAATATTATTTGGCATTGGAATTTTTAATTATTATTTTTTAAAACAAGTTTCATTTAGTATTTATATTTACATATTTATATTAATAAAATTACAAATAATTTAGTAAGACAACCACAAGAGAAAGAATGCAAAACATATAAACATAAAACTGAATTCTTGTAAATGATTAAATTTCTTATAAAATTTCCTCTAAAATTTCAATAGAGAATTAAAAACGAATAAGACATCTAAGAACGTGGTATGGTGACGTGGACCGTCGACCATGGAGCATGGAGGACCCGCCATGGTGATGATTTCGAGGTTTTTTGTGCGTCAATTTGATTACGGTCAGATGATTGCTTCCCGAGAACTCGCTTTATGCTGGAGATGGATAAAAACACATTCCACTCTCTACCTCTACCGTAGTAGTAGATTTACTGTCGCTATACGCTATCGCGTATAGTTTAAATTGGTCATTAATAATACCATAGTAATATGTTGTTATTTGTCCGATTGATCGACTTATCGAACTTACTCGTATTTTTCATATTTTTCATATTATCCATGTCCGTCACGCAATGTCTCCAGAATTTGGCGAAAAATTATGAACTAGGCTCCCTCTGTTGACCCTTCGTGCGGGATACAGCGTGAAGCTTCACGCTAAATCAGCTGATTTATTCAGACTTTTTCGTATCTTATTTATTTTGCATATTTTGTCGTGTCCACGTACATTAAGCCGGTCTATAGTATAGTCTATAGTATCGGCCTATGATACAGATAGTGCTCGAGTAGGTGGAAACTATTAAAATACTTTGAGAATAAAGTTAGAATTAATTGTTTATTGCTAAGGTTCCCTAAGTTATTAACAGTCATCGCTTTTTACGGGAACCCTCCCGCTTCATTAAATAGCTTAGTTCAAAAGGGACATAGTTCTAGGAATATGAAAAAGAATTAGAAAAAAACTATATAGTCCATGTACATTTTTTTTTATTTTTATAAATGTATATTATAAATTTTCATGTGGAATATTGACAAATTGAATTGTCGTTTATAAAAACCTTCTTTAATAGAGCGGTGCTCAAAAAATTTGTAAAAAATTATCAAATCAGGATGTGTCTAACGAATATTGTTATTCATAAAAACTTGTATAACTACTATATCCGGAATGAAATTTTATATAAATTTAAATGCAAAAAAACCAACGGGGGATACGAAATTATTTAAAAAGATATTGATATTAAGAGTGCCGAGAGATTTTCGTCGATAAAAGAATATAGCTGACGTCACCTTATGACCAACAAATATTAATGATACACTTTACTAGAAGAGCTTTAACAATCCTGGTTTAATTGAAATCTTTTGTTGTCTTTATACAAGTATTGTAATTGTAACACAATCTTTTGTATGGTTTTTAACATAACTATCTATAGTTTTCTATAGTTTTTAACATATATAGTACTATAATAGGATATGTAATAATATGTTAATTCATGTTAATATTTAATAAGTATGTGAAGTATGTGAAAATTAACGTATAATCAATATGTAATACCTATTCCTCTGTCTGGGAATCGAACCCACAACAATCACGAGCTGAAATAACTAGAACAACAATTATTACATAAAATAATACAAATAATTAAAAACAAACGCATACCCTACATCTGTGTAAACTGAGCTTCGATGGAGTTGAAAAAGGAAAAAGCCTGCATTCATTAGTCGTCATTGAAAGCTCGCCGTTTAATGCGCCGCTCGCCGCTCGCTCCTCGTGGTTTTGTTTTAGATTGTAATTATTACTCGCTCTATGTAGAGCCGAGACTCTAAACGTTGAGTTGGAGGCAACTTATGTTATGTTATGGGATTATAATGTGATATCTATACATGTTTTATATTATAGATATAGATTGTAAAATGGAAAATAAATTAAAAATGCAAAGATTATATTCTGAATAAATTTCTATACAATAATTGAATAATTTCATGTACTACGTAATATAAGGACTTCATAGTAACAGTGTATTTGACTGTGGTGGTAGGTTCAATTCTGTTCAATTATTATTTATATTGTAATTTACGTGTTTGGCTACACAGACACTAGAGTTGCGTTCCACAAACTGATGCAAAGGATGAAAGGTATGAAATATTTATTTACAGGTCAACCTCGCAATTACGTTGCGAATCATATATAACTATAAAAAAAAAGTCATCAACATAAAACCTTAATTTATATTTTTAAAGATCACAGATAAGATAAAGTATTAATTAAAACAAATATACGACAAGTGTATGAAAATGAAGTAATTAAAACTGTCGTTGTGTTTTCCCATTTGTAAAAATATGTCACAGTATTGCGGTTTTATTATGCGAGCATACGAATGCTTTACACATTACAGACCTAAAAGATAATTAAGTTGAGTTCATTACCGACCCAAAATCCCCTCGTGAAGTTTGCCATAAAATAAATAATTTATTTTATTAAATCTTTTTGACTTTTCAAATTGTTTCTATTCGGTTCAATCTCAGACACAAATACGTCCATGCCTAATCGATTTAAACTCAATTAAAATCGAATGAATTTGTAAGAGTTAATTATCTGTGGCGTATTTCTCACGCATCACGCACCTGCCGCGAGTGGCGGGAAAGAGGTCAGTTATGTCACCGTGTTTTATTATTTCTAACCATAAGAGCAATATTACTAAGCTGTCAGATATATGAAAATGAAACAAAATAACATATATTGCGAATATCTTACTATCCAAATTAAATTTATTCAGTTTTTTTTCAGCTTCACGCTGTATCCCGCACACAGCAATTTAGGCAGAGGGAACCTTTGTGTTAAGACACTCCGTTCCCCACTTTTTGCCGAAATCTGCAGTCATTGCGTGTTGAGTGGCAGAACTCAACGCCGCGCTTTGCCTCGACACCAGAGCGAAGAAAAATGGAAATATAAACGTAAAGAAATATTTCACTTCCTCGAGTGGGAATCGAACCCACAACCGTCGCGTTTACGGGCGGCACCCTTGACCTTTGCGCCACGACGGCCTCTATTTATTAATTTAAGCATTCAATTTATGTTTCTATTCAATTCAGACAAAAGAAGTATCGTTTTGTTTCAGAGGAGTGTCGATTTTTGTTTTAATTAATAACTGACAAAATTTGAAGTATATTAATAAAAATATGCTACTTAGTTTTTATCACAAAAGTACCAAGAATTTAAATTAGAAAAATTTCATGTCGATAAAGCAGCACCGATTGCGATATTAATAAGCTATTTAGATTATTCTCTTAATATGCATATATTAAACATTCAAATTGCTCAGTCAAATGTAGTAATTTTCATATATTTTTCTATGTGATTTCGTTTGCACTAACTTTTAATTAGTAGCAAATTTAAGATAACGAATTTATCTAAAGTATCTATCTATTAAATATAAATTTATTATTCCATTTTATAATGTTTTTTTATTTTAATAATATGTAAAAAGTAATTTCTCCATACACACACTATCATAATCTTTAATTACATTTTTCTATCAGTAAACTACATAATAATACATATATTATATCTTTTTATAAATTTAAACTAAAAATCAACAGTTTTCACTAATATCTCAGGTGGCTCTGGCAGAAAAATTTAGTAGGCAGCATTCTTCATTATCTATCATAACCGAGAAATTGCGAGCTGGGTGGTGAAATCCGAGGTAGAACGTTACACATATTATTTATTTCTTATAATAAGTGACATATAATGCATTATTTTATTCTTGTTCGTTCCTTTAAAATGATACAATGTAATCTTGAAGAGTAAGCGTCGCTACCTTTCCAAGAAGTGGCCGCGGACGGACGGACGGCGCAATTTGCTTTCGGAGGTGTATCAAATCAATTCTCTATACATTCGCTTGCAAGATTTATTTTTATTACATGTAACGTTCTCTCTAATACCTCTCGCTGTTGTATAAGTTTTGTGAATGTATTTTTTTTTTGCTACACACTGTGTCTTACACACAATAGAGTAGGCAGAGGGAACCTGGGAACCTAGTGCTAAGACATTCCGTTTCCCACTCTCCGCCGATTTTTGGAGAAATTGCGTGTCGAGTGGCGGAATTAAACCGCCTCGTTATCAGAGTGACGAAATGAAAAAAATATAACATTCTTTTTTGTATGTATATATATATGTATATATTTCATTCTACTTAGTAGGAATCGAAGTCACAACGGCCGCATTTACAGTCATACTCTTGTGCCCCTGCGCAACGACTAGCCTCGTATATTTTTATATTGTGTGATATGTTGTAATTTACTACATTTTAAATGGTAGCGTTTTCATTCTTTGTTCTTTAAAAACATATTTCTAGTGTGTATTAAAATAATCTATTGTGTAACCAGTTTCTGGTCAAAATTGAAAACCGCTAGCTAGCTTTTCATTTACATACATGTACTAGTGGCTATTGTACCTATATATATCGAATCACTCTATAACCCCATTGTTATGTATATACTATGTAACACTCCACGTATTGGGGCTGTTCATAGTTACGTAAATGGGAAATCCTATAAACATAATATATATTACCGATCTATCGAAATTTAATTAGTTGCTTCCACTGTATAATTGACTATTTACTTATGCAACGCTGCCTTAATTAAATATATGACTTTCAAGTTTATATTACTACATATAGTACAACAAAAGGTTTTGTAACTTGTCTACATGAGGCCACTTTTGTAACTGTAAATGTGACTTTGTTGTTGTTGGTTCGATTCCGACTCGAGGAAATGAATTATTGAATATTTCCATTTCTCCGCTCTGGTGTTGAGGCTAAGCACGGCGTGGAATTCGGCCACTCAACACACAATATCTCAGAAATTCAGTGGAAAATGAGGGACAGAGTATCGTAACACTTCTCCCCTTTACCTGCTGTGTGCGGGATAGTGTGAAGTAAAAAAAATTATGTAGAGTGTTACACTACCTTGTAAACTACTGTATCAGAGTACCAACTCTATTTGTAGCGAAACTCGTCTATAAACACTAACTATTAATAATACACTTATTACATAAGCTGTTATTAATTTAATAAAAGATAAGTGTTAAAGTGCAATAAAAAACAGAGGAAGAAGATGAAATATTATACATAATTTAAGTTACATCAAAGTAATATCCTCTAAATCTGACTAGAACCGGGATGTTATTATGTATGCGTGCGCGCACCCTATCATCAGGCACAAGTAGTGTGGCCACGCTTCTTTATACATTGTAATTAAGATTATGTTTTTAAATTGCTATATAAAATAAATATTTTTAGGGTTTCGTATCAATTTTCGTTTTTAATAAATTAATGAACTTATAATAAAATAATATTTTTTTTAGTATCTCACTTTTCTTTCAGGAATGGGCAGAGTTATCAAAAGTCAACCCGGACTGATGATAAATATTACACTTTACCATGATATTCATACTTATCTCTATCTTTATTTTTTTCTCTTCTTTTAAGCTTCACGCTGTACCCCGCATATATCAGGGTATGCAGATGGAGATGTCTTAATGGGAACCAAATGTTAGGACACTCTGTTCCCATTAAGACATTTTCACTCCCGCCAACTTTCCGCCAAATTCTGGAGGACATGAAATTCTAGAGGCATTGCGTGTTGATTGCCAAAATCCAACGCCGCACTTACAAATATTAAATGTTTGTTCCTCGAGTCCTCGAGTAAATTTCCTCGAGTGGAAATCGAACCATGTATGTGTAGCGTATACACCCGCATGGTTGTTGCATGTGCCACGACGTCCCCTTACATAAAACTCTTAATATTTTAAAATACATACACTGATGTAGATTAGTTAATATTCTCCTTCTACTTTAAACTTATGGTAACTCGACAAGGGGCACAATAGCAGCGCCACGCCCCCCGGCGCCGCGCCGACCATAGACGTACAATTATTTACAAACCTTAGCATTTCGACAAATAAATCTTAACAATGGCTGTTCAAAATAACCTGAACGTATAAATTAAAATTGTCATTTACTCGTCCTGAAAACGTTAAAATCTATTCGTGAACTTATCAATAGATATTTGTTTTAATTAAAGTAATTTCCGTCATAAGTCATGACCAAAACTTTATGTATTTATTATTTGCTGTAGGAAATTTTCTGTTATTATATTATTTTTATTTCAAAAAATAATAATAAGAAATGTTATTTTGTACTAATAGGTTATTGTTAGTGAACAAATTTGTCCCTTAGGTCGTAGTTACAAATTAATATATAAGTATAGAAATGATAACTGTGGCAGCGTCTCACTGCTTTAGGTTCGATTTCTACTTAGGGGAATAAATTATTATCATTTCCTTGGTTTGGTGCGATCTTAATTTTTTAATCTTAACATGCCGTTAATACGAGAAGACAGAAAAAAAACTTTAAATATAAAAATAACTTTAAAAAAGATACTCCAGTTCATCTAAATCACGAAGATAAGCTTCGAAACAAAAAACAACTAAACTTTTAATTTTCTAATCAAACATATAGAATTTAGAATAAAACACGAAGCATCATACCGCGAGCATTAGTGGAACAGCCAAGAGTAATGGCCGGCTGTGTCGGCTCAGATAAAACTAATACAAGCTTACGCATACATTTTATCGACTTTAGCTACAAAATTTTATTTGAATACTTTTATGTTTATAATGTAGGAGATGCGATGAAAAAATGTTATTGAGAATTAGTTTAATATATTATATATTTTTTTATATTAGGCTAGCGATTCAAACGCGACTTCTCCCGCTTATATCGCCAAATTACACTTTTTTTTTTACATAAATTGTAGCCTATATGTTATTCTGGTATATAAGTTATATAAACAAAAAAATCAAAAAAAATCAAAGTATATAATTCCTTGAATGTATTATAATATTTAATTATTACCTTCAGTCGTATTCATACCAATTTAGTCATATGGAATTTTCGTCTTATTGGTAAATGGAAAATTTTAAACTAAATGAATATTGTATCGGTTTCCTCTTTAGGTGTGCACGTACAACGTCAACCACCATTTATACGAACAAATCCATTGAGAACCGAACCCACGTCCCACCGCATAGCGCCACGCGTTCACATAACAATGTTTACGTCATAAAACGAAATAAATAAAAGGTACTGAGAAATTTCTTTTATAAAAAAAAAAAAAATCAAGTGACAAAAAAGCAGAAGAATGTTATGAAATCTTGCGTACGGCTGGTATCGGAGCGTGTCTGCGGGAGCTGCATGTTCTCACTGTAATTATCAACAATTACGACTTAAAGCCGGTCGGTCGGTGTCGCTGATTGTTCCAGACTACTCTATAATTAAACTTTTTATTATATTCTGAATAGACATTAATAATTGTTACGATTAACTAGTAATGATAAAATTTTAAATCTATAGTTTTCTACTCAAAACTCTGTGAATCCAACTAAAAATCATTGTAATTTGACACATTAAAAAACAAACGCAGGCTCCTACACTACATCGGCGATCTAAAGCGGCCGTTGATAATCGAATGATACTTTAATTACTTGCGTTATCTCGGCCACCATTAGCGGGGCCCGTCCCACGCATTCTTAATTGCTATCAATGCGATTACCTTGGATACTGACCGCTTGGACTCTTTGGACTCTGTGGACTCGACGGCTATAGACAAAGAAGGTAGTTTTAGAGGTATGGTTGAATGGCCGACAAGTTTATTATAGACATTAGTTAGAGATGTTACGAGCAGGCTTCGAGTGCGTGCGTTGATTAGACAGTGTTTCTGGAAAATTGGTTAATTAAGCTGTGGAAGTGTATCATTTTATGGGAGTAACGATGTACAAGTGCCGTCTCACATCGTAAATGCTATATAAAAGTTAAAATGTAGGTTACGTTTGGTCGCGCGTTACTTGGGAACTGTACAAGCCACGTGTTTTAGTATCGATAGTGGTTTTTGTTTACATTTTTATTCCATATAGCATGGTCAGCAGAGGGAGGCCGCTGTCAAGATTGACAGTCTGAGACAGACTGACTGACAGAGGGAGGCTGCTGCCTAGCGGAACTGAACGCCGTACTGAATCTTAGCAGGGAATGAAAATAGCAATTATTAATTTCTCAGACTACTCCGAGTTTCAACTCACTACTGAGTGACATTACTACCGTCACTTACGTTAATCTACGTCACTAACATTTCAAATAAAAAATAACAGCAGAAATTAATAAAGTAAATGCCAAAAATATTTTTAATATCGATTTTTTAACTTTTAACTAAAAAGTAAAAAATATATACATACATTAACGTTACATAATTAACATTTAATTCGTCGAACCGGTTCACAAATTAATGAATTCTACGGAAAATAAAAAATCTTCGTAAGCGTAAGCGATTACTCGAGAAATATTCATGAAGAGCACCAGATACGTCCGATAATTAATTTAGTTTGTAATAGTTAATTAGTATTGAATATTTTAATAAAGCATGTCTAGAAGCTAACTGTCCTAATTTTTCTAGCATCACAGATTTTAGATTTACAGAAACAACAATAATGTACGAGAATTACGTCGTATAATATTTCTTGCTGCTAGATTGTACGTATTTTACAAAAAAAAACTACAAAACGCTGAATTACTAGGAACACAACTATAGGCGGCACTTCAAAGAACCTTCCCATGTGTCTATGTGAGTATTCACTTAATTAACCTTCTCCCTCCCCCCGCCCCTTCGACTTCCCTCCTCATCCCGCTATTCCCCTCCAGCCTCGCGTGCGCCGGGCCCGGACTGCGTGGCAAATTGCAGCCTCTTGAATACCCTTAATGATAGCTTAATTGCTTGTAATATCTTCTCGCTGGTAACGTCTTACCAGTCCGAGGAAACCAAACCCACGACCGTTTGAACCATCAAATCCACGTTCCCAGGATTAAAGGCGGCTCAACGCGCACTGGTCTCCCAACAGCACGTAGCTTTCACGAGAATGCTGTCCAAGATGAACGCGATCGCTTGTTTTTATTAAATAGTTAATTATAAAACTCCTTTTGCAAATTAAAAGACGCTACGCTCAAAAATGAACTAAACGTCCGCGTCGTTCACTTTTTAAGTGATAACGGACGGAACTGTGCAATTTGTATCATTATTTCTGATATGTTTTAATTGAAGGACGATTATTATAATTACTATGATGGAGAAGTACTTGGTGAAGTATTTTCGGGGTGACCTGGGAGAAAACATGCCTGCAGCTGTATTCAATGAGATATTAGCATTTTATAGGCTCAAAGACGTTTATTTGTTATGTCTTTATCATGTTGCTAGTACACTATTACCTATAATTTTCTGTTTTTGACCTGGAGCCGGCTAGGATCTGATAATACAGGTCTTAGATCTTTTGTAAGATATGTAAGTATAGCGAAATATCATACATATTATATGATTAAGTTGGTCATTTTGCTCTCGCCCAAATATTGTTAAATAATTATAAAAGCGATTTATATTATATTATATAGATAAGGTTATATAAAAACTTTGTGTATAATATTAGAGTGTAATCAGAAATTATATAATACTTAGATTTTTTTATAATATTATGGCTTTGACTTTCTAATATTAAGGCTTAACCTTCCAATATATACACTTATGTATTGAAGGTTAAGATGTATTGGAAATTTTCTTACAATGCAGAAATTTTAATACGCAAATAAAGATATTGTAAGAGTAGAGCGCTGTCGAAGCTGTATTCATACATTTTTCACGCTCTCTCGAACCGCCAGGATGACTTCGACACTTCGATACAGTGGACAGGCACATACATATCTCTACAATTTCTTTATAAATATATAAGAGTATAGTATATTATTTATATTGAAGTTCTAACCCACAGCATTTAGTCACACGCTTATGTGCCTGCACTACGATTGGCTGGTTTTTACTTAGTTAAATATTTGATTTTCACCATTATTCTTAATTTATACCTTTTAAATGAAACACAACATAAATATACGTTATAAATCCAGTGTAAAGGCTTCATTTAAAAACAAATTTTACTTGACTAATTAAATGATTCAATATCTATGAATAAAAAAAAACATTTTAAAAACCAAATTACGTTATCATACAAAAAAAATCCTAGTAAAAACTATGAATAATCCCGTATATACTTACAAAGGGAACCCTCGCGTCGGGTGTGGGCACACGGTGTAAAATTAACCAGTGGTCTCAAAGGCGCCGACAGCTCTTTGATCGCGCCGCCATTGTCTCCACGCGTTTTAAAACCCTTTAAGTCTTTATTTCGTGTTGTAATGTTAAAAGTTTATTGCTTTTGATGGTTGTAAAAAGAAATTGTTGAGGGGAAAAATTTACTAATTATAATCTATATTATATACGTATGTTTACATATGTCTACAGTGTAAAGTTGTGGATTTTGTTTTTTGAACAGAATGTCTTTTTTTTGCAAAGACAATATAAAAATCTTAACTGTTTAAAAAAGGCTAAAAAAAGCAGCAGCTTATTAAGCATGACCCTCCGTTCCCATTAAGACACTTCCATTTCCCATTTTCCACCGCATTCTCAAAGCTTTGCTTGTTGACTGGTTTACAATAATAAAAAACCTAAACCAGAAGCCAAAATAAAACGTAAAACATAAAAATACTCACATATAACGTAATTAACATGAGAACATCAAACAAAGTTAAAATCTGGATGTAACTAAATACGTGTCATTAAGAAGTGGCAGCGGTGCGTAAAAATGTTATTTTTGCCAGTAAGTTGCCAGTAGCTGTGGGCAGCAGCAGCAGGGATAGGGATTCGGCTGAAGAGGGAAGGGTTGTTCTGGTGACGATAAAGAGAGTATCAGCTTTGATCTTTTGTGGGTTTGTGTCTATATGAGCGATCGCGTGATGCGATTTAAATTTTATTGTGCTTCCGGTTGTATTTATATTATTGTTGTTTTTTTAGATCTTTTCATCTTAACGTATGGAGACCAGGAGGTAGACGGTTGTGGGTTCGATTGTCACTCGAGCAAATGAAATATTTAATATTTTCCTTTCTTCTCTCTCATGTTAAGCCAAAACCGTACGAAAAAACAAAACATTCTAGACTATTCTTAATAGGCTATTACATTACATAGAGATATTAACTATATTAACTTCAGAAAAATCTTAGTAGAGTACTTTTGTTTATTCATGTCATTTTAATATTTTCTACTTCGACACCAGATGATAAAATAGTAAAAAAATATTAAATCGTATATTAGTAACTTGTAGATTATACACTGTGCCACTAAATATAATGTACTGCCAACGTAATATCTAACCTGTGAGGAGGAAATGTGGAAGGGCGACAAAAAAAAAATAAAGATTTTACTGTTTTTATAAATAATTGCCTCTCTCATTATATATTTTAGGTTAATGTTGCTAAGGATCGTTAAGTCCAATGGTAAGAAATAACGTAACTATAATGGCTTATTTAAAATTATTACACATTTACAAGACAATGTGTTAATACAGTAATTATAATGAAACGCATGCGCATTATACATATTAAAGAAAAATGTCATAATCTGAATATAAATTGATATGACGAGATATTTTACTATACTTAATAATGTATGTATCAACATACATTATTAAGATTTAAACCAAAAATAAAAGTTGACGAATAAAAGACCGTAATTAATAAAAGACAGTAATTAAAAGTGAATGTTGAATACATTTTTTTTGTTTTTTTTATGAGAGAGGACAAGGCAAACGAGCGTTCGGGTCACCTGATGGAAAGTGATCACCGCCGCCCACGACCCCATACAACACCAGAGGAGCTACAGGTGCGTTGCCAGCGTTTAAGGTGGAGGATGTTGGGTTCCGGGGCCCGGCATTACCTAATGCGAAAGTGCCACTACTTGGCAAGTGTTAGTGACAGTTACACAATGGCAAGAGCCACTACTTCACGCCAGTGTAAATGCCGGGGGAGGTATTAATCCGGTCGAGTCTGCCCATGCGTGTTGCCATTACTGGCGACGTGACTCTACCACCGCGGACTTTAGTCGCCTCTTACGACACCGACAGTGATCACTCCGTGATTTTGATACTCTTAAGAATTATCGTTGTGAGTTTAATTCCACTGCATGCCGAATACATGAATACAGAGTGAACCCTAAAAAAATCTAGTCATACTTTCTAATAGAAAAAAATATGCCTTTTCTTTTCTTATGAAAGGTAGAGTACTGTGCGAGCCGTCTTCACCTCGTTTTTACCTCAGCGTTGTACACTTTATAACTTTATTGTTCTTTTGCCTCACAATATCTGTTGTTTTGTGAACACGCTGTATCTATTTTTATTGAGTTTTAAGCCCTTTGCGCTTTGATGCTTATACATAAAACAAAAGATGTTTATTATCTTGAAAAAAAAATATGCTTAAGCGGCTCTTTAGTTCGTCGGCCTAGCAGTATAAATTGGTTTGCTTTACGCAAGTTTTACGGAAAAAGTTTTCTCAGTAGTGCCTGTATTGAAAGGTTTTGTAATATTATTTAATTATCTACATAGTTATAATAAACTTTTTGAGGCCATCGTGACGTACCATTGTAAAATCGCTCTGGGTTCGATTTCCACATGGAGAATGGGATATATTCGTTTCCTAGATCTAGAAGACAGACGATAATTGGGAGTTGCGTGGGGAACAAGCCTCTAACTATTAGTGTCCCTTTTCCCTACTCTATACATAAAAATGAAACAAGACTTAAAACACTCTAGTCAAAACACTCACTAGACACTCCGTTCTCACCTCTCCACAGTTATATGACAATAGTCTTAAATGAAAAACTTACAGGTATATTAGCATACCAAAAGTACGTTATTTAATACCAACATTCAAATTGCGTGTTTTCCCATGTAGTACCAACAGCGTTATATTAGTGTGATTTTTACCAAAGTTATTAAATTGTAAAAAAAAAAGGTTAGAAACTTAGAGAATATGTGTTAATTTGTTAGATATTGTTTATGAGTTTTACAGCTACGAGAAGAAATATACATACATATAAAGTGAGGCCGTTTGCTTTTGACCGTTGCCGACGGTTGTTTTATAATGATTCTACCATCTAGTGCTGGTAGCATCGATAAATAATATATTTTTTGCAATATTTCTGCAATTATTCCTTATTTGTAAATAATTATATAGTGTTTGTAAAATAACTTGGAATATATTTATACGAAGTTAAAGGTCAGACCGGATGTACGTTTAAAGATGATGGTTAAAAATTTATTATTATTAGATAAACTTAATAACAGCTATTACTGGTATAATAGGTGTCTTCATGGTTCAGTTTAATTCGTAAATGATTCATTAAGTTATTTTAAATTAACAAACAGAGAAATATGGCGCAGTGAACTCACTAGTAATCAATTCGATCCCCAGCCGGGGAAATTAATTATTTCGAAATCTTTGTCTTTGTATAAAAAATTGCTAAGAGTTAAAGTAATAAATAACTATAACAACAACAAATAATTTATAATAAAAAATCTTTTCAAATGAATAATATCAAAACGCTACAACAGCTACACTGAATTATTTGTGTCATTAAGGCGCAGATACGTTTTTTACAGTTCCATATTCGCTCCATCTAGAGCTCCGGTCGCCATAAAAATAAGTTATAATAATAATTATTAATACAACGTTCTGTAATAAAGCCAATCAACGCGTAATGTTACGTGAAGACGAACCTCGCTTTGATTTATTATTGAGATTGATTTATCTTGGAGTAAAAAAATTATATGTATAGACGAGGAGTGCTAAATTATATTGGTATAGTGAGGTGCACCACATGGTGTCTGATCGTATCGATGGTCTCTGGATGGATGGATGGATCTTGGTCTCAAGACTTAAGAATATTAGTTAGCTTATTGTGTTTATTATTTATGTGGTTCACATGTATCAGGGTGGGTAGAGCGGACTTTAAGCTTTAAGCTCCGTTTGCTTGAAGACTTCCGCGTGTTGAGTGGCGGGAATCAAATCTGGGTGTTGCCTTATTCACTTTAGTAGAATTGAATCGCCAACTGTGGCCTTTACAGTTAAACGCTGTACAGTAGCACATCAGCCTCAGTCATCTGTAAATAAAATAAAAAAAAGAAATAAATCTATATTCAATATGCGATTCGGGCGAAAGTTGGAGAACCGAGTGTCTTAACGTAAGGTTATTTTTTTTATTTAATATTAGTTAATAGATTAATAATATAATTATAAGCGATGACGTCATAGTTATTTTGTGTTAAGTTTAATATATTAACTAACTTTTAGACCAGTAACATCCTCTATGAACTTATATTACTTTTTAATTAATAAATTGCAAAAAATATTATATACCGTTATAAAAAATACGTTTCAATTGTGAAGTATGATTGAAAACATCTCTTAGAAATCGCTTAATAAATAATGTATATTCAGAAGCAAGTCAGAAGTACCTCATTTGAATACAGTGCCTGGGCTGGCGTCCAACATCTCACACTGCCTACTTGTCTTGTCACCGGTTACATTATCACTTCGTTCTGAATAAAAACTTGTTATTTTTTTGCTGTTTCACGCTGTTTCCCGTATGCCAGGGGTGAGCGGGGGAAACCTAATGTTTAAAAACTCCTGTCTCCACTATTTTCAAGATATTCATTAATTATCTGGCCCATAAATAATAATGAAATACATTGATTTCAGTTTCAAATATTCAAAAAAAAATATTGCCTTTTAACTTGTACGTGACAATAGAATGACATAATAATCATTATATTTGCGATAGAAATTAGTACATATGACAATCCATTTAGTTATAATTAATCACTGGGTGTACTGTATTTTTTCAGCTTCACATTGTATCTCCCTTATAGCAATGTAGACAGAGGTACCTAATATTAAAACACTGCGTTGCTCACTTTCTATCGAATTTTCGAGGCATTGAGATCGAACCCGCACCCATCGTAACAGCCACATAGTTGTACCCCTGCACCAAAACGACTTCACTACCGTATGATGTTGTGGTAATACCACAACAACCCAAATATATGAATATTACAAGCATGTCGGCGTCGCAGCGGGGGCCTGTATTAACACCTACTCGCGCGCCGGGGCGTCTCCTCGTACTCTCGCCACGAACAATACCTTAAAATATATATTTTTTTTGTACCGTTGTCGTTTCGATATATAAATGTTTCGATATATATATGTTTGTATATCTGTAATTAATTTTTGGTGAAATCTAGAAATATTAATATTAGATATGTTCTTATTTTATGTTAGATTACATTCTTGACATTTTTGCTTGTGTCATGTAAATATTGCGTAGTACAAAGATGTCTGGACTATTTTTTTTTTAAAAAACCCCTGCATATCCCGTGCTGGTTAGTTTTATTAGAAAAAAATCTCTATAAGTTTTAAATATTATTATAAACAATAAAAAAAACAATTTCAAAAAAGAATATTTTTGTTCTAAACGCTTTAACATATTAAGAATAAAATAAAATACAAACTTCATTTTTTATTACCTCTAATTACTGGAAAATAACGAGCTATTAAGTTTTAAATTTTAAAAAATGAAAGGAACGAATGTTTCCCAATATTTATAAAAGTCCTTGCTGTCGCAAAAATCTCAAAGTGGCCGATCGTTATAGTTTTTCCGTGATGAGTCCGAGTCGACATTCCTGTCAAATTGTACCGCTTCGGCTCTGTGACCATAAATTTTCTAATGATAGTAGCAGTGTCGATTTTTAATCTATTGGAAGTATTAAAGGTAATTACAAATTGAATCTAATCTAGGTTCTCTTGTGTGTATCTTTTTATCTTTTCCTGCTACATTCACCAAATTGTACATGTTTAACATTATTTGTATTAAAATCTTTTTTCTATCGAAGTCTACTTCAAAATAAATAAAAATTATTATATCAAAGCTTATATCAAATTCAAATCCACATAATAAAATAAAATATGTGAAAGTCTTTAGTTTTGTTCTAACACAAAATCTTATTCTATACCGACAATGTTTGTATATAAGAACCCGGCCGGATGGAGCCCCTACAAGTCCGGTGAGCGTCCTTGTTTTTGCCAAGCTTGGCAAATTCACTTAATTGTGTCTACGACCCCGCGCCACGCGAGACGCGCGGTAATTGTGCCAGCCTTACCGGGGACGTCATCGGCTTTTTGGTTCCCTCCAAAGGAACCTCCACTGCCATACTTCCACTGGCACGATAATTACACCGCTCGTATTTAATAGCTAAATAAAATTCTAATATTCTCTAATTAGATAGCGTGGCGATCGTAAAAAGTTAATTGTTATTTATTCGAGACGTCTACTATCAGTTTGTGGGAGAATATTATTTTTACAAAAAAACGTTTAATACCACTTATATTATAAATGTGATAGTTTTTGGAAATGAACAATATTTATTCCACTTTCACGCAAAAACTACTGAACAGATTTAGATGTGACTTTACCGTGATATACATTAGAATAACAAACTACGATTTATGTAAAGATTTTGATGATTATTATATTGTAAATAATTTGGCTACAATATGTAACTAATAATAATAGCTATAAATCTGAGCGGGCGCCTGGCCCACTAGGCACCAGTCTCTGATATACATGTATAATATGTCCGCGAGTCCGCCAGTCAGCCCGAGTGCCATAAAAACATCGTAAATATTAATTAATTTGGCGCAAGTGACAGTCGGTAGTTATTCAGCGGGCGCTTCCTGCAAATTTGCATTTGCCGTCAATCGCCGCCGCCGCCGCCATATCTGACGTATTCATTACGATTCTCGATCTACTGTACTTAGGATGTGGTCTAACTATATAGTTTTGGGCGATTTATAATTTTAATGTTTGCTGATTTTCGTGAAAAAAACCTGATAAGTGTGAGTCGGACACGCTTACGCTTGGGCTTTATATAAATTTTAGGATTGTAGGTTAACGGGAAGTACACATTTTAATAGTTGACATACATAAGAGTCTACGAAATGAATTACAAATCTAAGTAGTGATTTTTTTCTATGAAATACCTATTATATTTATTTTATTGACACCTCCATGCAGTCTCGAAATAAATGGTCTTGACAGATGGACCACAAAGTGACTCTACAAGAGTTCCGTTTTTACCTTTTGAAATAGGGAACCCTAAAAAGAAAGAAAGTGCGAGTGCAATAAATTTTTGAATACGTATTATGCTACTTACGTAAACATTAACAAAATTTTCTAAAATGATAAATATAAGTTATTCGAAAAACATCTTTTATCATCAAGCAAATTCTTGGTTGATTTCTAATATAAAGCAGGCAAGTAAGATTATCTTTAAGTAGTACATACAAATACAAAATATCTAAAATCCGCGATTGACTGTACTATTTTACGTTATACAATATTTATGTGTTTATCTTATCCCTTATCGGAGGCGCTTCATTATATCTCCTGATTAAATACTATGGCCAAATAGGATAATTTGTAATACATATGCACGATCTTTGTTGTTTTATAAAAATCTTAATTTATTTTTGCAACTGAATTAATACTTAATAAAAAATATAATTTCAATCACATATTAATGTGACATAAATCAATAAAAAATTTAAAAGATTATGAACTCTTATTAATTTTACCACTCTCTCCACCCTACAGTCCACGGTCCACGCATGCGGCCTTAATTAGGCATTCCGCTCTCGTCCGCGCTGCGTACGCGCACGGCGGCGCCTTTGACTCGCCCGTCGTTCTCTCTCCCTCTCGCACAATGCAGCTATTCATTCCCACGTCCATTCTAAGCCAAACCCTCCTTAGCTTTCAACATGAAACAAAAACCTTCACGAGCTAAGCTCAGGATAAAATGGTAGAGATCCAAAATCCAGATACGTACTGCTATGTTCGAGTTGTAGCGCTCTTTCCGCTGTAATAAAGCTGGAAATGCGATGTGATGATGAATTATTAAAGGTGTTATTGGAGTGATGTAATGAAGGGGCCTAATTGTGTATTCCACTTGGGATGTCTGGAAGATAAAAGAATACGCGATAAAGGCCATTAGGTATCTCTTTCGCACATCTTCCGGTATCGGTAGAAGGGTTATGCGTTTGCGCAGTTCACTCAACAGTGTTTTTTTTTTTAATTAAAAAAATACACGCGCAAATGCAACAGAAGTTACTAAAATTTTCCGTTTTTATAAGTTTACATAGTTCTTTTCATACTTACAATTTTCTGCAGTCATAAAATTCTTATTACTGTAAAAATTACATATTGAATAGAAAGTATCAATTGTTATCCTTATTATAGAGCCTCACTCAAACGTAGACTCTGCGTCTCAATTTCCGGTGAACTCAACATGGTATTCTGTTCCACAGTCCACAGTGACGCCACGGAACGAGCACTGATTGCGTTGATCATGAAGTGAATTAGGCATCTTTCCTTTTTTTTTCGTCATAATGCTCTGTTGGAGCTCAAAGTTTCATCGAAACATATGCAGGGTCGGGACTCCGGGACGCACCGGCCTCGGCCGACCGGTTCCCTGCCTTTGCCTTTGAGCCGCCGACCGCCGACCGCCGACCGCCGAGCACCGAGCCACAGCTCATCATCAATCAGTCCGCCTCAAGCTCTCCTGCGGAACGGACGTACACTCGTCGTATGTACTACAAGTTGTGCAACTTCATACGATACAGTGCTGTGTTTTTATGACTGAACAGTTTGAATATGACACTTAACATATATTACTATCTATTATTCGTTACTGTGAAGCAATGATGGCTAGGTATTTCTGTGTGCTACTCCTGGTCTGGATGGTAGCAGCTGACCAGGAGGAGGTCGAGGGTGGCAAGTGCGAGAGGATCAGCCTGTCCCAATGTCAAGACCTTGGATACAATTGGACCGCTATGCCCAATTTAATGGGACATAGAGACCAGAAGGAGGCTGAGGAAGCGGTAAGTGCAATTATTAATTATGCAGAGTAAAAAAAATAATGTTTTTTTTTTTATAAAGAAGCAAATAAATAATAAACTTTATTGATATTTAATATATATTAATAATGCAACATTCTTATAGCGCATTACTTTAACTTCATTATGCGTAAATATTTTATTGTTATTCAACTCCTATCGATGTAAACAACACGAGAAGAAAGCAAATGTATAAGTTCTCGTATATTCATTTCAGTGCGATATTTTCTTTAGTTAATTTTGAAAATTTAAATAAAAAAAATATAAATTGTTTTTTTATGCACTTGAAAAAGAATTGAATTTTACATTATGCGAGTCGAAGTTAGTGGAGGGAGTCGATTTGTAGTGTTATTTTAAGGGGTGGATAAATTTACGAGTGGTGATTGAATAGATTTAACGACTTGTAAAACTGTTATCTAGTACAATATATCTTTGAGGGGTGGTTTCGTTTCGCTCCCGTATGTTTGTTCGTCCCTCATGACCCCGTGTTATTAGATAACCCTCATTCACGTGAGAACCGGCCCGTGCTGAATCTTATGACGGAAGCAGATTGTGCTTTCCAAATTATTTAGAAAAAATGTCACTTCATTCATACTTTTAGCACAAATTAATTAGACTTTTAAATATTCAAAAGTTTATTATCTCTATTATTAAACTCTATCTGGAGAGAGCGTAGCGGAGTGTCTCAGTACTAAAAAAGTAAAGCTGAAAAAAAATGGAAAATTTGTTCAAATATTAAATGTAATGTTTTAAATTCACCAATATAAACTAAGAAACCACGTTTCTGCGCGTGTAAATATTTTTTGCGCTCTCGTATATATAATCAAAGGCCGCCGACGCTACACATGCGCTCGTATGACTCAGGTCGCGGACTTCAAAGCGTCTTTTGTTTGCCATATTTCAGCACTAACCATAATATATGAGACTTTGTGAGAATCCAAAGTTAACTTATATATATATATATATATATAATTTATAATTTGCATTCGCGAGAGATCCGAATAGAAATTAATAATATTGAGATACGATCTTCATATTTACATATATATATTTTTTTACCGTTAAAATTTTAAAGTGGGGCCGTGTTGATTAAAATTGTAATTAATTTATTAATTGATCGTTAATTCTAATTGGCAATTACTTGCAATTAAGCCTCGTTTTCGAATAAATGTAAGTTTTTATTTAATAAAATGTGGGTTTGACATGTAACTTTATTTTAGTTTTAACTCTTATAATATTGTACTTTTGTATTAATATTTGAATGATCTAAACGCTGCTTATTTATATCGAAATAAATAATTTAGTTAAGGATAGTATTTGGGTTTCTTCTTAACTTAGCAATAATATAATAATATGCCATAATGTACTTACAAGATACATACATAAGTTATACTATTCTGTCTGTAAAAGGTCTATTTTTTTAATTATATTGGCATTGAGAAGGTTTGCGTAGGGTCAGACGTAATGAGTATCCTTTCATAATACAGAATTATTTTTTATGAATAATATTCTATATCTATACATATATAAAAGGAGATGTTCCCACTGACTGAGGTAACATGCATGCACAGCCGTAACCGCTGTACGTAGAAACGTGAAATGTGGACAGATGTCTATTTTTGTAATGTTGACACCCACTAAGAAGGGATTTTGAAAAATTTCTACCCTAAAGGGATGAAGTAGGAGTTTGTATGGATTTTTTAAAATAAAATTTAAACTCTTAAAAATATTTAATTGAATGCGTGCTTCATGGTTTATTAGATTCACCCAGTAAACTGAAAATAATTTCATAAATATTTCGTATAGTTCAAGCCGACGAAGCCGCCCAGGTCGGCTGGTATAACAATAAATAAATAAGCCAAAATAGATGAAGTTTATCCCTTTCACGTGCCAACCGGCAGTTATTTATTGAATATGAACAAACGGGTTATCGTGTGTGCACGCTGGTCGGCACCTGTGAACTTTATCGCGTTATTACAGATAGACATCGCCACTCAGTGATAACGTATATATAAATAAAAATAAATGGTTCAGATACCGCTATCAAGGCTTTGTGAAATGCCGGTGCCTCCTTGTTCGATACACTGTACGCCAATATTACTCAAATAAATTACTCAGAACATGACTTAACATTAATGTTTTTTATAGTATTTTGTTTTTGGTGAAAACCGCGCAACGAATCATAAACGTTAATTACAATCAAAAAGTAAATAAATATTAATAGCATTTGTATTGAACGGATAAAGGTTTTTAAAAATTTAAATTAATTATTCGATCGTGTTTTAAAAGCCCTTAATGGCATTGGGTGGAACCTGTTTCGCCAAGACATTACTGCGGCCGGTGCCTTTGATCCTGGTGGTGGAGGCCGTCATATAGTTGGTGAGACATGTGACAAGTCCATGTGGAAGAACCGGTTTGGTGTTATGCAGCATAATAGATTATATATTGTACTACATTGCCAATATTTTGTTTATATAGAATTTATTTCTTATTTTTTTTTTATTTTTTGTCAAATTTAAATAAAGTAATCCATGTAAATCGTCATGGCGCAGTAGCTCAAGTTTGTATATTTATTAAAATATTAAATATATAATATTTAATATCAAAGGCAAAGCCCGGCGTTGATTTCCACCACTGGTCACAATGATCGCGTTTATACAGACAGTCTTATGCTAAGCTCTAATAGCATGAATTGTGGGGAAAAATGTCATATTGAAGTAAAAACTTCGATTCTAGCTGTAAACGATTTGATAAATAATATACTTATTTACTATCTAAATTAAATGTCTCTAAATGATTTAATTTTATTCCACAATCTAACACCAAAGAAATAATTCAAGTATGTGAACCAAACTTTAAGGGAAGAATTAGACATTAAATTATAGAATAAAAAGGGATGGGTTTCTTAGTGTTTGCTGTTTACAACACAAAATAGGGTTATTTATCGTGTTTAATACTCTATATAAATATTACTGGTGATAAAAATATGTACATTATATGAATAGACAATGTTGGAGATACCGAATTATATGCGTACACGAGTTTGCTTGATAAAATAAGTTTATTGACATGATAAAAAACAATATAAGTAAAGTTATAACGTTTATCACGCGAACGAGGACGGTAAAATAACTCGTACTATTATATATAGAGAGATGTTACAAAATATATTATGATTCATGCAATTATTTAATTTAGTTTGGTTTTTTAAGTTTTCAAAAAAAAAATCTAGAAATAAAATTATAATTATATTATCCTTTATTGGACTTGACTATTGACGTAAGGTAGGGTGGGTATCTTCGTCAAAATATATTTCTAATCTCAAACGATTTGGACTGTCCTCTAAATATGTGTTTTGACATTCCATAGATTTCTAACACAGCAAGTATTCAATAATTAAGATACTTCCATCATTGCGTGGTTAGTGGCGGAATTTAACGCCAACTCTACCAATATAAACATCTCTTATCTTCATCTCTCTCCCTTTCTCTGTCTCTTTTTGCTCACATAATCACCTATTAAGACTAATTTAGTGTAAAATGTACAAAGTAATTGATGAGAAACTCATAATTTATATGGTCATAGAAAGATCAAATAACAAGTACATTACAAGTTAACCAATAATAAACTAGTAACGTCCTCCTTATCATGGCACGCTATTATTGAACATGTTACAAAAAAATGTAAAAAGATTAATAAAACTAGCTGTATTCTAGTTTTTCCCATGAAATGTTAGCGGCATATTTTATGGTGTCTTTTTCTTAACATAGCAAAAAGGAGTTACGTTCGTTAGACATTCATATTTAGGGTAAAGAATGCTTGTTTTTCTTAGAAATGTAAAACAATATGGTATAGTCGGCAGAAATTCGGCGTTTATCTGGGATCTGAGGCCAGTGGGCCGCTCCATTCACGATCTGATCTCGTAAGGGTCATTCCCCTTTCAGAACAACGTGGAAGTACACTACGGTTACTTCTATTATACCATAACTTCATGTATAAAGTAAAAAGAATAGATGTTTTTATTGTTCTATGTGTATATGTATAATATATAAACATGTGTGATTTCATGCAAGCTGTCATTTAAAATTACATCGTAGTGACTCTTGCAGTCTTGTTAAAAATAATAAAATTAACAATATCGTTTTTAGTTAACTTCTATAGCCAAGATTGGGATTGTTAAATTCCATTTTTTCTAATATTTGTTGGAACACGTCAAAGACGTGATAAAATCGATGATATCTCGATACACCTAATCGAAGACGATAGAATCGACTCGATAACTGGCAGATAACGCTAAATTTTAGATTCACTACCGATCTAATAAATAACTTTAAAATTAAAAAAATGCATTACTTAATTTTTTTTTTATTTATCGATAAACTTTTTTTTTAAATTCAGTAGACGATAGATAGATTTTATTATTAGAAAATTTATATGAAATAGAATAATTAAATTAAATATCTGCTGTAGTCCATTTCCTATTCATGATGTTAATTAAAAGGTGAGTGTGGAAAACGCATTTTCAAGTAAAAAATAGGATCACTGTATAGTTTTTTTTTCGAACCTTTCTCATGAAAAGGTTCATAAATTGTTGTTGTGATATGTGGTTCGCGTATTAAACGTATATATCTATATGTGGTGAGATTTTGTTTGAACTATATATTATATGTTACTTATGAAAATAATAACAAATTATTTAAATTACGTAGATTTTATAATTTGAATGTGTCATTAATCCTTTAACTACTACTTCAAACTATTACTAAGAGTTAAAACTTATAAAATCTGATTTATAAAACTATTTCCTTTCCTCGCATATAGTAATGTAATAGTAATAATATCAAAATAAAACCCAAATAATGAGTTTGGAAGGCCTCGCCCGCGGCGCCATACGAAACGCAAAGGAGCCGGGGGTTACAAATTGCCCCTTAATTACAGCAGGTAGGCGGACGCACAAAGCCGTACATTTTTTAACTAAAAAAGTGCCAAGTTATTATAAACTGGTTTCGTGGAAGACTCGATATTTTCACGAATTAAAGGTGTTTAGAGCTATAGATATTTAACTTGAGCTTCGGTGATCAGATGTCTCTTTTTGCCTTCATTTTCAACTAAATACAATTTTTTTTTTAAATATTTTTTTTGATGACTTTTGATATTTATAGTTTATATAGTATATGTTTATAATACATTAAATGAACGTCCCAGTACCGGTCGTTATTGTATTTATTGATTAAATTACTTCAGTAAGACCTGAAAGAAAAAATCTATTTAGGCTTTTATCGTTTAGGTGTACATGACTTAATGTCTCTTAGAGTCTCTTAATGTACTCGTTCGTTACTTTCTGCGTTGTTGTGGTTCAAATTCTTGAGAATAAATTATTTCTATTTCAGAAAGATGGAAACAGAGTGGCCAAAGGCTAGTTACCACTTCCCTACCATAGAACCTTCAATCGATAACAAAAAATACGCCAAATATATTTTTAGTTCATGAAAAAACTCAATCTCTTTCTTTCCATCTGAAATTAATATTATTTACCATTAAGCCTACATTCGCATCGGCTCGATCAAAAGAAATAAACTAAACGAGGAAAGATTAAACAATTTATAACATTTTAATGTATACACGTATAAATACTTACGATAATTGCAGTGATATGTGGCGTCCTGCTGCGGCGAGATCAAACAAGCAGGTACGCTGACCCGTATTCGTTATTGCACTCTACTGAATCATATTTATATTGATATATTTTACTTAAGTATCTACTGTAGACGATAAGTCGAGGCCGCTGCGGCGCAGACGTAGGTTCCCACTTGGAGGGATTAATTATATGTTAATATTTTCATTTCCCCTCGGGTAATAAGGCAAAGCGCACTAAACACGCAATGTCTCAAAAATTAGGTAAAAAATGGGAAATAAAAGATTTTTAAGTTAAGACTAGGTTCCCGGGTTCCCTGATGAATATAAAACAAAAAACGTTAAGTTATAATTTTGTTATTATGTGTTATTATGTGTTCTATGAAACACTATGCCTTTTGTTCAAATTATATTTTTTTTAATATTTTTTTTTATGTTCCTTCATCATGGTCATCATTTCGAAAACAAAAATCCTTTTTAAGTTTTGAATATCATTAACACGTCTCTACCCGCGTGTGTGTGGACACCTCTTTATACATATATTAGTAGTTATTGGCTTTTCCAAGATTTAAGATTTAATTAAAAATTTATTATACTTGATAGAAGAAACAGAAATATACAATTAATGAGTAACGTCTTTAGATTACGTCGTAAAAAGGATTTTGAGATTAATGAAAGAAGCTTATAATAGAACTAACCATTTGACGCTCACTGACGCCTACTATATGTATAAGTATAGTTATCAGAATAAGTGTAGCGTTTCTGTAAAGCTTACAGATAAGAATAGAAACCATTTTATACAGTTTCTATAAATCAAATATTATTTAACTTATCGACTTTTGTTTCTTCTTTCTTCCCTTTCAGCTTACCTGTTACTAGAGTGAAATTGAAATATTAAATATTTCAATCCCCCGAGTGGGAATCGAATCCACGACCATCTCGTTTACAGTCACACACTTGTGTTTCGATGACCTGAATATCATATAGTTATATAGTTTATGATATTAAATATCATCTGCTTTCTGAATCCGAGGAATGCCGCCCAATTATTACACCGATCCCCCGATCCGACACGCTCGGCCGTGCATAATGCTTTGTGGACCACAAACGACCGGGGCCCCCATTAGTGCCCATATCGTATATCGAATGTGTCCATGGCGCAATTTGTGGAAACTCACCTGTGATAGATGTTACTGAATTTCGCTCTACGTATTTCATATTAACGGTATTAAGTTCAAGAGTTTGTTTGGATGAATGGGCTAATCTAAGGAACATCTGGATCGAAATGAAAATTCTGCTTAATTGTTTCTATGTAAGTGACCCAACTTACTTGAGGCCAAACTTATGTGGGTATCTAGAGATATGTGTCATGGGAAGGTTGGACTTTATTGGTATAACTTTGAACATATTTATTCGTATAAAAGATGTTTTTACTTTTCAGTTTATTTTTTTCTAATAATATTAGCAATCACCCCCTTTCCCCCCTATTTTTACGTACATCGCAACAGCTACCTTCGGCTTAAGGAATTATACTTTCAAACTTTCGAAGATGCGCATAAAATATTAGTCTAATTATACAGTCAAGTTGTAAAACTAAAAATTTTTTATTTTCCTGTTATTTTACGTCTTAAAGAAATAATAAAGCTCTGGAGGCAGCAGCAGGTACACTGGTTTACGGCTCCGAGATTACACGCGGACAGACGAAGCTTTCATTTTACAATCCATAATGACGGACAGGAGGCGAAGGTAAAATGTTTCCATGTAAAAGTACGATAAATATAGCCTAATTAAAACTTAATGGCCCTTTAATGTATTTTTTATTAATAGTAGTTTTATATTATAACTTGAAAATATAGTACTAAAAATATTATTATTTTAATATATTATTCTAAGTTCTTGAATACTTTTCAATTCTGGTATTAAGCTTTGTGAATCCAGTTTTTAGATAATATATGATATTTTGGAAAATGTGACTTTAACTGCCTAGATGTTTAATATTTTAATTTTTTTACTCTGGTGTCATGGCCGAGCGCTGCATTGAGCTTCGCATCAATTCACAATACCTCCAGAATTGGCGGAGAATTGGGACCAGAGTGTCTTAACACTAATTTTCCTCTGCCTACCCTGGTTACTGGGGGATACAACGTGAAGCTAAAATCATTTTATATTATCTACTAGGTATACTTTGTGAGCAGTTAGTACAAGAAAGCGTTATCGCCGGTCTTGTCAATTATATGCGTGAAGCTTGAATGGTCGGCCTTTTTGTCGAATGCCTTATAATTTATCTTTTAACGTGGCAGCTGCAGCATTGAACTGTAGCGTGGTGATGTCGGGAGAGATGCTAATTTAAAAATATATGTAATAGAAAATATAATTTGTTTTAAATTATTTTCTAGTGATTATATTTTAATTTAAAGAAAGTTGCGTGCGACGAGACAGGCAGTGGGTTCGAGTTCAGAGGAAACGGAGTGTTACTGGTTTATCTCTTATTATGGTTACATAAAAAAATAAATTGTTACTGTCGTAGTTTTCAGTTGACAATAATTTTAATGTAAAAAAAAAAACTACTATTTATATTATATTATTGATAAAGATATTTTTTTATCAATTCACCCATTATTTATTTCAAATAAAAACCATACTTATGTATTGGAAAGCTACAGATCATTAGCGACGCCGAGATAACTTACACCGCTGTCGTGATGGGCGAGATGAAGGTGATGTTATCAGTGTACTTTCATTTTTAGACCATTTACAACGATGACTGGGTGAAAATGTACTGCCAGTTGTCTTTAGATTGAAAAAAAAATTGGGTTGTTCTGCAATACTGTTTATATGTAGGCAGTTCATTGTAATAATACATAAGTGAATAAGCGTCACGTAAAGTAGGCAGAGGGACGTAGAATTCCTCATTTTCCGCCGAATTCCGTGACGATTAGCTATGCTCAAAAAACTATAAAAATAATTTAATACAAAACATATTATATGCCGCATGGCTGCATATCGTGTTACTGCAAACGAGGTAGTTGTTGTATCGTTTCTCTTTTGGGGGAATAAATTATTTTCCATTTCCTCGCTATGTATACTATATGATGTATATTAAAAAAAGTACTGACAAAAGTGACACTATTAGGTAGTTCAGTTAGGTTATTCACTAGATACATATATACTAACCCACTAATCAAGAGACATTAAAATGAAAGGAATATGTGACAGTTCCTTAACTGGTAAATTTTTAATAACTTTGGAAAATGGAAAAAATTACCTATTTTCAATATAACGTATTTTTTACTATGCTTATTATTCATCTCTCACAATTTGCGATTCGGACCTAGAAGTCAAATTTCTTCTCTTTGTTCTTCAGTCCTTGAGTTTTCAAATATTTTTTGAGTTTACTTACTATAAAGGTAGGTATTCAAGAGCCGTTGTTGTTCTACGTACAAAAGATTCCGACCCATTCTTTATTTGAAATAATTTAACAGTAAAAAAAAAGGAACCTAATGACCGCTCTCGAACCGGATTATGCAAGCACTGTTTCATATGAAGAGGGTATTTAACACCTTTCTATATTACGACCTTGTTGTATTTGACTGCAAAAACATTGCGAATTATTGACAAAAGTAAAAACAAATATTGTGTGAGTCAGCGCAGGGGCAAAAGCGTGTGACTACAACCGCGATGGGTTGTGGCTTCGATTCCTACTTGGGGGAATTAAATATTTAATATTTCCATTTCTTCGCTCTGGTGTAGAGGCAAAGCGTGGCTTGAGATCCGCCAGTTTTCTTCTTGACTGAAAGCGGGAAGCGAATTGTCTTAACACTACCTTCCCTCTGCTACATGCGTGATACATCGTGAAGATGAAAAAAATTGGGTACTGAAATAAAAACAACTTCATTGAGTAACTTGAGAATTCCTGAAAGACGTACAGGTTGTCCTCAATACGTTATCATCTGATAACAGCTGGCGCCGAGCCCTGAGCCTTCATAGATATCCTGCATTAAAACTTTTTGTTTATCTATGGTAACACTAGGTGCTTTAGATGTTGAAATATGAAAACTGCAATATGGTGCAGTAGTGGGTTTAATTCAGAGTTTTGAAAGTTAGTAACTACATCATCTCGTCATCATCAACCTCTTCACTGTTAGACATTAGACAAATATGATCAGCTTTTTGGATGATGCCAATAACTTTGGTTTTTAATTCAACCCTTTAGACTCTACTCGACTAAAGTATAGAGATTGTAAATCCTATAAGTGTTGCAGTGATCTAAACGTATCTATATAGTAAAAAGTGTAGATCCATTGTCATTTTAGTATGTCCAGGTTTTCTCGACCTGTCCTTAATACAAATATGATATAAAATTTACGGTAAAAGGAAAATATGATGAAAATTAATATTTGCCAGGTTACGTTTACTTGAAAAAAGACATCTAAAAATTATTCGTGATTCACAAACAGATGCATATCTTTGAATTTCGTTGAGCTTTCTTTGGTTATCATAATTGTTGCTCACGAAACACAAATTTACTTATAGATTATATAAACTTTGAGAAAAGATAAAGCAATGAGAAAAAACATGAACATAACTTAAAATTCATCTAAGTATGTATATAGAGGCCAGTGTGGCCCAAATGCGCGACGGTTGTGGGTTCAATCCCCGCTCGAGGGAATGAAATATTATTTATGAATATTTCCGTTCCGCACTGGCACCAAAGCGAAAGCCAGAACTCGGCAGAAAGTGGCTCCATTCCCCACTTTCTGGAGGCATTGCGTGTAGAGTGGCAGAACTCAATACCGCGCTTTGCTTCGACACCAGAGCGAAGAAAAATGGAAATATAAACGTAAAGAAATATTTCACTTCCTCGAGTGGGAATCGAACCCACAACCGTCGCGTTTACGGGCGACACCCTTTACCACTGCGACGACGACGGCCTTTTTTAAGTATGTATGTATAAAGTGAAGCTATTTCTACAAAACTTTAAATTTAGTTCACGTAACACGAACAAATATTACATCCGAGGCTGCCTATAAAACTGACATAGAAATCGTTGGAGATCACGTCCAGAGAGACATTTATGAGGCGCTAAGTAAAGTTATCTAGACATCGCTACATCAGCGCAGTGTGAAACGTATTAACACGTAAAGGTTATATTAACTTAGTTTAGGAGCTCGAGGTCACCAAACAAACATTCGAGGCGATGAGAATGGGTGTAAAAACTATATATAAACATGTTATTTTTTTACATTTCTAAATTGTAATTCCACACTTAGGAAAGAAAAATACTTATTAAGAATACGTATAAAAAATTAAACGTAGTGGGATTTGAACCAAGTGTGACAAGAGGCGCGCTTTCAAATCCCGCTACATTTAAAAGTTTATTTTTTTTTATTAATTATACGTTACTTAAGCTTGTAAACTCCTGCATATTTCCGATTTCGGTTGAGAGCTCAGGTCACCTTAAGCAGTTGATTTTATGATATAACGAATATTTTTCGAGTGCAATTTGACAAACCGAGAGGATATCTTTTAAATAGATAGGAAAAAATGGTAATCACACTTCATATATGAAAATTCAACAAAAACTAAACAAAAATTATTTAAATTAATATTATTATACAAGTTCCAACAACAAAACAAGCAAAAACTCCCAATTCTTAATTTCAAACTTCATCATTCTCTAATTCAAATGTCACACCTCATCACCCTCATCATTTTCGGCCAAAAGATATCACTGCTATATTGTATAACATGCCCAATATATCGTATAAGTATAAGGAGCCTGTCATGGCGCAGGGGCACACGTGTGCGAGAGTTGTGGATTCAATTCCATTCAGAGCAATTAAATATTTAATATTTTCATTCCTTCGCTGTGGTAACGATAAATGGAGAACAGAAGGTTAACAGAAGGTTCCCTCTGTCTATGCAGTGCCCTGTTAAGTGTGGAATACAGCATAAAGCTAAAAATAATAAGTATAATGTAAATGACTTCACTCAGTCTCTGTCAGAAGTTGACAGCAAAATCTGCTGGCGAACCCTCGCCCGTCTCAAGTCTCCACACATCAAGGAATATGATTACATCAGCGTTAAATTAAAACGTAACGAATTGAAACAAATCACTCGTTTAATATATTGTGTGATGTAGAGATAATGTGCTTTGATGTATCAGATACTGATTGATAATATCGATTTTCATGTGGTTAATCGTAAATTGAACAAGCTGTTATTTGAGAGAGACTGGTTATGGGTTCGATTCTCATTGGCGGTAACGAATTATTAAATATTTTTATTTCATCGCTCTGGTGTCGAGGTGAAACGCGATGTTAAGTCCTGTTTCTCAATATGTAGCGCCTCCAGAATGAATGAATGGGAAAAAAGTGTCTTAGTACTAGGTTTCTAGGACACGTTTTACCTAAAAAAAGCTAAAGATATATATGGTACGGTAAATAAAATATATATTTATATAAAATATTAATGACATCCTGTCTTTATTGAGATCTCTCATTAGACAGGGCTTTAGGATGTGGGACATCCTCATTAATGTAAACACCACTAGGCTCGATATCAGCTCTTCATATTCATTCGTTACCAGATTCCCTTTACCACTAGGTTCCCTTAACGACTAGGTTCCCATTCCCTAACATAATCTATAACTAAGAAAACGAACATATAATTTACGTAACATTTAAATCCTAACTAGTATACATGTATGGAGCTTCCATCGCTCTCATCCGCCGCAAATCGTATATCAATTTAGAAGCTCGACCATCACTGAGCTTAAAAGAGACGCCGCCTCTGACCGAGCGTGGCTAATTTATAATCGGATGAGCTTTTGACCAATCACTCTTAACTAAAACAATCTAAAAACAACCATATAGATGTTAAAACAACGTTTATTTTAGAGTTGAAGTGTCTCAGGAACCTTGATAGATATTAGTGCAAGTTAAAAACAACCATATTGTTATTAATATAAGGACTTTTTAGTGATACATTGTATTCTGAAATAAACTATGGCTGTAAGTTTGTACGTATTATTAAAAAGGAATATTTTGTATTTTTCTTGAACAATACAGAAATAGTAGAAATTGTAATGATGATTTGTGCGATTTCGCTGCTGTGGGTGCAACTCGGGTTAATAATGCAGATTTATTGTGTTATAGATAAAAAAAACGATTTTTTAAAATCGATTGATCGTCATAAAAACTCTAGATAAACTTTAAAAAATTACACATTTGTTGAATTACTTATTTATTAAATTAATTCTACTTATTCATCATAATACATGTAATTTGCGTGGTAGATAGTGGTCCCCTACCTCTATACGCGTGCGACTGGAAATAACATCAGTTGTGGGTTCGATTCCCACTCGAGGAAGTGAAATATTTAGCATATTAATTTTCTCGTTTTGGTCACGAGCCAAACCGTGGTGTTGTTTCCTCTCTCAATACGCAACGCCTCCAGAATTCGACAGAAAGTGAGGAAGTGGGGAGTGCTGCACTGGGTGCTTCGGCGTTTGACTAACGCCGAAGCACCCCGTCAGTGTGGCTAGTCCCGTAGGAGAGCCATACGAAGTTCTAACGCGTTTATTGTGAGTCCGGAATAGAGTGAACGGAGGCAGCTGGTGCTTTATTCGGATTTCACATTTGTGTTGAACTCATTTCCACTTATGAAATACTTGGACAAAACGAAGCTGTTAAGCTGTGTCTTTAAGCTTTTATGTAAAGTAAGAGTATAATCAGCATTTATGTGTGTACGTCAAAAATAGATAAAAATAAATGTAGCCACCGATAAACAAACCAATCCTAGCCTAAATATATTGAATAATTCATGGTAATAACAATTATTCTTGTAATCCACATGCACTGAGGGTGAACGACCAGCTTCAATGACCACCTCGCAAGCCCTAATTGAGGCATAAACTTCAAAGAGATGCCGGGATAAGCCGTTTAGATATTGTAGCGAGATAGCTGTACACTGGGGATGCCCCAAATAATTAAGTCCAATACAAAAGATAAATGTGATAAATTATATTAATTGTATCAATTTTTGGGGTTAGGTACCCAAAGAGTGAAACGAGGGTTCCGTGTATTACTAAGACGTTCCGTTGCTGCTATAACATCAAAAACCAAAAAAACTGAATAAATAAATAATTCGGTCTCCCATACAAGCGACGTGATTTTTGATAATGATTTTGCCGTTTTTGTAGATATTGATACGGATCACTTCTTACGCGAATCCGACTCGCACTTAGCCGAATTTATTAGCTAATTAATCAAGCATTGCGTTTGAGAAGTGGATGAAATATTTAAATAAATACTTTGTATTGCACATATACTGTAGTAAACGAGGAAATAACGTAACACAACCACAGAGACTGTAGCCAAGAGACTTACGAAACAATTAATTATAAATAATGACAGAGGCTTAGTTGGACGTTGCAATATATAATGGCGACTTTAAATGAAATGGCATTTGTTGTAAGCGAATTGTAAATACGCTATTAAAAAGTGTGTAATATATTTTATATTTTTGATTAATTCTTATACATACATATATAATTGAACCCAAATTTTGGAGGTGGCGGAACTCAAAGCCACGCTTAACCAACGAGGCTAGAACTAGAACCAGAACGAGGATATGAAAAATATAAAATACTTTATTTTCCGGATCGGGAATCGAACTCCTAACGTGTATCGCTTACAGTCGTACGCTTGTGCTCCTGCGCTATGACAGGCCTCTACTTTTCACACTTTCAATGGACGTTTTACAATTAATAATACAAAAAGTTAAATTTCAACATCTGCCCACCATTTCCATACATAGAGGTACATATTTTTAGAATCCACTCAACGATCTCATTACAAATAACGTTTATAATTCACAATCTATATAGAGTAAGTAACACCGGGTCCACAGTCCACAGTCCGCATGTCAATTATTTACGAAGCCAGAGCGCGGTGCCTTTGATCGCTATCTCTTTGAAGTCTTTACGCCCGACGCACTCGACTCTACTATACGCGTACTATAAATAACTCTGGTAATATAAATAAATATAAGTTAGCAATAATAAATTTAAAAAAATTGTTTAATAAGCTTCACGTTGTATGCCGCGCACAGTAGGATAGGCATAGGAACGTAGTGTTAAGACACTCCGTTGCCCACTTTCCACCGAATTTTCATGGCATTGCGTGTTGAGTGGCGAAGCTCTATGCTGTGCTTTTGCAGCAACACCAGAACAAAAAATGAAAATATAGAGTAGAGTAGAGTAGAGCTGGCAGTCACACTTTGTTGCAACATGTATTTAAAAATATCGATGATGAGAACACATGGCCTAGTGGTCAGAGCGCGTGGACGGTTTCCAAAAGGCGCGAGCTCAAATCGCGCTACGTCGAAATTATTCTGTTCTATATTAAATATATTTCTTTCATAAGTTTTCAACACATAAAAACACTTTGCGTAAACCTTTGAAGTTAATAAGCCATATGTATGAAAAGTAAATGCGGCCAACGGGCGTCTAACCATCCGACATACTTTACAGTCAATTGAACGGCAGGTTGTGTTGTAACAGACGAATTGCGAAATTTTTCTTAATATTTACGTACTTTTCTTTGATTTGGGACCTATATTTAAGAAAAAGCTTACTATAATATATATTTTATCACGCTGCCGAGTTTGAGACACCGAGTGGGATAATTCGAAGCCACGCTTTGTCTTGTTAGAGTGAAAAATAAAAATAATACAGTCCTCCGAACAGGAATGCAACCCACAACCACTGCGTTTGCACTTAAACTATACCCCACTAGGTTACGACGGCCGACTAATTAAAAAAAAAAATGTTAATTTAAAGTAATTTAATAAAAGTAAACCTCTAACTATGAACAAAAAGCCAATCAACCCTCCACTGCGCCAGTAGACCGTCGACCATATATTAGTTAATAACGTGCGTACGCCTCACGACGAGGTGATTATTTTCGATGCTGTTAAAGATCAAAGGCGTACACTCTATTTCCAGTCCTTTGGTAATTAATTTTTTGCTGTCCCCCGCCTCTGTAGCCGGAGAGTGGATGAAATTAACATTTTGTATTTACTATGTAACTAAATTATGTTTTTTTTTTCTATAGGACATATATTATATTGTAGATTTATATCTGATACTGTGATGAAAGGTATCGATTCGATTTATTACTACTATAACATTTGCTATCTAAATCTAGCGACATAAAGTTCAATACCAAACGACAAACGGCGCAAACGACAGGAGACAAAGGCAAGGTCACCAGGTTTTTACGGCACCAAGTCTTTTGAGGACCTCAGTCGTTTGTTTTTACCAAATTGAACGGTTTGTCTGAGATCTGCGCGGCGATTAGATGAAATGGGTTTGTGATTGCTGTGGAGGGACTGCTTTTTATTGTAATTTCGTCATATAAGGCGAGCAATTCGTTACATTTAATTTTGTTTGTCTGTATGGAAATTTTAAAGAGTTGTGTTGGTAGGGTACTTTTATTTTTCTTGTAGTTATCGGTGTTGGAATTATTATCGTAGCGTTTTACAAGAGATGGCAAGAGAACAGTACACTATTTCGTTGTTACCTATAGTTATGTATACATTGTAAACATCTATCACAGGGCGTCATTTGCCGTATAACCTTACATGAAATCATAAATAACAACACTGTATAATTCATTGAATATGTCAAAATTTGTGCCAGATAAAGTGTTTCTGCGGGGAGTTGATGCTGACGAACAAGAGTGCAACTGAAGCTGATCGTATTTTAGTGGATGTGTATAGTGAACATGCTCTGGCTGAGGAAACGTGTAGGAAGTGGTTTGCACGTTTCAACACTGGTGATTTCAACATGGATGACGAGCCGAAAAAATTTGAACATAACTCAAATTACTTAAAAATTAATATATATATATATATATATATATATATATATATATATATGAAAATATTTTTTATTTCGGTGAAGAACAAAAACCAACCTCCCCAAATAACAAAAATCCTCTATCTTTGATTGACAATTTGTCATCCTTTGTCGATGTACCTACCGTTTAACAAAACACGTTAGTAGTTACACACCGAAACTTTAAAGCAATTGTTACGTAAATAAAAAAATTCTTTAGTTATTTTACATGCCCTTCTAATAGTAGTATTTTTAAAATAAATGTAACTGAGAGAATCTTTTCAAGTTTAACTGATTCGTTAAATCGTGTATAAAGCAATAAACAAAGATAATATTAAAAAATACCTTTTTTTTTGGGGACTCCTGTAAAGAATACAAATAGAGATCCTAAGTGCGGCTATTCTACATCCCGGATTAAGAGACTCTCAACTACTCTATCCTGTTAGAGGACGGTAGAGTGGCCCCGAACTGAGGCATTTCGCGTTTTTTTTTCTAGAAACGCTTCGTTTTACCAACAATAGAGAGCAAACACGCTTGTTTGCCTTCGAAAAAGGTTTAGTATGTCGGCGTTACTTAAGATATTTCATTTAAAGAGAAGTTCTTGTATTTAAAAAAGCGGTTCATTTTTTTCATATAAAAAGTTTACAGTCATGTTAAAAATCTTATCAAAATGTTAAAAATGTCGCATATTTATTTAAATGATAACAAGTGAAAACGCACTGCGTTGAGTTCCGCCACTAAATACGCAATGCCTTCAGTTATAGGTTCTAAACTATATTTTAATAATATATATTTTTTAATTTTTTATTATTTTAATAAATATTTCTTTTTTTTTCTTTGCGAACTTCTCTTATTTAGCCGGTATCCCCATACGTTTGATTTAACTGATTAGAAACTAAATATTTCTCAGTATAAATAAATGCGTCCCCTTAACCGACATTCACTCATGCGACTCGTTTTAGATGTTTTTGGATCACATCACAAGGGTTTCTATTGAGACAAATACCGATATATATCTTTTCTACAAAAATAGATCTTACGCTCATGGAACTAGAGTAAATAATCGTTTTACACTCGCTAAAAGCTCTTATTGCGGAGTTCGTTTAGTTTGACTGATCCACTGAGTTGTGGACACCTGATTCCTGGTATTTACTTCTATTATTTATTTGCTTCGATAAACATGTGATATTTGAGAAACTTGAGGTTGAATACGTTTACTTTTGATGTAATATGATTTTTCAATGAAAACGAAACACCTTTTCCTGTTTTGATTTAGCGAGAATTTGTTTATACGATTAAATTTGATTTTTTATTTTTACCAAATTTATCTATATTGTAATAATTTTAAAACTTATTGTATGGCAAGTGTTATAATGTACATTTTTTTTTCTATTGCAGATGACAGCTTTCACCGGTATATTATCCAGTGAATGTTCGATGTACGCGCGCTTCCTCCTATGCTCGGCCTTCGCCCCGCTGTGCTCCGTGCAGGTCTCGGGCTCCGTCAGCGCCTGCAGGGGACTGTGCGAAAAAGTCGTCGATGACTGCAAAGAACAAATAAAACTTCTTCCTCCGACCATCAAACTCGATTGCTCCGTGTTCCCTCTTCGTCCAAACAGATTATGCATGAGGCCTTCAAACGCGAGCGATCTGGAACCAGAGCCTCTCCCAATGCCGCGATGGCCTTTCCACGAGCACGAGCTGCACGAGCACGGTTGCCCGCCGGCGCACACGCGCGCGCCCGCCGGCGAGTGCTGGCCCGCCTGCGGACAGCACGCGCGCTACACGCAGACGGACAAGAGAGCTGCCGAAATATGGATGATCACTCTCGCCTGGCTCTCACTCCTCTCAACCTCATTTGCAC
This sequence comes from Heliconius aoede, assembly GCA_037355905.1. Lineage (NCBI taxonomy): Eukaryota > Metazoa > Arthropoda > Insecta > Lepidoptera > Nymphalidae > Heliconius > Heliconius aoede. Next base: position 80,896 of record JBAIZZ010000063.1, on the reverse strand, counting down.
TATTAACATTCTGTGCGGAACCTTCTAGATACCGCTACCCGGAGAGGCCGGTGGTCTGGATGGCGACCTGCCACGCCATAGTAGCACTAGCTCACGCGACACGAGGCTGGCTCGGGGCTAAAGCCGTGTCGTGTTCGGGCATCACGCTTGCAGTGGACGGGCTGGCGTCACCAACTTGCGTGGCCTTCTTCTCCCTGACCTACTACTTCACTCTGGCCGCAGACGCCTGGTTCACAAACGCCTGCGTGTCCTGGTATTTGACGGCGGCGAGTGAGTGGTCCACGGAGGCGCTGGAGCGCGCCGCGGCGTACTTGCACGCGGTGGCTTGGGGCTGGGCGGGCGCGTGGACCGCCGCCGCGCTCGCACTGCGCAAGGTCACCGCGGACGAGCTGACCGGAACGTGCGGAGTGGCTGATACCGCCGTGTCGGCATTGATAGGAGTCCCACGAGGAGCACTACTCATCACTTCAGTGGCATTGGCGTTAGGAGCGTGTCCTGGCATTATGAGAGTACGTCGGGCGCTAGATTCCAGAGGAGCTAAGAGAGTTGGACGTTTAGCAGCGCGGGCCGCGGCTGGAGGCCTACTCTACCTACTGCTGGCTGCCTTCGCAACCGGCGCACGAGTTATGGAAGCCCGACAAAGAGAAGCACAAACCAGCCTAGCCTTATTAGCCGCTTTGGAAGCTGGAAATATAGATAACACCGCCGGATCCCGCGGAGTATCTATGTGTTTATGGTTGTCCTGCGGAGTGGCGGCGGGCGCATGGGCGTGGTCGAAGAAATCTGCTGTAGTTTGGAAGAAGGCTCTCTGTCCGCCACGCAAGGCCCCATGCTGCGCCCCGCCCCTCTTGAGGCCCCAACACCCCTACTACAAGAGGCCCCTTCACGTTTCGAGGGTATAAGAATATAATTAATAGACTGTTGTGTATCTGAAGTGTTATCGTCTCAAAGACTTCTAGTGTAACATTAAGTGCCTGTATGTATGTATGCCTTCTGTGAAGGCGCTCTCGATATTTGTACAAAATGTGTAAATAGTGTATATTTTTTTCTTTATATTATACTGTTGATTTTATATAAAAAGTTATTTTATTTTACACCTAAATCTAAAGAGAATATTTCCAATCCTATAATAAAATTAAATATAAATAAATTAAAAACTATTACTTATCAAGGACGTTAATTAATTCAAATTACCATCTCAATTATATCTCAATTTGTTTATTTATTTTATTAAAGTACCTACAATTAATAGGTCTTTGAAGTTACAATAAATACTTGAATTAGATTTTACATGTAGTATATAACATAAAATACAACTTTTGATTAAAGAACAAAAATCAGCTTCACGCTGTATCCTGCACACAGCAGGGTAAGCAGAAACCTAGAAACCCTTCCCCACTTTCTGTCGAATTCTGTAGGCATTGCGTGTAGAGTTGCTTGAATTACTTATATATAATTTGCCAATTTAAATTTATTGACTCTAACTTAACTGAAATAAAAAACGATTTTATACATACGCAAGTGATACAATTATAAACAGGATTAGATAAGGCCGAGACAGTGCAGAGGGACAATGTCTGACTGTAAGTACAACGATTGCGAGTTCGATTCCTACTCCGACTCCCAATGTCACGAAAATGAGGCATCAAATGAGCAATGGAATGTCATCAAGAGTAGGTTCCCCCTGTCTACTCTACTGTGCGGCAAAAGAGAGAAATTAAACTATTTAAATAAAACTCACATATTAACGGATAAGCACATTTAATTAATACATCTAAATATTACACTGATAATTAATATACATATAACTCTCTATACAAAACGAACTAGTTACTTACATAATTTACAATTTCCCGCCCATTTTAACAATATCTTGACAATACTTGAGAGACAATATCTTCTGATTTATTTCATTGTGTGTTTTTGTGTCGGAACTCAACACCGCGCTTTACCTCGACACACGCGCGAAGAAATGAAAATATAAATTTAAATAAATATTTCTTTTCCCGAGTGGGGATCGAGCCCACAACCGGTCGGTTTTGCAGCACACTTTGTGCCTCTGCGCCACGACTGGCTTCTAATTAATTTTTTTAGAAATCATATAATTTGAATTTGAGGTAAAAAGTGTGGAATGTAGAAATTACTAGATGAAGAAAATATACATTCATACATATTAAATAATCATATTTAATAAACAAAATCTATTGATAAAAATAAGCAATTTTGATAAAGATAAAAATAAAAAAACAAGAAAAGTTTTTCAATCCATACAAACAAATGTATATTAACAGATGTTGGTATGTAACGCTTGTGTTACATCACCTCAATAATCGTATTTTTTTAATGAATAATTTTTTAATTTAATTAATCTGTATTACTTTTTGTAAATTTACAAGAAATATATTAAAAATTAATATCGATATAAAATTTATATTAACACAACGATTTATTTATATAAAGAAAAATTTCATTAAACAATTAGAACTAAAATTACATCCTTACTTACAAAGACATTCATGGAAGTAAAATAAATTCATAAGATTTTTTAATGTTATAAATCTAATAAAATATTAGGGGTATTTTTATTGTTATTATATTATATATTCACATACTTCCTCCATCTTTTGGATTAGACAGAAGACTTGATGATTTTCTCCGTTTTCCATTTCCACATTCATTTTAGAATTTTAACATTTTATCTTATTGTTTTTTAAATACGGCCGATATGAACATTTTCTATTCAAAATTGACCAAAACTACTGACTACATTATATTCTACACATGTTAGGCCAATTAATAATTTGAATACAAAACAAAGGACTTTTAAGCCCATGTTAATTAGGACCTTTGGGTTAATATTTCATCTTAATATAGTAAATACATTTTTTTAATAATTCATTGAATATAAGCATATGTAGAGATAGTTATTTTGCTGGAAATGACTTAATAGGACGTGTTTAAGACTAGGTTCCCTCTGCCTACTATGTGCGGGATACAGGGAAAAGCTAAAAAAACAAAGCTATAAAAAGAATCGGTGCAAAAAAACCATGGACTTATCTGTCATGCCTGTCTAAATTCTGTCAACTAAACTACAACAGTGTTAAAAGAACGCATATTATATATAATAAAAGGCAAATAAAGTAAAAATATTTGAATTTTAAAATAAAAATCCATATAAGTAAAATAAGAAACAAAGCTATCTCAAATCAGCAGTTTCTTTGAAGCGCAAGTGTCAACGCTCGCGTTACACTATCGTTCATTGTCATAGGCCATAGAATTTATCTAGATTTTAACACGGACGTGGACTGGATATATATTATTTATAAACTATTTAACGGGATTAATCGCGTATATTTAACATTTTATACTATTGTCTCAATAAGTATTTAAGTGTTAAATATAGTGATTAACGTTGGGCTTCCAAAAATATATAATACTAATTAGGCAGTACGGTCAAGGAGTAAAAGCCACCCTGAAGTTAGTTGTAAATGATTGCGCAGATATGGTTTTACAATTTTTTTTTATTTATTTTCTCATCAAGCGAATAATGGGCTACAGCTCGAAAAGTCTAACCTCAGGGCCACGATTCGTTGACAGCATTGTTGACGATGAATTCTTTAACTAATTTCTTCTGTTAATAATTGTCAAAAATATCAATTGCAATACATTTGAAAAAAAATCATTTAGATATTCATTGAAATTAACCCAAAAGCCGTAATTAGATTGTAACTAGCAAAAGTACCCAAAATTTGTCATAAAAAACGAAACCACACTAAAGTACGAACAAAAAGTAGATCAGCTAATCTCACTTTAATTTGTACAAAAAAAAAATGACGAATAATTAAAACGTGTCATATAAAATATTTAATGTCTCAAATAATAAATTACAACCAAGTACCTGTATTGGCGTCGTCTTGCTATCCCTCTTGAGTAGACATAAGCGCATCAAAATCTGTCACTCCTTTCTCACTCACTGTACCAAAATAGCTCGAAAAATTAAATATACTTGAATCTTTAACATTTACATTATCTGTTGAACCAAATTGAGCTTTATTAACCGTGTGCATTCGCATAGGTGTCACATTCGCACTTAACGATTTTTGGGGTAGAAGTCTTGTTTCTGGTGAAACTTCCAGAACTTTCTGTTCTTCAGGATCGTATAAAGTTGCGTCTTTTTCTGACATTTGTTTTATATCATTGTACGGGTTGGTTATGTATTCATTGTATAAGTCTGTTTGCTCCGTAATTTCTGGTGAAATAGGTGGATTATCAGGGGGCTCTTCGTTTGCTTTCTCACGGTAGATTGTCGGTGGCTGACTTTGTATGGAAATGCCGATAGGTGTTGATATCATCTGCGGTAACGTGATGAAAGTATGTTTATAATTAACTTGACAACATATGACATGTACAATAAAAAATATTACTATAAATTAAACTCAACAATTGTATCATTTTATTCGTAGTTATATTTTTTTGGTGAAAAATATTAGGGAAATATTACTATGTTTGCGATCTCAAATTCCAAATGAAATATGAAAAAACGGCAGTCGTGGCGTAAGGTCTCAAACGACAGGATTGGTTGTGGGTGCGATCCCTATTCGAGGAAATTAAATATTTATTTACAATTATATTTTCCTTTCTTTGGTCTGGTGTTGAGTTAAAGCGCGGCGTTGAGTTTAGCCACTCAACACGCAATGCCTTCGGCGTAGAATTTGGATCGAATGTCTTAACACTAGGTCCCCTCTGCCCTGCTTTTTGTGGGATACAGCGTGAAATTGACTTTATATAAATAATAATCTTAAAAATATATACATAAGTTAAAAAATTTCCAATCGTAGTATATTGTATGATGTGGCAAAATTTTAAGCAGAATTAACTGTATGACGAACCAATTTCAAAACAATATTTGATAAAACCAACTACGTTGTAAATTTATTTTAAAGATAATTCAATATGCGATCCATTCATATTCTGGAAAATTAATTTCTTTACTCTGACCTCTTAACTCCTCACCTCATTCAAAGGCTGTAAAAGCACAGAAGACGTCAATCCACTTTGATCATAAAGCGAATTCCGTATCGGCACCATTCCACTCACCGCTACCGGACGCACTATTGGCGGTTGGTTCACCAACATATTGGCCGACTGGCTGACTAGCATATTCGGCGATTGGACCATCATGTTGGGCGTTTGGGTCAAACTGTTGGACCCAACTAATATGTTAGGCGATTGTATGGGATTAGGCTTTGTTGGGACGTTTGTTGGCGATTGTTGTTGTGTTGGTTGTTGTTTTTGTTGTAATGATTGTTTGTAGGGAATGTTGGTACTATTGACTGGTACAATGGGAATAAGTGGGAGGTTTGGTACTTGAGTGGGAAGGGATTGTGTTGACTGTTTCATGTTGTCATTTGCTGTAAATAACAGAAATATTGTTCACGAGTTAATAAACAACACAGGTTTTTTTAAGTATGGATTTTGTTATGTAAGTTGAAAATTAAAAAATATATTTCCAAATAATTTGTTAAAATAAACATACATATATGATACTCAAATTATATCTTACAATTTACAATCTTACATTCTCTACGTGTATATTTAGAAAGACAAAAAATAAACTACCTTATATACATAATAGAAAAAGTAAATACCTTCAGGGAACAATTCTTCTTTTAAATTTGGTAGAAATTCGCTTATAATATCCCATGTGATGTACCACAGTTCATTGTAACCGTCTCCGTTACTAAATATCTGAAATACATCAATGAATTGATCAAATATAAACAATATTAAATTTCAGCTTTCTGAAGGCAGATAGAATTTTTATTTATATATATATATATATTGATCATTAAACAAAATATATACAGTTTATTAAATATTGTGTACGCGCATGTACGTATACGTGTGCGCATGTAATCATATTAATGTGAGTACACATGTTTACATATACTTAATATTCATGTGTAATGACTAACACATACCTTAACAGAATGCATAACAAGCAGCATATTTTTAAGTGACTCCAAAGCTGCTTCTCTCAAGGGTTCCGCAGGTGCCGCCAGCAGGGCACGCTGGACACGCACCACTCTGCACCACAGGGACGCGAACGATGGACGGCCGCTTAGTGCTGAGAGGTGTTGGAGGAAAACCTGAATGTATAGTAAAAAATTTTTATAGATATATAGGTTTTTTTGGTATATATGGGTATATACAGGATATATGGGTTGTTTGCATTATGTTTCATATTATTGTATAATGTTAAAGAAAAATAACATTATACTATGTTAAGATTTTTTCGTAGAAACGGAAATAACAACTTTTCAGGACATTTTCTTTTTTTCTGTTTTTTTTTTTTGGAATAGTAGTAAACGCATATTCAGGCACCGAGAATAAAGCGTTTGTTCACCTATTATTCTATTGCAGAGGGACATTCCCCATGTTGGAAGACCACCAACTGCTGAAAGGTGTTGAAAGTACACTTGGACGTAGGTTGTAGTAGTATAATAATACTGTGTATTGTCTTCAATATTTATTAGATGACAAAGCGATGTTATAAAAAGAAAAAAACATTGTCATAACACACATTATATGTAGCTGGTATATTTTAAATATAATGAAACATGTAAATAGCTACCTTTAATCGAGCTTATTCAGAAATCGCACATAATATTGCAGATGAAAAAAACAAATAAAGCTAACAACAAAGGTCAAAACTTAAAAACAGATTATAAAAATAACTTTATAATTAGTTTTCCTACAATAAACTACTAAGACTGATTTACATGACATACTCCTAATTACACCTCCTCCTTCTTATACCTCCCAATATTTTATATATTTTTTATAGCAATTATTTTATTTCAGTTAGACCACATTAATTTGTCCGTGTTTCCTAGGACACAATACTATCAGGCGCCAGTATGACGCAGTCTACCACCAGGGCACACGCACCTTGCACATGACGGTGTCGGCGCGCGCGGCTGCGTCGGGGCGCCGCGGTGGCGCATCCAGCAGCGGCAGCAGCACGTGGTGGAAGCACGCCTCCCAGCCCGCGCCGCCCAGCGCCGCCAGCGCCGGCGCCAGCAATGCCCGTTGGAGATATGCTATGGCGCTGTTTGCTACCTGTGATAGTATATACAATAAAGTTAGCTGTACCCCGTATGTGGCAGGGTAGGCTGGCCATCCTACTAGGATAAGAGACTTCGCTCCCTGCTTTCCACTTAATTCTGGACGCATTGCGTGTTGAGTGACGGAATTCATCGGCGAACTTTGCCTCGAGATCAGAGCGAAGAGAAATTATATATATTTAAATAAATATTTCATTTGAGGGTTTAGGATACTCTAGTGGGGATGGAATCCACAAGTAGTCGCGTTTACAGTCACACTTTGTGCTCCTGCGCCACGAATGTCCTCACATTTTAGCATATTTAATAAGTTCTAAAAATTACCTGCTTCCGTCTGTCCGTACAGAATTCTGCAATTCCTTGTAATAGTGGCTTCCAAGCCACCTCCCATAAATCATATTCTTCAGCTGTTTATATGAAAAATAATTAAATTAAATATTTATACATAACTACCAAGAAAAACGATAAGAAAAGAAAGCATGATATATTTACTGATTTTAATTTATTTCTGTATATTATCCGTGATTGTCATTGAATTATAAATATTTTCTTAGTTCTTTTAAAAAAATATGATTTTAGCCTGGAATTTTTATAACAACATTATAATAAAAACATGTATTTTAAATGATATTCTTATTTTATTTAACTACACGGTGTGCACATAGCAGAGTAGGCACAGGGAACTTGGAAACCTAGTCCTAAGATTTCGCTGAATTCTGGAGGCATTGCGTGTAGAGTCGCGGTTTTTATAGAGTGGGAATTAATTGAAGCCACAATCTGTCTCATATTATGCTTATGACCATGAGCCACGACTGCCCTCATATTCTTATTTCTTTATCTTCTATTTTCTCTATTATAGTGTAAATAATAATAAATCACCTTGTCCCTGATCCGCTTCGTCTCTCCACCATTTAAATATCTGTGCAGTGCGACTGTGCAGCGTATGCATTAGGTCTAGTAGCTGAAATAAAAAATATTTGTATTTTATTTAAGTCTAAAAAATAAATTAACATAAATACAATATTAATATAAGTTTATAAAACATTTGTGATACAGCAAAGCTAGCTAATTGCATAGTGCAAGTACATATTGATTTTATTATAAATTAATAGGAGCCTCTACGAACAGGGTCTTTACGATTAAGTAAAAGAATTTCATTGAAGGTTTAAAATTTTAATACCACCGAATTTTATAGCTATAATATTTTATCTATAATTTTTTATTTTTAATATGCTAATTAACAGTATTTTTTACGCTTTAGCTAAGCTAGTAAAATTCGTTATAAAATAAAATTTTAAAAAATATTTAAAACTTAATTTTTAACAAAATTTGATTCCAAATTCATTTATTTATGAAGTAGCTGTGCACATGTGTACAGTATGGTCGATAAATAGCGACTGCCTTGAAGTTAGCCGTTTATGGCTGCACAAATTTGATATTTCCTATCTTCAGGGCAACCACGACTCTTTGACCGTACTATAATTGTAAGCAATTTTATATACCACGCGAAGCAATACCTGAATGCTGACCATGTGGTAGTGGTCGAGAGCGTCTTCATCATCGCTGGAGTCGCTACGCCGGCGGCGATTGCGGGATCTGTCGTCGTCTGTTTTATTGGTTTTACCTGGAATATGTATATATACAGATATATATATGTGTGTGTATATAATCATTATCATCATCATGATTTTCAGCCTTTTTTAGCTTCACGCTATATCGCGCCCATAGCAGGGTAGAAGAAAGGACCTGGGAAGATAGTAAACACTTTGATTTTTATTTTCTACCGAATTGCGTGCATTCCGCATGATTTCCATTAGAGAAACCAGAAGTTAAACCATTTTGGTTTCATTCCTTAGGGAATTGAACCCACTACCTGTCGTGGTAACCGTCACATGCAATTGCGGCGCATGCGCAGGCGCGCTGCGACACCTGAGACCACTCTGCCTAGTGGGACGAGAGCGGCGTGTGAACAAAGGGCACTGACCGGCATGCAGCGTGGCGGCGGCCAGCAGGCGCACGGCGCGCACGGCGGCGCGGCAGGAGTGCGGCGTCACGTGCGCCACGTCGCGTATCACCAGCGCCAGCGCCTCCGCACAGCGCGCCAGGGCACTCGCGCGGTGAGCGCGCAACGAAACCTGGGACAACTCCGCCGAGAGGGACGTGTTAGCTTCTGTTTGGTTTAGACTGGTGTTGTTTTTTACCTGTGGTGAGGAAAATTATTACAAAAAATATACAAGATAGTCTTGACCACTCTATAATTAAAACAAAACAGTTTATGACAAAAATTAAAATTTTCTTTTTCAAAATAATACATAATATGTTAAAAATATTTTTCATCACTTTTTAAAGTGTTATTCCACACTTAATAAGTAATAAAATTGTTATCGATTTAAATAATTTATAAAAGCCAATTGTTAAAAATTACGTAAACAAACAATAACTTGTCGAAACGGTAACGCTGCACACGAACGAAATTTGAACGTTAGTTAGGTTTATTAAAATATATAGGTAATTTAATCGTGTGAGCCCGGCTTACAATAAGATAACCCTGGTGCTTATGGTGTCATAGGAGGCAACTATAGTACGTGTAGGAGAGTCGCTTAATAAACACGCATTGCAGAATCGACCAAACTATTACCACCTTCGGGCGTTTTGATTGAAAAGTGGCATTTCAGTAACGTTTAGTGATATTTTTGTAGTAATATACATATATGATAGTATAAGTAATATAGTATAGTAGCATGTAGTATACGTTTCCAATATTGGTACCTATCCATTATTGCCTATCGCGCAGCAGTGCATAATAATTCTACGTTTAAGCTATTAATGAATCGTGGACAATTTTTTGAGGTACTAATTTGAAATATTTTACTCTACACGTTGTGCGTTAAAGGAGCGCGCAGTCGTTACCACTCTGTATATTTTTTTTATTATAATATATTACTTTTTTAAATATTTATCTTAACTTAATCATCTTAAGGAGTTCAAAAAAACTTTATTACAAAAACCAGCCTACACTGAGTCGGAATCGCCGACCGAGATTTCGCCGATACTAATTTCCTTGTTGTAAATTTTTATGATTCTTTGTCTTTTTAATGAAGTTGTAGAGTTTATATAACGTGCAACATAAGCTTAATCTTCTGATTGCGTAAACTTAAAACTAATTTGTTTTGTGCTTTAATGAACTGTAGTCGTCATTTTATATCAACTTACAAGTATCCAACCCTGTGTTTGTGGAGAGTGTGAGAGCTCGCTCTCTGACGATATGCTAGTGGGTTGTCTCTCGCTTTCATCTTCTGAACCTTCAGATCGACTTGAACCTAGTATATATGAAAATAAAATATGAAAATGGAAGGAAGGTCTAAATAATAAGATTATGCGTTTGATCTGGGAAACGCTTATATCAAAACTACTTTAATTTCCTTATTCTAAAATGCAATATTAACACTAGATTCTTTCTCCCAAGCTCTGATGAATGATCATATTAAAGTTACTTTAATTTTTCTACTTTGGAAAAAGAAAATGCACGCCGAATGAAATTTGTTAATGTCCCAAAGTCGGCGTTTTTCCTTTCTATGTCTACAATGCCGTACATAAAAAAGGCTTGAATCTATACACAAAACAGTTCACACCAGTGTTATATTGTGTGCGGGGCCACGCGCCCGCGCCCGCCGCCGCCAGCAGCGCCAGCAGCACGCCCCACTCGTGTGCGCTGTGCACGTTCTGCGCCGATGTCTTCACTAGCTCGTAGAGGCCACACGATATCTGAAAAGGAATCTTCAATTATAATTTCTTTATGTTTGCATGCAATGTTTTACATGTCAATATTACAAAGGACATTTTAAATATATATATTTTTTACAAGATCACAAATAATTGATAAAAATAATATAATTTTTTTGTTGCAGACAGTATTTTAACAGTCACAAAAAAATGTTATAACAATTCTATTTAACAACATCATCACTACACCATCCACATACAACCATAGCATTAAAACTTGTTAACAGAACAGTATACAACCGTAAGCGTATAAAGGGGGAAGTCTGGTGGGCTCTGCCTACGCCACAATTTATCAGTAAAAAAAAAATGATTAATACAAATAGATCGATTTTAAAGTTGCCACTAAAAACGTCGCTAACTTTCCCAGGAACCCATTTCCCCCCTCCCACCACTCCACTATTCCTCTTTCACACACACACTTACCACATCCGCCTGCTGATAAAACAATCTGTACGGCAGTCTATACAATAGAGTCAAGTGCGCCAACAGTGGCGGCGCGCACGCCTCGCATCTCATCAGCCGCGCGGTTAAACGCAGCAACGCCGTCAACGAGCGAGACAGGGCCCAGCACCCACCTCCCCCTCCACTGTTGGCACTCCCCCCTCGGGTGCCCGCCCACCGGATTACAGCTTCTGTGTGGGGACCTGCAGTGTCCCATACTGACATTGCTCGGTCTCTGCAATGTTAAATGTTTTATACATTATGTCAGAGACTGTCGTGGCACAGTGGTACAGCAGGTGACTGTAAATGCAACAATTGTAAGTTTGATCCTCACTCAGGAATGAATTATTTAAAATCTTCATTTCCTCTCTCTAATATCAAGCCAAAGACATGGCATTCCACTACCCATTATCAAAATGTATCGAAAATTCGGCGAAGAGTAGAAAACTGAGTGACTTAGCCTAGGTATCTGCCTGACCCTGCTGCATGCGGGTTACAGCGTAAAGGCAAAAAGACAACTTGTGTGCATTTATTGAGCGTAATATTATTAAAAAACTAATTAACGTTAAAATAAGTGTAGCTTAATATTTTAACTTGTAAATATTACATTTTAAGAACACCTGACGTCACAACGACCTTGTTGCAGGTACAATTTCTCCTTTAATTTAATATGAAAAATATATTCCAATCATTATGCGATATAGATTTAAAATGAACAATTTTGTAAAATAAAAAAAATATTTATTATTAATACGATTACTATTTCAAAAAAAAATACCGATTCTGTACAAGTGTCTGCACCAGCAACTCTAAAAAGAATATAGTAATATCTTCTAATTGTGGATTCATTTGTAAGCTCTCCGCATCAGGTGGGGTCCCCGCCGCTACCATTGCGCGAATTAACTCCTGTAATTTGTACAATTTTATGTTCAGATTAACAAGAACGATGACAAATAACAATATTACTGATAGCTTAAAAGCTATCTATCTATTATAAACTCTAAAGAGTCAACATGATAATTTAAGACGATTTAAGACGTTAACGCGATCCCATTATAGACGTTTCGCGGCATGATTTTATTATATTTCTTTTTCTATGGACTGGAATAAAATGGCAACATACGGCGTTACGATTCGTAACTCGACAATGAATGTGTCGAATATGAAGCTAAAAACAACCCACAAATTGAACAAATCTAAATAATTAAGTATATATACAGTATTTTATTTAGGAAATATAAAGATAATAGTATCACCAGTGTCATCTTTTTTTAAATAATATTGAAAGTAAATTAATAATTTGTACCAATAAATTTAGTTTAAACGATAAATATGATAATCACTTAACTATTCAATTATTATAATAAATTTATGAAACTGGAATAAAAACATAAATGTAATATTTTATAATTTCGAAGTATATAAGTAAAACATTATCACAATCTATATCCTACGATACCTACTACTATTTATTTGAAAATTTCTGTGGAAATTGCTGAACGGATTTAGATGAAACTTTACATTAATACAGATTATATGTACATACATTCATCAGAATAACACACAGGTATAATGAATGTAAAGATTTTATATAATTCAGTTTCAATATAACAAAGCGAGCGAAGCCGCGTTTGAGTTACTAGTGAGTACTAAAAAGATCAAATTAAATCTATTGTATTGATAACATCATATCGAACAATATATACGCAATTTTACAACTGTGACGTAATGGCTCGTTAGCTCAGCGGTTAGAGCACCCATCTGAACTGTTAGTAGTGGCGGTCGGGGGTTCAAATCCCTCACGAGCCTGTCCTTTTTTTATTTTTCTTTTTTATTTACATTATTAATTAATATATTAAAGAATTTTTACGTAACGAATTTTTATATATGTACTAATCGCGAAAAGCTTTTTATAATTTGATTTTTCTTTCCCTTCTATTAAAAAAGTATATTAAAAAGAATTTTCATCAAATAAATATATATATATATATTGAAATGAAAAATAATACCCATTCCTGTGGAATAATAAATCAACTTTTTATAGTCAAAACACTTTAAAACTTTAATCCTTCCATTACCTAGTTTGTATTTACATCTTTATTAACTATTTGATGTTATTTGAATAGTCTTCTGGCGAAATAACGCGCAAAATAAAACGATTATTTTATTTTGTTTTGTTTGGAAAAATCACTTTTTTGTTTATGGGATTTTTTTAATTCTTAAGGCTTTTATAGAGTAGTTAAAGGTATGGTTTCATTTAAAGTGTTGCTTACAACGGCGCACTGTATAAAAAGTAATATATAAAAACAAATAAATACCTGTAAACTCTCGAGTTGCAAGAACTTTGTCTCACTGATTAGCAATCCGGGGAAATTACATTGTGAGACGCATTCTGTGGCCGCATCTATTAGCGCTTTCTCGTGTGGTGTGGGAGCTCGGATTGCTGTCAAAAACATATAAAATAATAAAAATTATTCAATGCAAAACATTCTTTATTCAAATAGACTATATATATAAACACACCTGAATCTTCGAATGAAGTTGCTCTTTTTAAAGTCAAAAGTATATTTTATAAGTTACAAATTGTATTATAATATGTTGTTTAATTTCACGCTATATATTCTACACTGATGAGGGTAGGCCAAAGGTCCCAGGTTCATAGGTTTTGTGTTCCCTACACAGGGAATGTATTATTTTTATTTTAACACCCCGCAGGTCATTGAATCGAAACATTTGTCTATAATTAGTGCAAAAATGTAGATGGGATATATAAACACTAAAAAATAAACACAAATACAACTAGTATATGAAATAGTTACACATACATAAAATAGAAAACAAATTCTACATAAATATTTTTTTATGATTTCATTAAAGTACTAAAATAAATTTCTGCACAAAAAAAGATATAATTAAGGAAATAAACTTACAACTCTCTCCCAGTGCTATATAAGAATATATGCTGGAAAGCAACCCGCTATCTGATCCTCTTGCCACTTCGCGGATGAGCGGCACTTTGCCTTCGGGTACTAAATAATCTTCCGCTTCTACGAGACACTGAATCATGATATTAAACTTTAAATATTTTTTAAGTATGACACAATAATATATAACTTAGTAAATATATATCTTTTTTTTCATAAAAAGGATATAAAATGAAGAGGAGTGAGTTAAAAAAATATTTTGAAAAGATATAATTAATTTTGGTTTTAAAAATTTTAAAATTGTTACTTAGACAATAAGAAAGGTTTTATTTATGAAATATTATACAGCAACATTCAAACTGGCATCTTTTAAAAAGCGTTAAAGCGCGTGAGTAAGAAAATATTTATTTTTAAATTTTATTCATAGAGGCCAGAGCGCCATGCATCGCGCACTTAGATAACAACAAATGGCCTAATTTAGTAGACCGCTTGGACTTTTTTCAATAGACTTGGTTCGAGCCTGCTATGATTAAAAGTTTATACGTATCTCAAGGTTATTTTTTAATGACATTTTATTACCTTAGGCAACAATCGTCCAACAAACAAAGCAGTAAGTATCTCCAGTAAATGTCTCCAAGAATCACGTATGTAGTCCGCGTGTCGCGCCGCCACAGCACACGCACGTTTGAGGGCCAATTGCGCTTTCGTTGATTGTCCTAGCGATACTCCTGTAAAATATCAAATAATATTATTATGTATTATAATATTATGTACATTCATTGTAGATATTGCACTGCCTTATTTAATTTTATTTACAAATAGCTTTATATTGATTTAGTTTAATATAATAAGCACCATATGAAACTATCGAGGCACTCTGATAATGAGTACAATATATGCAAATGTTTCTTTTATTTAAAAAATAAATTTACGAGAATCGTGAACTAAATAACATCAATCAAATAGGTTATTTAAAAAAAATTTAAGATATTATATGGACTAGTACCCCAAACAGTCCAAAAAAATACCAACTTCAAACGAAGAAAAAGGCGTAAAAACATACCAATCGCAATATATGAGTTATAATTCTGCGTCAACAGCCCAGTGAACTTGCACAGCGTTAGCAGCAGCGTGTCAAGCGTGAGCGTGTGGGGCGCCAGGCGCGCCGCAAGTGCCGCACAGCGCTCCAGGCCGGATAGTGCGAGGGCGCAGTCCTCGCCCTGGTGGGTGGGCGGGTAGGCGGATAAGGCGGTCAGAGCAGGCGGTGGTGACCTATTTGTGCAGGTTATGAAAAAAAAAACCAGTTTCACACTGTATCTCACACGCAGTACGGTAGGTAGAGGGAACATAGTTGAAAGAAAATTTACTCTCTACTTTCCGCCGAAGTTTTCGAGGCATGTTGAATAGCGGACCTCAACGATAGATCACACCCTTGTATCCCTGGGCAACCTCTGTATTCCGTATACAATAATAAAATATCATTTTTGTATACTATAAATAAAATTGATGAAATTAATTACTTCAAATTCTTTGTATGCTCTGGTAAAAAGACAAAAGCAACATTAAGTTCTACCTCACCACGCATCGTTCAAAAACTAGAATCTTAGCAGTACAACATAAAATGAATAAAACCAACCTCTCAAAAGCAGCAGACAATGCAGCGAGCGCGGGCGGCGCCGCGGGTGTCCACAGGCGCGCGTGCGGTCCGTGCGCGGCGTGGGGCGCGACGCGGTATTCAGCGGTGCGCGCGCGCCGCTGTAACACGCGCCACAGGTACGCGTCACGGAGGGGGCCGACGCGCTCCGCTGGCATTACCATTTCTTCGTTTCTGTGTTCAATTGTAAATATTGTCTATTAAATTAGTGCATTACTAGGGGAAAAAGCTAAGACTGCTTAATTATTTGTTGCGGGCACTATTTTGGAAATATATATAGCGTATGGGACTATCAGTACTATTCTTATGAATTAAAAGATATCTCCGATCATTCTAGTCGTTAGAGTTATAGACTGTACCAAAGAAATGGTCATACATACAAGCCCTTGAAAAACTACACCCTCTTTCTTAAAGAAGTAAGGTTAAAATAACTATTATAAATAATTCTTTTATAGATACTCATCTGGTAAAACTATACAGAAAAAAATCCTAATGTTAATACGTAAACATACTTTTCTTGCTATATAGTTTATCAAAATTATTATTTACTTTATCAAAAAATAAAACAAAATATGAAACCACCTACTTAATAGCATGATAAATAGCTTCCAACATAGGTTGTTCAAAGTCATCAGAACCATTACAGCCTCGCAGATTCCTCACAAAGTCTTCAACAGTCATAGGCGGGTTCATTTTCTTAGCATTATTGTTATGTTGATCCACGTTGAGCATGATGACGGCATACGCGAGGCGGAACGCCGCATCCGTGTTCGCGAACGGCTCGCCGTTTGTGCTCTGGATGTATAAAAAATGTGATAAATTATATATGTGCCGTTATTTTTCAATTTTGTTACTAGTTACTGTCGATTAACTGATAAAATAATTTTCAAACATAATTCAATTCAAAATTTGATTTTCGAACCAGTGAATTGGGGGTCAAAGACCAGCTCTTCTTGTGGGTAGCATACACAAAAACTCAAACATGCCACCTCTCAGCAAAGCTATCCATAAAAAGCAATAAAAGCAACATTTTGCCTGTTGGCCTGAACGTTTTCAGTAGTGGCCAAGCACTTTATCAAAGCGCAGGCTCGAGGATATTCTTAATCGTCCTCTAAGATAGTGTGGCTACTAATCTGATCCTTAAATCTCACAAAAAGCATACAATACAAAAAACACTAACATGCCATCTCTCTGCGAACTTCTCCATGACGAGCGATATAAGCGGGGCCTCGCCGGGCAGTCTGAAGGTCTCGAGGTAGTGGCGGAGCGCTATGTCGAGGCGATGGCCTGAGTAGTCAAAGGAACACGCGAAAGCCGTCAAAATGCTGAGGCCGGAATCTTCGTCTCGAGATGAACGTTTACAGATGTATTCGCCTGGGAGATTATAAATGCTGAGTCATTTTCTTAAAAAAAAATGTTCCCCTAAAAGAGTGAGGCAGGTCGTGGCGCAGGAGCACTGTAAATGTGATATATTTTTGTTTCCTTTCTAAAATTTCCTTTCCTAATTTGAATATAAAAAACAAGCATTTAAAAATCAAAAATAAAAAATACAGGCTTTTCATATTTTTTTACATCAGTACTCGAGTACCCTGAAAATGTATTACAGAATGTTCGTTAAATATTCAAGGACAGAACCTTAGAGAGATTAAGTAAACAAAAAAGAAATCTAACAATAAATAAAGAATTATACAATACATACCAATCTGCTTCTTATCTAAATCGGGGTTCTCTCTTAGAAACATGGCCACTTGGTGCGGGTTGAGCGGTGTTGTGAAAACACCATGCTCCATTAAAAACTCTATACCGCGTTCAGGTTTTTGATTAAATAATTCCGTTCCTTGGGTTACCCACTGAAAACAAATTAATAAATATGTTATTTAAAAAAAATTGCCAGAAAATAATTTTAGTGCAAGTTTACCTTGGGTTTGATACACAACATTTAGTGAACTGGAAGTAGATAGCTTGGCACACAAAAAATGGAGTATATAATATTATTTCAAATAAAATTAATAAAATTTAGTAGAAGTTAACCAATAACGATCAAATATAACGATGTCATTTTGTTTTTTGTTGAACAATACTTTTATAATTTAAGCTCAAATCTTAATTTCTTTATACATAAAAAAGCAGCAACCATCACCTTTTTCATATCCCTAACGTGGTCCAATTCAGCTTCAGACGGCAAATTCGTGGACACTTTCAATCTACTCATTCTACCACCACTAAAGTACTGACTGATATCGTGAGTCACGTGGTCACTGACCACCGAAACATCATCCATACCACCTAACTCTAAAGTCACATGACGCGGTTCTACTTCTCTCTCGTTACTTTCTACTATTTCCACCTCTTTCTGCATTGTACCCATTTCTATCGCCTCTATTATAGTCAATATGGCTTCTAAAGACATTGTATGGATGTTATAAGCGGTTGAAGAGACAACATTTTTTGATAATAACTTAGCTAATTCCTCAAAAACGTTAGTACAATATATATCACAATCAAAATTTAAGTATAACTCAGTACATAAGCCGGGTATCCTGAATATTTGGGCTAAATTTTCTAATGCTATGTGATGTATTTCTTTTAATTCGTAAATTGATTTGGTAGTGTCGGCGGATACTATTTCTATGATTTTCTTGAAGAACGCCTCCATTTGATATTTGAGGTGGACTCTGAGAGCTTCGAAGAGTAGGAACCATATTTGTAGGTCGAGAGCGAATATTGGTATTCTTTCTGTGTCTAGTAACTGAAACATGAAAAAAAAATGTTAAACTGTTTAAATTAAAAATAATATCACATTAATCAAAATCAGCTTCACACTGTATCTTGCACACAGCAGGGCAGGCAGAGGGAATTTAGTGTTAAGACTCTGTTTCCAATTTTCTGCCGAGTTCTGGAAGCTTTGCGTGTTGAGTGGCGGAACTCAACGCCGCTTTTTGTCTCGACACTATAGTGAAGAAATGAAAATATCAATGTAAATAAATATTTAATTTTCTTGAGTGGTGATCGAACCCACAATCATTGCATTACAGTCACACTCATGTGCCGCTGCGCCTCGAAAGCCATAAGAAATTCGACGCAACTCGATAAAATTTAATTATTCGAAGAAGCGCAAATACAAATCCAAATACGATTAATTTTTTATACGTTTTAAAATACAAGGCCGTCGTGGCCCAGTGGCACAAAGGTGTGACTGAAACGCGACGGTTGTGGGTTCGATCCTACTTGAGGGAATGAATTATGATTTATTAATATTTTCATTATCGCTCTGGCACCAAGGCAAAAGCCCGGCGTTGAGTTCCCCCACTGGACACGCAATGCAAATTTCAGCGAAAAGTGGGGAACTGAGTGCCTTAACACTAGGTTCCTTCTGCCTACCCTGGTGTATGCGGGATACAGCGTGAAACTGATTTAAACATTACTTTTAACATATGTATATAACAAAAACCTACAAAAAGTAAAACTCACACTAAGTAAATTCCTACATAAAGAATCTGTCAGCAAGTATAACAGAGACGGCCTATCCGCTATATGGTCGGCACCCACTTCTAGCGCGGTGGATATCAGTACGAGTCCCTGTTGAACCATTTCCGTTGTGTTCTGTTTGTCGTACGGATTGCAGAGGGATATTAGGAACCTGGAATTAAAGATTTTAATGCTATTTTTAGTATTGGTAGTACAAAAACATGTAGCGGAGTGAATGATTTCGAAGAGCAATCTAGCCGACCTGGGCAGCTTCGCCCGCTTGAACTATCTGAATATTTATTAAATATAGTTATGAAATTATTTTCAATTTAGAGTGAATTCTAAAAAACCGAGAAACCCTTTTTCAATTAAATAGATTTATGAGTCTGAATTTTAAATTTTATAAAAATCTGTCCACATGTCACGTTTCTACGCACAGCGATCACTGCTGTGCGTGCGTCTTATCTCAGCCAGTGGTAACATCTCCTTAATTAATATTAAATAATATTTTAACTTGTGTAATTGTAATATTTTAATCATGAGAGTATTATACGTTGTACATAATATTGTACGTATTTCTTTTATTTATTGTTCCAAAAGAGAAATGTATCGCAAACTAACATTAACATTTCCTAATATCTCATATTGCTAAAAACTTATAATAAACAAGTGTACTCTGAGATTTTAACGATATTTCCCGCAAATACCATCAAATCTGGTCACTAAATACTAACTCACCTAAACAACTCTCGAACACAAACAAGTCCATACGGCTGTAAGTTGAGTGACTCATCTTGTGGAGTAAACCTTATTCCTCTATGATTCACATATTCTTCTAATTTCTCTACATTCTCCTTTGGAATCTCTTCTTTCTCTTGCAGCTCCTCTTGTTTTACTTCTAAAATATAAGATTTAATAGTGTATATATTTTTTTTACCCGACGCTTTATCCTGCACATAGCAAAGTTAAATAAAAGTTAAAGTTAAATAAAATAAAAATTTTTTGCCTCGTTAGCAGAGCGTCATAAGGAATATATAAAATATTATATTCTCCAGAATAGGAATCGAAGCGTAGCCTCAACAGTAGCGTTCACAGTCCCACACTTCTGCAGTAAAAAAACGCCTTAACCTTTCTACTCTAACCATAATGTAAAAAAAATATCATTTCCTAACCTTCCACCTGCACTTCTTCTTCCTCGTTCTTCTTTACTTCCTCACTATTTTCTGTTTCAGTATTATTGACACACTTCTCTAATATTTGGGTTATGGACGCGTTTCCATTGGTCAGGTCCATTGATGAATGTCGAGTGTGTTTTTTTGGACTTTTGATGGGATCCACGGGTTCAATCGTTATTTCTGCTTCATTTAACAGGTTTTTGTCTTGACTGTAAGAAATGCGGATTTTAGTGTGAAGTCATATTTTTTAATCTTCACGTTGTATCCCGCATATAGCAGGGTGAGCAGAGCGTAAAAGGGTATGTCAAATGTTCATATATTTTTTTCCACTTTTCATATACTTTTCGAAACTTGGAGTGGCCAAACTCAACGATGCACTTTGTCATTCCAACATGAAAATAATTCATTCTCCCTAATGGGAATCGAACCGACAACCATCGCTTTTACAGTAAGGGAAGTTCTAAAATAATATATTAATTATTATACACAAAATCAATATCATTTGTACACAATAGTTTTTAACGTACTATAGTCAACCAAAACAAATTATCTGAACAAAATAGATTTATTTCCATACTGACTTGTGTTGTTGTACGGGGTTTGGCTTCTCCACTTCCGTTCCATTGTCGACCGGTTGCTCGGTTATTGACGACTTCCTTTCCAAAGTACTTGTATCTGTTGACATTCAAATATACTCTTAGTTATTTCACTACAGTGGATCTATATTATATACTTATTTGACTATTTGTGTAACAAAAGTATTGGTAATGTATACATAATTTAATTAAACATACTAAATAGTATTATACGAAATATAAGATAGATAGTGGACGAATAAAATAGTCGCAAAGGTGTAAACATTGATGAATGTTACAATAGTTGGAGAGCTTATGCATTTTCATTTAACCCTACCCGGCTTCGCCTGCTTATACGCTATACGAATATTATTTCATATTGAAATAAAAATTGCTTCACGCTGTATTATCCCACCTATAGCACAGTAGGAAGAGGGAATCCGGAATCCCGCAAGAATTTCGGGATAAAAAGTAGCCTTTAGTTGATATAATTCCACAACCCCTATGTTTCAGTGAAAGCAGAAATCAGTTCAGCTATACCGGAAAGGCCGGACATTTTTAAAATTGTTTTTGGTACTGTATAAATAAATATATGCACATGGAAAACTGCGGTTATTACAAATAAATATATGCATATGTACTCTTAATTTTTAATTACACATCTTAATTTTATATATATATAGAGAATAATGAGTTTCTCCTAGGTTAGTGTCATCTGCAGGAGGCGCCGGCACATAAGGGGTAACCAACAGCCTCCCTCCTCAAAAATAACGTGCTGGGTATGTCTTGATGACCGTACCCCACGCGCGCGCAACTGCGCATGCGCCAAACAAGCGACGAGCACCCTTTTCAGAATCGCTGGATATGATCCACATTGTTATTTGAAAACATTGGACGCAATGATAGCGCGATTCAGATACGTACAACGCCATCTTTTGAGGATACGTGAAAACACGATTTTTATATAAAATTTGTACATTCAGTTTCTCTATTCATTTATATCTCGAATTTGCGGCGTTGAGTCCCGCCACTCAACACACAATGCCTCCAGAATTAGGCGGAAAGTGTTGAACGGAGTGTCTTAACACTAGGTTCGCTCTGTCTACCTTTCTTGACTTGTCGTGTTTACAGTTGCAGTTTAATTTATTACGATTTATTATTAATGAAAAAAACAATAGTAATAAATTGCATTTACTAAATATAAATAAAAAAATATATAAAAATAACAATCTCACTGCTAGCCGTAGTCTTCTTTTTTGTAGACTTATCTCGTCTTTTTAAAGAAAAACCTACAGTTGTGATGTTAGTGGTATTATCTTCAGGTGGAAACTGCGGCAGTCTCATGAAGATCAGCTGAGTCATATCTCTTAGACATTGTTCAGCGTTACGGCGAAGGAGCTCTGAAACAAGTTATTTATCACTCACTACATAGTATAAAACAAAGTAGCTTTCCGCTGTCTGATCCTATGTATGCTAAGATCTTTAAAATAGCAATGGAAGTGAGTGGTTTCAGAGAGGATCCGTTACATAGTAGAGCAATATGGATAATTTTGAGGTTGCCAATGTGATGTAAGTAATTTTTGATGGACACATTTTATCTGCTTACATTGCAGACACAGGCTGATTGGTCCCTATGAGATTTCGCTTCGTTCGATATTTTTTTTTTCCAAACATTTTATTGGTTATTTATATGAGAAGTAATTCAGTGTACAATTAAATAATTCAGTTATTTAAGTGGGCGAAGCCGCGAGTGGGTTGCTAGTATATTATAAAAAGTTAATTCTATTCTGAATTGTAGTTTATTTCATTAATTATCTATAAACATAAATAAAAAACCTCATCATCACCTCATATGTAATCATCATATTAAGTATATGTAATTTTAAATATATATTACAATTTTAATAATAATAATATAGAAATAATATAGAATATAGAATGAGTTTTATAACATAAACAAATATTACCTGTCAGTCTTGTTTCAAAGCATGTTCTGAAGCAGCTGAGCATAATCTCACAAACACTCTCATCAGTCAACATGGCACCTTCAGGGCTCAGCATCAATGTACGAAGTACCTAAAATAATACTAAAATTTTGAAAGTATACTGTAGAAAAAGTACATATATACAGGGTGGAAGTATCAGCGATCCTTTTACGGAAACAGCGTATGTGTTAAAATATTTCAAACCAATACCTAAATAACAGTTTAGGCATAGGATTTTTTTTTCTAAACTTAACTTCACGCTTTATCCCTAGCAGGGGGCATGCCCTCCGGGGTTCTCATGCTTTTTACATGACCTTCCTCCAGTATCTTAAATACTGTGTTTTCAAAGATCAACCGAGGTCTCCCCTTACCTCTCACAAATCTTTTTTACCATTCTTTCATCACTCATTCGTTCAACGTGACCAAATCAGCTGAGCATGTTCTTCTTCATTCTCACCATAACATCCTCGCTAGTACCTGCCATTCTGTGTATCTCTTCATTGCGGATTCGGTCAGCTGACTCCGCATATCCTACGAAGAGATCGCATCTCCACGGCATTCATCTTACTTTCATTTTTCTTCTGTAATACCCACGTTTCGCTGCCGTATAACAGCGTCAGCACCAAAACTGCATTGTGAACGGCCAAACGTGCAGCTGTGCTGACGTTTCGCCGTCTCATCAACGCAGCTAAGGCGCCGTTAACCTTGTTACCGGCAGCAACACTGTATTGTTTCTGTTGAACATACTTCCCAAATATACCGCTTCATTCACTTGTTCTAATATCTTACCATTTACATTGATCTTATATTCTGTCCTTTCTTTCGAAGACCAGAACCTTTGTCTTGTTTACATTAAGGCTTAGACCGTTATTTTCAAACCCTTTTTTCAGCGTGGTGACCAATGCCTGCAACTCGCATTCTGATGATGCAATGAGCACTGCATCATCCGCGTACAGCAGGTAATACACATTCAAGTCACTCACTTTCACTTCCATGTCACTTTATACAAATTGCCAAATAAAAATTGAACAACCAAGCTGACATGGCGCAACCTTGTTTAACACCCGATTGGATGGCAAACCAATAGAGAGGACAATAATACACCTACACACATATATATAGGCTTGTGCTCCCATCACTTGTGGGGAGATTGTTTAACATTTCAAACTACACAATACTTACTTGTAATATTTTTAATAGAACTACACCATCAGAAGAATGATCTGTGCCAACAAAACGGGCATGAGTTACGGCATCTGCTATGTCTTCCACTGTGGCAGGAACATTTGGATGTGTAGGATCTAAAAACATGTAAATAATTATTAGACTGTTCTTTCTGACTGTTAGAGTTAACAGCATTTTAAGTAGTAAATTTAATTCTCTTAAGTTTAAATGTAATTTAAATTTGTTTATATTAGGTATGATTTTTTCTACTACATATCAAGAAATAATACATTCAATTTGAAAAGAATAATATGGACAAATGGTAAAATGTACAAAAAATTCATGTGTGAAATTTTTGCCTTAATTTTTTTTATATATGATATTGAATTATTTAAATTCACTTTGTTCATACAAATCTGTATAACAAGATGTGTTACAGTAAACCTTGACAATGATTATCAATTGCTAATATCGCTAATCAAAATAAACACAGGATTATTCTCACCAATTAAGCCATATGACAGAAATTTATGTATAGCGGAAAGAGCTAGACTAGTTACAGGTCCAGTAGTCTCTTTACTTCTTATCACTTCTAGGAAAGGACCTAAGTAGGTCGCAGGATCTAAGAGACGTAAGTCGTCCACTTGATTTAAGATAGTTTTCAAATCTTGGAAGGTCCTCATTAGTACGTCATACTCCTCGTTGGGGAAGGAATGTGAGCCCCAGCGGGTGCTTCGTCGCATGGCGGTGACCAGCATGGCCATCTCGCCTTGCACCACAAAAATACCATTGCCCGGTAAAGACATTTTTATTAATCTTCCTTGTAAATTATCATTCGCAACAACGATTTTTCGATAAATGTTTATTCAATAATTGCTCACAAACTACATATTGTTAAAAAATTTCACGCTAATGACATCACTATTAAATTATTTGTGATTATTTATAATATATGTTCTAATTATAACTAAAATCAATAAGAATTTATAAGTTGATAATAAAATTCCATCACAAATGAAAATCATATCATGTTGACGTCTCATAAATTTAGTTGTTCTATTCACCGCCAGTTGGCAGCCTAGAGATTATGACTTAGATTCTCATCAATTTGCCATCCTTAGATCGATTTCATTGAAATGTATTAAAAACTAACTTCATTGTCAGTTTAAGAACGATATTTTAACCAAAATATTGAATATAATACCTAGACCACAAGTCGTTTCAATCTTAATTACGTTTAATGATTTTTATAAGCTACACTTTGTAAACTTTTGGAAGCGCCTTATTAGCCTGGTAAAGTATCTATTTAAGTTTAAGTATTCAGTTGTGTTTATTATTATACTTATTTATCAATATAGTCATTTTAAAAACAAAAAAATATCGTTTTAATTTGCAATATGCAAGTGTACATATTAAAACTAAAATATATTTAAGACTACTTAGTCTTAAATATATTTTTTTGTAATATATATGTTCCTTGGTAATGGTAACATTGTTAAAAATGTCGGACGACTGTGGTTTACTTCTCTTACAAAATTTAGAAGATTAGAAATTTTATATTATTCGTGAAATATTATAATTATTAGGCGTCACATGTAATTGTAAGTTAATAAGATTTATAATTTTTAAATACTATATCTGTAATAATAAGGTTTTCTTTTAGTGAATGTGCGTTGTCACGCGTGCAATGGTAATCGACACAGATTTGTCAAATAGTTCTTTTTGTGCTGTTGCAGTTATTCTTAAATGAGTATCTGATTACGTTGCAGACGAATCCTAACCTAGATTAGCGCGACCATGGTTAAAAAGAAGAGACAAAGCGATCCCAGTGAGAACGGAGACGAATCCACGGAGTCGTGCGACGAAACTATTAAGTCCGCATGCCCTCATGTAGCTAAAGCTGTGGACCTTGCGAAGCTAAAAAAATCATTGAAAACTGGGGGCTTCGAGAAGGAATGTGCCGAATGCAAAAAGAGTTCTAAGAACGAAGTCGCCGATCCTAACTATGAAGAAGACCTTACACTATGGATGTGCCTACGATGCGGAAGCCAATTATGTGGTCGGACACGGAATAAGCATGCCCTGAACCACTTCAATACGCCGCATTCTGACTGTCATGCTCTAACTGCTAACTCTACTACTTGGGAAATCTATTGTTATAATTGCAACAATGAAGTCACAGCTTCTAGCTCGAAAAAACTCCATGAGTGCATCGAATATTTGAAGAAGCAAGCCTCAAGCAACCCTAAATTACCTCCCATAGCCTTACCACTTGAAAGTCAAGGACCAACACTAGAACTAACAATGCCAGGAGATTCAATGTCACGAGATAAAGGCAAAGATAAGGCTATAGCTCTGAACTTGCCTAGACTTCGTGGATTCACCAATTTAGGGAACACATGTTTCTTTAATTCGGTGATGCAGTGTTTGGTTCAAACTCCTTATTTATTAAATGTTCTTCAAGAGCTGGCAACTCCTGGAGAAAAGTTTACTTTACCAGGTGGTAAATTGAAGCTCAAAGCTGAGAACAATGATGATGAGGGCAAAGAAGTGGAGCTTCCACCAATAACAGGCCAGTTAGCGGAATGGGGAACTCTAACAAGAACCTTGGCTGAGACATTGGCAGAATTACAAGCAGGTATGTTTAATATGTTGTGTTTTCATGAGTTTACAAACATGGTTAATAAAAATATTAATTTTGTATTTATAGGAAATTCTATTAACTTCCTTAACAACCAAGGTTATAAGATTGACATAGACAAGATATTTCTTTATCTTATTCTTTTTATTTATTAAGCCCACTGTGTGATATTAATAAAACTTGATAAGTATAGGCAATAGTGATATCGGATGATATCACCAATTTATAAAAAAAATATTTAGTTCAAATATTTTTAACAAATGTGAACAATATACAAAAAAAAGAAATATCTTTTAAGTCAACCTAAATAGAATGTAAAATTAGTTTGACCTATTTTAACATGTAATGTGGTATCCCAAAACAATTTTAAATATCAACATCTTTAGCAATAACTCTTTCCTATTCATGTTTCTTGGTGAGTTAAGAGAATTCATGTGAATTTAAAAGATAAATAAATACTTTCTCAAGTTTTTCTACGCTGACCCTAAATTTCACACAGAAGTTAACTATTTTATTCTCCTTGCTTTGATATCAAGCCAAAGTGCAGTGTTGAGTTCCTCCTTGAGCTCCCACTCAACATGCAAGTACTCTACTATTGGGGGCTTAACACCAGGTTTCTTCTTCCTATTCTTTCTTCTATATATGTGATAAGACATGATATATTTAAAAAATACTTTCTTTAGCCTTATGATTAGAATAACTTTATTTTTCTAAAATTAGAACTTTACATAAAAAATATTGCTCTATGTGTCCTTACCATAAGTTTAAGAATAATAATCTTAAGACAAGATATATATTAGACTAGCAGACTTGGATGGCTTCACCCGTTTGAACTATATTTATTATATATATTTATGAATACATTTTTAGTTTAGGGGTGAATTCTCTAATAAACCATGAAACACATGTTCAATGAAATATTTTTAATAATTTGAATTTAAATTTTTAAAAAATCACTGCCAGTTTAAATATTTTTTCATACCAACTTTCAACCCCTATTTCACCTCTTCAGGATTATAATGTTTCAAAATCCTTTCTTAGTGTGTCCATAGTATAAAAATAAACATCTGTCCAAATTTCATATTTTTATCATCAGTGGTTATGGCGGTGAATGTGTCTTGCCTCAGTCAGTGGGAATATTTCCTTTTATACAGAGTGGTGCAGAGGAAACATGTTTTTCAATATTGAATTACTTGGACACAATGGATTGAAAATTATAAACACAAGTTTTTATGTTTTTCAATCTATTGTGCAAATCCAAGCCATATATAAAAATTATTAAATGATAAGTTTTTTAATGCAGTTTTTGAAATCACATACTGTATTTAGGATATGAGAGACAGTGTGAAGGTGATATCTCCATTAAATCACAAAAGACCTACAAAAAGATCCTAAGGCTTCACATATGCTGTAAAAAAGGCTTTAAATCTTTTAAATACTAAGTTTCATAACAAATAAATCTATTAAAAGCTCGAAATGTCTAAATATATTCTGAAACATTCTGGCATATTTTATATATACAGATGTAACAATATAGTGACGTAATTTATTTAAATTTTTAAATAAATACTTGTTATTCTGTTATTTAACTAATGTTTTGTAGGCTAAAATGGCATGTCTACACATGCCATTTTAGCTAGATATACAAATAAATTATTGCAGTAGGGCTTAATTAAAGTGAGGCCAGTCGTGGCGCGGGGGCAACAATGTGCTGCACAATCGATTGGTTGTGGGTTCGATCCCCACTCGAGGAAAGAAAATATTCATTTATGTTTTCATTTCTTCGCTCTGGTGAAGTCAGCCGTGTGATCCCGGTTTATAATAGGATCACCCTGGTACTGTCGGTGTCGTAAGAGGCGACTAAAGTACGTGTGGTAGAGTTACGTCGCTAGTAATGGCAACACCCATGGGCAGGCTCGACCGGATTAATACCACCCCCGGCTTTTAAAACCGGCGTGAAGTAGTGGCTCTTGCCACTGTGTTTCACATTAGGTAATGCTGCGCCCCGGCGCCCAACATCCTCCACCTTGGCGGCCGGCAACGTGCCTGTAGCTCCTCTGGTGTTGCATGGGGTCGTAGGCGGCGGTGATCACTTACCATCAGATGACCGGAACGCTCGTTTGCTTTGACCTCTCCCATAATAAAAAAATAAATAAAGCATTGTAACATGACAAGCTGTGGGTCTGATTCCCATTCGAGGAAATGAAATATTTAATATTTTTGTTTCCTTGCTTTGGCAACGAAGCAAAATGCTGCGTTGGTTTCCACCACTCGACACACACTTTAAATACGGTGCGAGCGCACCTTTAGGATACAGTGGCAAGTGGACAACAGGAAGTGTTTTAATGGGAATGGAGTCTTAACTAGTTACTAGTTTCCTCTACTTACCTTAAGGAGCTAAAAAAATGATTTTTTTAAAGGTGAAGGAGGAGTGTACACACCCAGGAAGTTACTGTCAGCGCTAGTAAACAAGTTACCCCAGTTTGGTGGCGGCGACCAGCATGATGCTCATGAACTGTTACGACATTTGCTTGAGGCAGTAAGGTGAGAAATGAAGGTGGTTTTTTATTGTATGCTTTATTTAAATGTTTAGCAGTATAACAGAAAGTTTTTTAGGATAAAAATATAATTTTCTAAAGTATATACATAAAGCTTCACGCTATATACCTAGTGTTAAGACACTCCGTTCCCCACTTACTGCTTATTCTGAGGCATTGCGTGTTAAGTGGCAGAACTCAACGCCGCGCTTTGCACGCTCGACACTGTATACAAAAGTAAATGGATATTTCACTTCCTCGAGTGGGGTTCGAACCCACAATCGTCGCGTTACAGTCACTCCCTTGTCCCGTTGCGCCACAACGGCCTCGATAGTTTTCTAGAATAATGTACAAATTTCACTATTTAATCATTATGACAAATAACAATAAATATGATGAACTTATGTCCCATTTAAAGGAATATTTAAAATGTTATTAAGACTCCATTCCCCTTTACAACATGTCCGTTCGCTACTCTCCACCAAATTTTGGAGGCATTGCGTGTTGAATGGTGAAGTTCAACGCCACTTTTCGCTGGAACGAATAAACTGCACCTGTCCTTTGGCCTGAAAGTCCTCAAAGTGAAAGTAAGCTTTCACAGGTGCACTAATAAAAAAATATTCCGTTCCAAACTAATAATATTAAAATTGTTATCGAAATTTAAAAGAACATTTTTTATTCAGATCAGAAGACCTCCGAAGGTATCAGTCTGTGATCCTGAACAGCCTCGGCATGAGCTCTAAGGTGGACCCGGCCAAGGTAGACGGAGAGGTCAAACAGAAAGTAAAGTTCTACGGACAACAGGCTTCTGATACTATGCTTAGACCTGAACAGGTATGTTCGTTTAAATAAAAAATAAATCAGCTTCATGCTGTTTCCCGCACTCTGTAGGGTAGGCAGAAGGAACCTAATGTTAAGATACTGCTCCCCACTTTCCGCCGATTTCTGGAGTTGAGTGGCGGAAGTCGTCAAAGCCGCGCTTTGATTCGTATATTCGCACCTCGTGTGTTCATTTATTTTCTCTAAGATGGCCCCGGACCCTAAATGTAAATTATTTTAATGTTTCTGGTGTTTAATTCTCTGGTGATAGATAATGCTGCTTTGAATTGCTGAGTTATAGGTTGAAAGTGAATAACAAAGTGTCTTTGTAGTTTCTTTCTCTCTGTGTGCTGCTATATACAGAAAAAATTAAGTAATAAAAATATAAAACTAAATTAAAATTATAATAATATATGTGGAATAAGATCATTATAATTTGTTTGGCTTTAGTATAATTCTTACATATAATAAGCATAATGTCTACAATTTTTATACTAGGAAAAAAATTATAGAATATAGTTTGATTTTAATCACACTGTAATTAAAATTAAAATAATATAATAATTTTTAATTACTTTTAAAAGATATTAGTTTTAAATCTAATTAAAATGACAATTCAATGGAATAACCATTTAGACACATATTTCCATCACAACTAGCATGTTCAGATCTTCATTGTCTTATAATATTTTTCATTATCATATCTTGATCTTATTTATGTGGATATTCATATTTAATGAATAAATAATATCCATCCCCTTTTGTCAAATAAGGATGTATTATTGCAGTGGTACAAGTGTGTTACTGTAAACGCGACGGTTGTAGGTTAAAATCCTAATGCAAATAAAATATTTAATAATATTTTATTTTTAAATCTTCGTTCTAGTATGTAAGTAAAGAGTGGTGTTTAGTTCCATCACTTTTCATACCTTGAGAACTAGACGGAGAATGAGGTACGCAGTGTCTTAATATTAGACTCTATTGCCTACCTGAAT
Organism: Heliconius aoede; assembly: GCA_037355905.1. Taxonomy (NCBI): domain Eukaryota; kingdom Metazoa; phylum Arthropoda; class Insecta; order Lepidoptera; family Nymphalidae; genus Heliconius; species Heliconius aoede. Next base: position 49,611 of record JBAIZZ010000063.1, on the reverse strand, counting down.
TTAAAAAAAAATACTATATATTTCCCATTCTCATACTATATATTTCCCATATATTATATTTACCATCCCAGGTGTTTCGAGGTTTCCTAGTATCAACACTAGAGTGCCAGGAGTGTTTCCATCAGTCGGACAGAGTGGAATATTTTCTAGATCTTTCTCTTCCTGTGGCAGCGTCCAGACCTCAGCCCCCAGCTCTAGTGAGACGGAAAACACCTAATGGTGAGATTTTGAAGGTTTTTTTGATGATTCATTGTAGTGCTAAGAGGCCAGTCGTGGCGCGTGGTCAAAATATGTTACTGTAAAACTGACTGGTTGTGGGTGACTGGATCCCCACTCGAAGAGATGAAATAAGTTTAGATTTCCATTTCTTTGCTCTGGTGTCTAGGCAAAATGCTGCGTTGAATTCGACCATTCAACACACAATGCGTGCAGAATTCGGCGGACTTTGGGGAACGGAAACCTTTAACTTCCTCTGCCTACCCCACTGCATGCGGGATACAGCGCGAAGCTGATTTTTTTTTTCATTGTAGTGGAATATAATACTACCAGACTAAGCGC
>JBAIZZ010000063.1:0-48953 GCA_037355905.1 Heliconius aoede | reverse complement strand
CATACTGCCGCCAACTTTGCAGCATACCATATGGAGTCAGGGTATAGTACTGAAAAGGTCACCAGTAATGATTCAGTAAGAACGAGCCCAGTTGATCTTGATAAGGATAAGGAGAAAACTGATAACACACCCGAAGCTACTGATAAGGATGACGATTTTGGATCTACCGCTATTCAGTTAGAATATAAACCTTTGGTAGCAAACTTCTCTAATCCAGATTCAGGGGTAGCAAGTCCTGAGAACACTAAGCATAATTCTACAGAAACGGTAGATAATGTGGATTCACCGATCAATGGAAAGGAACTGGGTAGCCATAGTTCTTTATCAAGCGAAATAAATCTAGACCTTTCCAGTCCTCAACATAATAAACTGTCTCCAGTCAAAAATGATTATGAAAGACCAGTGTCCAGGATAGCCTTTGTCCCGGAATACTCCAATGAAGTCGTCTCCAGGGGTATCAGTGTCCAAGCAAGCAGAGATCTCTTTGAGAACAACTGGGAGCTTAACAATAGGAATTCCGACTTCAATGAGATGAAACAGGATGTAACAATTAAATTGGAGAAATTAAAACTAGACATGGATAATACGCTGAAAACGTCACCTTCCCCAGAAAAGATAATAGAACCGCCCCCAGTAAGACCAAAGATGGAGTTGGAGAACAACGTAACTCGTGATTCACTCTCCTTCGCGCGACAGAGTCCACTTTCTCCGCGTTATGTATGCGACGAGGATGAATGCAGCGTACAGTCCTGTCTCAGTCAGTTCACAGCGTTGGAACTGCTGACCGGCAATAACAAGGTAGGCTGCGACACCTGCACCGAACGAATCAATGGTAAAGATGGAAAAACTGTCTATACTAACGCGACTAAACGCTTCTTAGTGTCAAGTCCACCGGCAATTTTAATATTACATTTAAAACGATTCCAAATTGGACCGCGATGCATGTTCAGGAAAATGTCCAAACATGTCGACTTCCCAACCATTCTTGACTTAGCGCCGTTTTGTGCTATGGATAAATTGAAGAAACTGCCTAATGTAGCTCGCGGACAGAATGAACTACAATATTCTTTATATGGTGTGGTGGAACATTCTGGAGGCATGCACGGTGGTCACTATGTGGCGTACGTGAAAGTACGTCCGCAAGTGAAAGCCGGAGATCCTCGATGGTGGTTTTTGCCTAAAAGTGCTAATATTCCTGCCGGTGACGAGGCTGATTCCGAATCCGATTTATCTGGGTACGAATCAGGTGAGGGCCCCCAGGCCCCCGCCGCGACAGGCAAGTGGTACTACGTGTCAGATAGCATGGTGTCAGAAGTCAGCGAAGAAAAGGTCCTACGAGCTCAGGCCTACCTACTCTTCTATGAGAGAATCGTATAGTGATTGTTAAGTGAGTGAGTGTACGCTGTATATAGCTTTGGCCTCATCGACCGCGAAGAGTGACGCCATTACTGTTCGTAAAACGGATGTAGTCTTCCTTGCGATCAGAAAAATCTTTTTGAAAGTCTGCTAAGAAAAAGGATAAGGCACGATGTACATGTATATTATTCATTTTACTTTAATACATTAAATTAGGTATTTCACTTGATTTGCCTGTATACACTTAACGCTTATGTAATAGATATGTCACCGTAAGTTTATAAACTTCGTTATATTATAAAATTATGCTTTTCCTGAACGTGAAAATATAATCTGTCGATTTCTTTGAACACAGCTACAAATTATGGATTTTTAAGTGCAGTTTAGGTTAAACTTTTAAATTTAAAAATAACTAACGTAACTGAAACTGCGGCCGGCTAACATAATATGAGGCCGTCGTGGCGCAGTGGCACAAGGGTGCCGCCCTCAAACGCGACGGTTGTGGGTTGGATTCCCACTCGAGGAAGTTCTTTACGTTTATATTTCCATTTTTCTTCGCTCTGGTGTCGAGGCAAAGCGCGGCGTTGAGTTCTGCCACTCAACACGCAATGCCTCCAGAATACGGCAGAAAGTGGGGAAGGGAAACACCGAGGTTCCCTCTGCCTACCCTGCTGTATGCGGGATACAGTGTGAAGCTGAAAAAAAAACTGAAACTGCACTTAAAAATCCATGTACCTGTAGATGTGTTAGTACATAAATACCAAAGTTACAGTGTATATAATCTTAATTGTTTATATATTAATTTTCGAATATATCACAAAAATATTCTAAATACAACATACTTTATATCACATAATAAATAAAGTATCATTTTTAAATGTGTAATACTCGTTTATTGACACCTTAAACTTGGGAGCAATTTTGTTCAATTCAATTCCAAGAGACATATGTTTGCGCCGTAACCACTTAAAAAACCCCATTTGTCGTATCGCCAGTCTTTCAAAACACTCCGCTTAAAGCCGCTGCCAGTATCAACATATTAGGCCTTGGGGTTATTAGCAGAGCGAGACGGTACTATATAAGGCTCAGGGTGGGCCTCATATGGAGTACTGTTCACATCTCTGGGCTGGTGCCAGTATCAGCCGAACCATTTGATCGCATAAAACATAGAGCCGTTTGAATCATTGGGGACTCCATGATCCGTGAAAGGCTTGACACTGGCTTTGCGTAGAGACGTCTCCTCGTTGTCCGTTCTCTACCGAATCTATCACGGGGAGTGTTCTGAAGAACTGTTTGATCTGTTACCTGTCGCCGAATTTTCTAACCCTACAGTACGTCAGAAGCTCAAATATCTACTCCACCTGGATATGTGGCACTACTGTACGGTTTCGTAGGAACTTCCACGCGCCACGGAACTGTGGAATTGCCTACCCGCGGCAGTATTTCCAGGTCGATATGACGTGGATATCTTCAAAAATCGTGTCTTAACCTTTGCCTTAAATTATATAAATCACAATTTCATGAGAAAAATTATGAAACAACGGTTTTTACAATCATATGGTGACAGATATATATTATAATATAGTAAACTGTCATAGTTCCCGTATGTTTTACGAACGGCAAACGCACTCAAGTCATGTTATTTTTTGTTGCTATATAATTGTGTAATTGATCAGACGCTTTCTCAACACTTACAGCTGACATGTTGTGGTCCGAAGGTGCTCCATCACAATGAAAAAAATATTTCATTTAACATAACAGTACAGTAGAGTACTTACGAGTACGTAAATATTTTTTATTCGATAACTCATTATCTTTCTGATTCAAAAATTTTTATTTAGAATTTTTACATTATATTTTCATCAAAAATGTGTCTTTACAATTAATTTACAAAATTTATCGAAAAATATTAATCTATAACGGAATTAAAATAAAGTTATTATAACAATAATAATAATAAAGATATTACTAACAGTTTCATAAATATTAATAATCAGTAAAATTAATTTCAATTATTTTTGTGTGACATTTTTGAAATTGTCGAATCATTTCTATATATTCCGCGCGTCTCTTGATTTTAGAGAGAACATAGTTTTCAACACTTTCTCTAAAATTAACGAAATAAATAACATCAAGAAAATTAATTATCTTTCACATTGTGTTGGTGCACCTTTGTTTATTTACAAAATTGGTCTCAGTTGGATTCCATTACCATATACGTACACTAGAAATATGTTTTCTTTGATGACGAATAAACCATACTGGGGCCAATGAGTAGTTAACCTAATATTGGACATAAATAATTATAACTCCACATTCAATGGCACTGTCTTCCATTGAAATACAGACATTATCTCATAATTTCTGCATATATTAAGTATTAAATTTTAGCCGGATTGGCGATTAGACATGAAATGTTGTTTTTAATTGTAACAATTTATTAGGGACTAGCCAGTGCCGGATTCAACATAACCTAAGTCTAGGTGCTAGATCTCAATTGCTAAATAATTGAAAAATAATAATTTACTATATATATTATTCTGGAATTTTCACAATATATAATATAGGATTACTATATTTTATTATAATATGCAGTGTTAGTCCGGCCCTGTCTAAACCTATTCTTAGTGGATACCATATTATACCATTAATTTCTGAAGCTGTTGTAAGCCATTGTCGTTATTTATTGTGTTTCGTGATGTGAAATTATTATTACATTCTTCTTAACTCGTTTTACAATTTATTCAATATAATGTCAACTATTGATAATATTACGTTTTATAATTAATTTCAATTATTTAATTAATAGTTTTGTTATTTTCTGTGGTAATTCATCAAAATAAATTGATTGCGTTTATGGATTATATATTTTGATTACTAAAACAATAAACTTTCACTTAAGAATTAAGTGCTCAATTTAGTTAACTTTACACCTTATTTGAATATTGTTGATCATGAAGAATCGTGACACTATTTACTTCACTTATAATGGCGATTCTATTTTAAACTATATATATATATATAATTTTAGTATTTGAATATATATTTTTCAGGATTTGTGTTTGACATTATTTTCATATATGCAAGGTAAATCGTGTGTTGTTACATGTTTATTGTGTTACTATATGTATTTGGTATTTTTTTATAATAAAACACACATGCTGTGTCACGAAGAGGTATATTCAATAAAATAGTTTAAAAACTGAAATATTGTTATTTATATTTCTTATATTTATTTTATTTCTTATTTCCATTTTGTATAAATAACCATATCATAGTGTGTTATTCCCGCTAAATGGATGTATTAAATTTATATCATTTTTGATTCGCGAATCCTGTGTATCGTATACAAGCAACATTTCAAAAAAAATTAAAACCTTTGCAGGTGGTTATGTAATTACCATCTAGATTTCTCCCGCCCCCTTGTCATCAAAAATAAGCAAAGCAAGGAAGCCTTTCATCGGCCCCAGTTTTTTTTTTCGAATGGACTTAATTGCTGTTGACCAGGACTAGTCTTGACAGCGTAACCGGGCGGGGAGGGGCGAGAGTAGCTCGCCCCTGAAATCAACGGCCCCAAACTAACACCTAGTATATATATATGTTCCTTGATTTAGTATAATTGACAGTATTTGGTTATATTAGTTTGTCAACATTTAGTTGCCAGAACAAAAAAATGTTTAATGAAATAGTTTTGGATTCAAATAATAGATGGCGTTTGAAAAGATTGATATCATTGGACACTAGACAAGTGTCACCTTTGTCAAATCGAAGGACAGGACCACTATGTATGTTCCTTGCCCTATAGGTATAGGAAGTCGACCGGGCCTGTTTGTCAACTTTTTAAATGTTGGGTTTTAGTATTTTAAATTAATAAGCATAAAGTATTCATCAATTTTACAGTCGGTTTAATTCGATTTTGTAAATCAATGCTTGTAATAATTTGTTAACAATCCATGATGGTTCCAAAAAACATTTTGGATTCATGTCGGGAATATCTACATTGCAATCACATATTATTTGTCAATGAAAATTGGTTGACTGAGTAAGTTTACTTTTAAATTAGTATGAATAGTAGTATGAGGGAAGTATAACCATCAAATCCTTAAGTGTTATTGACAAAACAAATTTCGATATCTCTTTATTCTATTTTTTTTTATTTATAGGGCGATCGAGTATTTTATAAATATGTTTGGTGAGGAAGATGTACAAATGATCCACCTTGCTGTAAAAAAACAGTGGTATGGTCATGACATAACTAAAATATCATCTGGATGTTTACCACAAAATCTGCAATCATGTAAAAAAACTATATTAAGTGGTCACTACACACTCCAAATAAACTCCATAACAAGCCTTGGTAAGATCAATAAATTCAATAGATTTCTCTACAACAAAAAAAATATTATTCATATATTTTAAATAAAGGTTTATTTAATTTAGAGATTTTCAATGAACACAAGCAGTATTTAATGTGTCATAGAAGTTTAGTAAAGAAGATGAAAAAAGCTGTTAAAGAGCTAGACATGCTTAATCTGGAAGACAAGTAGGTAATATTTTTCCACTTTATATAGTTGGATAGTATTTAGTAAGTTACATTATTCTGTCTGTATAACAGTTACTATAATTTTCATAAAAAAATTATTAATGTAACATTTAATATAAAGACATAAAATTAATAAAGATATGGTGTTAAATATAAATAATTTGTCAAAGGACTCTTTTCGTTAACCTAAAAATAAAAAATACGAAATTGTAATTATTGATAGATTTAAAAATAGAAACGATATAAATAACTGGTTCCAATTACAGAATGTTACAGTTATATATGACTGATGGAGTGCAGGAAGTAATTGGAATTGTATTTGAACCTGTAAAGCATTTATATGTCAACACTGTGCCAGGAATGAAAGTTTTTATAAAAGGTAAAAAAAAGGAACAAGAATTTTTAAAATAAGGCTGTTCTGGCGGTGTGGGACAGTATCTGAATTTAGAAATCAGTTGTAGGCTCCCCATACGGGGGAAAAGTAATTTTTCTTTCCCACGCTCAAAATTCATGCATATCTCATAAATTGTGAATAGTGTCTTAATATTACATTCTATCTATTTATTTTATGCTATATGGAGGAAAGCATAAAGCAGGGAATTAAATAAATGTGTAAATTATTTATTTCACATAAAATTGGTTTGATTCTCGCCCGGGGAAACAAAATATTATATATTTTTATCTCTCACTCTGTTAAACACAATACTTCCAGATTTTAGTGAATGTGGGGAACGGATTTGTCTTAACACTAGTTACCCAGGTTGCCTCTGTCTACCGTACTATATGCAGAATGCAGTGTGAAACTGTAAAAAAATCAGAATAAATAAATAATTAATTTGTAGGTCCACTTGCGTGCTACGGAAATTTTTTGATACTTTCTAACAAAAACTGTCAATTGCTCGATGGTGATGTGGAAGAATTGATGAGTGAACAGTTTGAGCAGACCAAATATTTAATGGAACTGATCAAAATACATGGTAAAGCTTATAACTTTGTTTCATCCCATGAATAACTAGATTTTTAAAAATATTTTGTATTATTATGTGTATAAAGGCAGGAAGGCAAAAGGAACCTGGTATAAAAATTCTCCATTCCTTTCCTACTTTGAGCCGAATCGACGTTGCGTGTTGAGTGGCGGATCTTAACGCCACGCTTTGCCTTGTTACAAGCGCATGGATATAAAGATATAAAATAATTCATTCCCCTATTGGGAAACGAACTTATAACCGTCGCGATAGACAGAAAAAACAGTATGTATGGTATGGTTCTTTATTTATGGCGTTCCGAGCGTGCTAATTAAGCACAAATCACTTCGCCAATATCACGTTGCATGGAGAAAAAACAGTAGCCAACTTGCAAGAATGGACAAATGAAAATAATTCCCAGCCGCCTTTACTGCCATAAATTGTTGAGTCACATTGCGTTACCATTGTGATTTATTTAGTGTCGTATTATATATTTTTTAAATAAACAATGATGTTATGCCATGTCAGGACTTTATATTTGAAGTTAATACAAAATAAAATACCCAAAATTTTCAAGGAGACATGTGGTTTTAATTCTGATCGGTCTAATCATCAATTTCTAGGTCTTGAAAAAGACATGTCTTCAAATGAAAATGGAAACTCAGATAAAACCTTTGAATCTGCATGTGCTGAGGAGCCTACTGTCAATTCAAATATAATCGTGAATAATGATGAAACAAATACTGTAAATAAAACTAATTCAAACCCCATTGAAACTTCCAGACGGTCTATATCGCCAGAGAATCAAGTCAAACTAAGTTCATTAAAGCGAAAGAAAGAAAATGATATTAATGATTCATTACCAGGAACCAGTGCAAATTATCATATATTTCTTGAAAATGATGACTCATTGTCAAGTCTATCTGACGAAAGTCCGAGAAAAAAGGCGAAGGAAAAAAGTATAGAAATAGAAATGATTTAGTGCAGTTCTTATCCACCAACACCTCAAAATCTAGGTCTAAACTTCCCACATTATAAGATCATTATGAAATGGCGACGAAAGCAGCCAAATACATCCGTCACTGCAGAATGAAATAGATAGTCTGAAAATACATATTGATGAAAGCCGAAATTCTCCATCAACAACAATAAAGACTCTTAAGTATCCTTCATCTTTAGAATGACGATAAAAAGAGGCAAAAGTAATTCAGAAAGTACAATGTCGCTTAAAAACCTAATAGATTGACTCATGGGTGAGATTTGGTCGTTATAACTGTTGTATATTAGTATTTAAATAGTATGTAGGTTATATGTAGTTTTACTATAATTTGGTAATGTTAAACTAATATTTGTATCTTTATGTTGGATGTATTGATAAATTTTTTTTATATTGTTTCTTGTTTTTGTACATTGTGGGTAGGCACGGATAAAGACTGACACGGTTAACGACATAGGTTCCTTTATTGTTGAAGTCTCGGGAAGTTGAAATCCTGCATCAGGAGCTGCAAGGCTATAAAATTCGATAAATTTTTGCATCTTAACTAAGTTGGCTCAATTCTAAATGTTGGTAATAAAAATATTGGCAGAAATAAAGTATCTGTTCAATTTTTTGCCAATAACTTTTTGAATAATCCTTTCCTACCCTTCCTGGTTCCAACACAAACCATAATAAAACTTTTTGTGGACAAATGTGGCCATGACAAAAAAAGAGTGTGTAGCTATAGCTCTGACCTATTCTAAAAACCCTATAAATTCCTGACCATACAATGCATGAACTGTTGTTATTTTGACCATATTAAAGGCTCGCATGTCGATCAAAGCCTAGATGTTATAGATGTAAATCAGCCTCATAATGGTGATTCATGTATTGTTACTTAAGGTATTTGTAATGACGAGGACTGGGCGTTATACAGTGGTATAATGCCCAGTGGACACCGCGACGATACAGCCGGTTTTCCTGCGGATTCTATGGCGCGTCTAGGTGAGGTGCACTTGGGTCGGATAATATCTTTGTTCCGTTCTCCCTTTACAGAATAGGAACGACTTTGACGGCTTTGACTAAAAGGACGACAGCATCATGGTCGAATATAAGAAGAAGGCAAGGAACCCAGGTGGTATCGGTCTCCTCTTTAAAATGGAAAGAGCGACAGAACACTGTAGGTAACAGCTAAGTACATATGTGTATATATTATTTCTTATGTTTTTTTAGCTAATTGAAATAAAGCTGAATATTTTAGTGTACATCTATCATTTCTTTATTGATGTCCTCCGTCCTTATATGAAATAATTTTTAATGTGTTTATTTTTTGTCAAAAATCAGTTTGTTCAATTGAATTAATTATTATGTGTGATGCATAGATATTTAATAAAATATCAGGTTTCATTGTTTAGCTGCGACATGTATATACCTTACTTCAAATTACGTAATAAATCTACTTAAAATAACTATAGTAACAAAGCCAAACAGAAATTCATTTTCCATTCATATTTTTAGACTATTATTGAGAAGCAAAAATTTAGATTATTATATTCAACCATCAATATCCAATTCGTCATCCCCGTGGTTTTGACCATAAACCACCATTACCGCACTGCGCCACAAAAGCGTCAAAAGTTTTAACAGAAAAAAAAAGAATACACTTATATTAGTGGATGCAATTGGGATTTAAAATTTTATGTTACTTAACTAGCACCACTCAATGTGTACGTTGATAGTTCCAAATTTCGCTCGAAGATTAATATTCATTAAGAAAAGAATGATAATAAATTTAATATCTATAAAATCATATAATTAAAATTATTTATTTCTAGGTCCTAGTAGTACATACATTTCTGGAGGACTGGTAAGAACTGATACAATTCTTAAATGTTTAGAGTTTAAACGCTAAAAAAGATACAAGGTACAAAGTGACTGTAAAATTTCAAACAGCCATTGGCGGGAAACTGTGATGTGGGCATCTGTGACGTTTAGTATGTTAGAAAATAGAAAGTACTCTGTGGCGTTCGTAACTTCAATTTATAAAAAAATTAATTTTAATATTAATACCAATAATGAAAATGAAAAATGTAATCAAAATGATAGCGATAATGAATATAATGATAAAAATTATACGTTATAATTTTAAAAGATACTAAAAAATATTTTTGTATAACACGAAAATATTAAGCAAATCGATGAATATGAATCGATTTTTGGATGCTTTTCTATTACCAATGTCATCCAATATTTTTTACATAGAATAAAAAAAATATGGATTGCTAACTAGTATTAATATAAACTCATTTGTTTCCAATGTCGATTTATTGAGTACGTTGTTTTGTTCAAGATTATACTACTAAATTTTGAAAAATCTACTTTTTTTATTTTAAGAATTCTTTACTATCTAGTATGTGAAATAATATCAGAAATGCATAGTTGGGCAGAACTGTTTATAAAATAAATATCATTTTAGAAATATTTTATCTATGTGAGCATTAATTACAGTTAATTACAGTACATATCGTAACGTAATTTACCATAAATATTGCCTACGATGTTTTTGTCTATATAAAATCTAGCACATCACTATTTTGTGAGTGAACGCAGGAGTTTGCCGATATTTCATCCATCTCCCTCGTAAATTTTGGACATAGGCCGATTGACAACATAAAGCTCCAGCTTACGGAGTATTATTTTCCTAAATGTTTCGTCGTATATTAGTGTTACAACGGGAAAGCCAGTGATTATACTTAATACAGTGGAGGAAAAAATATGAAGAGGCGAAATGCCGATCCCGGCAAGATGCGGCGCCCCTTAAAGCGCAACAAACCCAACGAAGGAATGTTTGGAAAGTGAGTGCAATTGAATTATATTTGTATCAAAAAGTTATTTATTTTCATAATTTTGCCTAAATATATGGTTTCTCAAAAGTAAAGGTAATCCTGTACCTGTATGTTGGAAATTAAAAATGAATGGGTTACCATCTGGAAAAGATAATTCAAAATATGCACAATTCGGTATTTACTTTAAATCAAATAACATATAAAGTTACTCGTGCTATTATTTTTAAAATCATATCCAAGTTTATTTCTGTAATGCTGTACATCTTATTGATGACTATTTAATGACATTTGAAATTAAACAATGCCTACTTAAAATATTTGTAAAGTTTATTTAAAAATATATTTCTGTCTGCTTAAACAAAACAAGTATATATATAAAAAATTTTATATTAAGGTTTTATGTAACTTAATGTAAATTCTTAACATTAAATAAAAAAATTAAATAATTAAATTGTGCTACTTTACCTTACCAACAATTCCTATAGTATATTAATATATGTGAGGTTGTCGTGTTGCATGGATTTGATTACCACTCAGGAGAATGAATTATTTGGATTTTTCATCTGCCAAGTCACTTGACTCACAATGTCTTGATATAGATGGAAAATAATGCAAAGAAAAACAATATTGCTATTTATTATTAAACTCATTATTGAATATTTCTTTTTCCAGTTCTCTGACATATCTGAAGTTCATAATGTTTTGGGCGGCAGTAGTGTTGGCTGACTATATGTTGGAGTTCAGATTTGAATTTCTTTTGCCGTTCTGGATGATGATCAAATCTTGTTATGAGTCATTCAGATATCATGGTGTTGTAAGTATTTAAAAACAGTTTGTTGTTGTCTAAATATATTGTTTGTACGCCTTGCATTATCCACCATTACTAAATGTCAAGAGTTTTAAAATCTATTGTCATTTCTTCACTCTTGTAAAGTTAAAAGTGATGTCTTGTTCAGCCACTCTAAAAGATGCATAAATTAGGCCTTAAAGTGGAGACCACTTTTTTTGTATCGGTGTTCATTTATAAATTTCCAACTATATGTATTATTTATTTCAAAATTATACATAATATTGCAAAATATAAGATATTTCAGGACAAACAGCTGGCTTATTATAGCTTACACTCAAATGACAACCTTTTAATTAATGTTATGAAAAAATTATTTAAATGGAATTATTTATATCATGGCACTATGGCACTTCATCTGACTATAAATGGAATAATTTTATTTCAATCTTCGCTCAATCATTGGGGAACTCATCCACAACCATTATGCTTCAGAGTCATACTGTCAATGCTCCAATATGTTGTGTTAGCCATGTGATCCCGGCTTAAAATAGGATCATCCTGGTACAGTTGGTGTCGTAAGAGGCCATAAAGTATGTGTGGTGGAGTCACGTCGCCGTGACTTAGTGGCTCTTGCCATTGCGTTTCGCATTAGGTAATGCCAGGCCCCGGCGCCCTTCATCTCTACCTTGAAACCACCAAAGGCCAGCAACACATCTGTAGCTCCTTTGGCGTTATATGGGGTCGTGGACGGCGGTGATCACTTACCATCAGGTGACCAGACCGCTCGTTTGCCTTGTCCTCTCCCATAAAAAAAAATGTCTCAAGAAGATAAATTAAGATTTTATAGTATACATATATAGTAAATAAAATTGTTTATGTTTTTAGGCATTTTCAGTGTTCTTCATTTGTGTGGCATTGACATCTGATATGATATGTTTCTTCTTCATACCACTACAATATTTGTTCTTTGCGGCAAGTACTTATGTGTGGATACAGTATTTATGGTGTTCATGTAAGTATTATGTATTTTTATATAGTTTTGTTTTAAGCGAAGACACTCCATTCCTATTAAGATATTTCAGCTCTGCACTTTCTATCAAATTCTGGAGGCATTTCATCTTGAGTGGTAGACCTTGATGGAACACCTTGCCTCGTTACCAGCTAGTGAAGAAATTTAAATATTTCATTTATTCAAGTAGAAATCGAATCAACCTCCTGTAGTACTTACAGTCACTCTCTTGTTTCCCTGCACTACGGCAAGTTTAATTTAAATGGATCATATTAAAAAAAAATTTGTGTAATTTCTATTTATATTGCGTACTAGCGATATAAACGCGGCTTGGCCTGTTTAAATTTATTGTTTTAGCACACCTGGTATACCGATACCAAATAAAACAAAATCTTTATATAAATTGTATCCCATGTTTATCAGTAAAATATATATATAATTACAGTAATGTCTCATCTAAAATAGTTCAGTAGTTTTTTGGTGAAAGTGAAACAAACATCCATCCTCACAAACTTTCATATTCATAATATTACACTTAGTAGGATTCTTGGACAACAAATCAACACTGATATTTGTTTCAATTATGGAGAAATGAAATGAAACCCCTGTACAGTCTGATACTACAAGTCTAGAAAAAATACGTATCATATTATTTATTAAGTTTTTTTAATGTATTCTATGATATCTTGGGAACCATCCAACCGTCCTGACCACTAACTGATAACGTATAATACATTGTAAAGAATTTAAACGTACACAGTTCGTTAAGGACGTATAGTATTATCTTATCTAGTCGCGACCGACTTGTCCATTAGGTGTAGGTGGCGGCGCACATTTGATTTTATGAATTTTATTACTTTGGATTGTTTTCCTTCGGAGTGTAGAATGCGCAAAAATTCAGAAAAGAAAACATTATGGCGGCCACGACTCGTTGACCAATAACCGTTTTGCGTGGTTTAAATTGAGAAGATCAGCGCTGTGCCTGGGGCTTGCGACCCATGTGTAGGTTTAAGGGTCCTCTTAAACTACTACAATTCAATTGCTTAGGAGACATCACTGTCAGTGATAACTTCTTTCTTATCCTACTAATATTAAAATATTAAATGTATAGATTTTCAGGGATATATATTTGTTCCACTTGTCCGCAAAACCTACTGATGGGATTTAGATGAAACTTAAAGTAATGTAGTTTATAGAACAAGTTAACCACACATAAGATAAAATTTTTGTATAGATTTTGTTTAATTTCGCTTTAATATAACAAGGAATCAGCGAAGACACATTTAGGTCTCTAGTAAATTATAAACATATTTACAAATATAAAATTAGTATAAAATAAAGAATAAATCTAATCAGATTCACGCTGTATCCCGCGATATGCAGAGTAGACACTGTTAATCAACACCAGATTCGACACCAGAGCGAAGAAATGAACATAAAAATGTAAATAAATATTTCTTCGTGTGGGGATCGAACCCACAACAGGCACACTTTGTGCCCCTGCGTCACAACTGGCCTGATATATATAATTTATTATAATTATTGGTCATCAGTTATGGACAAAGGCATATGCCTGCCAACCGTGGCGCTGTGCTTCTTGGTGGTGTACACGGAAGCGGTGCGCACGCGCACGGGTGCGCTCGAGCCGTGGCGGCCGCTGGCGGCGCACTGCCTCGGGTATCCCACTATGTCGCTCGGATTTGGGGTTAAAGTTAGTGTGTTATGTATATATATTTCGGACTCGATGAAGATTTCGGATTTCGGATAAAGCGATTTGTTTATTTGTAATAACACTGTATTCCGCATATTACAGGGTAGGCAGAAGAAAACTAGTATTAAGGCACTTCGTTACTGCGGTTTTGTCTTTGTTACCAGAGTAAACAAAAGAAAATAATTAATTCACCGCTATATCTATACTTCGTTACTAATATTATAAAGCTGTCTGAAGAATTTGTCATTTATTATATTACAATTCGTTTAAATTATTATTTTTTTAGTTAAGGTAGTTTTTTTTATATATAATTTTTCCAATTTCTCTATAGGCATATGTGGGTCAGCGTTTGAAAGAGCGCCGACAGCGGCAAGTGAGGGCAGAAAACGAATTCTACTTTCAATTGCTGCGGGACGCTCTGCCTGAAAGTGCCCTGTTAGAACAGGTAAATTATATATTTAATTTTATTTGTCGTCATAATGGAATTAAAATAAATTTAGATATAGTGATTGAACTCACAACGATTGCGTTGTCAATCAGATGTCTTCTCACTATAACACTAGCCGTGTTAACACATAAAAACAAAACTAATAAATTAAAATGATTACTTTTTTTAATTGGTAAGTAGGGAGTAAGATTATATATGTGATGTTTGTGGGTTAGTCGTTTACTCAAACCTCAAATGTTTAAATTTGTGCTATTTTCTTTTCCATATAATTAAACTAAGTCGAAAAAGTTACATTAGATGAAATACTTGTGTTCACTAAGTTATGTTTAATTTTTGTTTCAGAACACACAAACAAAAGAGGAGTGCAGTAAAACAGAGGACACACCAACGTCCACGCACACACCCACATCTACATCAACAACCACACAAACACACACAACCACACAGACACAGACAGTGTCGAACACAAACATGCACACACACACGAACACGCACACACAGAACGACTCGCGACATATGAACGGGTCAGTTCGGCGTCGGTGTGCAAGAGACCACAACGGTGTGTGTGTGGCCGATCATAATATACCAGTTAAGGTATTTATTTTGTATTTGTATTTTAATTATTTGTGGAATTTCATGTATTTGTACCCCCGCACTTAGCAGGATGGCAGAGTGACACTTGGAACCTAGTGTTACGATACTCCGTTCCCATTTAGACATTTTCGTTCGCTAGCTCCGCTGAATTCTGGAGGCATTGCTTGTTGAGTAGCGGAATTCAATGCGGTGCTTTGTATCATTATCAGAGCGAGAAAATGAAAATATTACTAATTCATTTCCTCTAGTGGGAATCTATCCCGTAACCTGTCAGCCTTATATTTGCAAATTGGTGCCCCTGTACCACGTAGTATGCAAGAATATAAATTCTGGTCGTCGACCAATTTCCAAAATGGCCAACTCACAAAGATTTGGCATGTCCACTCTATGATCATATTAATTCAGTTTCATGTTATATCTCGCACACAGCAGGGTAGGCAGAGGGAACAAAATGTCAACTCAACTCCGCACTTTGCCCAGAAACTAGAACGAAAATATAAATTTAATTAAACACTTCTTTTATGTGCCCCTGCGCCAAGCCTGGCGTCATAATCAAATTATATTTAAAAAAATCTTAAATTTCAGTTAGATAAGGTAGAAAAAGCCGCGTCACGTGACAAAAGTAACGCGCACACAGTGTACAGTAATGGCGTCGCCAGCGGACCCGGCGCGCCTGTCAACATAAATAATGAACCCGATGAAAAACATGAGGGAAAAGGTTACTACATTGATGTTTTTTTGCTACTTAAACTCTTACTGTATATCGGATTAGCACTGTAGGCAGGGAAGAGTGTTAAAACGTCCCAAATTTCAAAATATTTTAAATGTTTGATTTCTTTGCTCTGATAACGAGGCAAAGTGGGGTTATGAGTTCCGCCAATCGATTCTTAGTGGGAGCGGAGGGTCTTAACGCTAGGTTCCCAGGTGAGGGAACCTGGGAACTTACCCTGCTATATGCGGGGGTATATAAGTAATTCTAATCAATCATACATTTATTTCGCAATTTTATGAATAACTTCTTTTTAAATATACATGTTGTAGTAATTTTTCCTTAAGGTAAGAACTCCATTGATCGTTTCAGGCGGCGGTAAACCGTTGAAGTATGAAAAGAAAGAGACTAGTACAGTAAGAGAAGAAAAGAAAAAACATAAAAATAAAGAAAACAATGATAGTCATAAGAATACAGAACAAAGTGAATATTTTAGTTTATTTATTAATTTTGTAACATTATTATCAAACTTGGCAATTATATGTAGATTAGATAATAATACAATATGCTGGTACCACCAAGCGAGAACCTTGGACTGACCTATTGAGTTTGTGCACATTGGATCTTGTGTTGTTCTGTGGAATAAAGTTTATTTTTATTATTATAACTATTACATTTCTTCAAAAGTTCGAAAATTTTTGAATCAAGAAAACTAAATAAATAAATACATTAAAATGCCATGGAACAAGCTAAATATAATATAATGTATAATTTTTTTTAGTTTGGATGGTGTTTAAATTATTTCCTAGCATATTTTTTTATTTTAATCTTATAATGATTATGCACAACAATTAATCCGATTAACTGAGCCAGTTTTTAATTGTACTAATTAAAATAAATATTTTACTATTACAGCAAAAGAATTAATAATTAAGGATAAAGAAGTAGAAAGTACAAAAGATAATAATATAAAAAGTAATAAAGATAGCAATAATCACAAAGAGCGTGAAAGAGAGAAAAGAGAAGAGAGGGATAGAGAGTTGAAGGAAAGGGAACGTGAACAAAGGGAGAAGGAGCTGGTGAGTGGTATTTTTTTTTCTCGCGCTTTAGTTTCCGCATATAGCAGCTCGCATTATATTCATTGTTTCATAGGCGGCGGCTGCAACTTTATGATAAATACTTAATGTTTTTTTACTTTTTTTGTTGATTTTATCAAATGCTTTCTGTTTTATATGGAATATAAAGTTTAATTCGCAGTGAGCGTCTATTTAATATTAATGGAATACAGATATTGTATTGTACCTTTTTGTTTTTCTCATTTACAGCGCTCTTCCCGCGAACTAACAGAAGAGTTGAAACGCGTGCGCGCGGAGTTAAACAACGCGCGCAGTGGTGAGGCGGAGGCGAGGCGAGCGCTGGCCGCCGCCAACACGCCGCGGCCCATGCCGTCTAGGTAATTACCAATATAGATACAGTCGTGGTTGTAGGAAAGGAGGAGCTGGATGGGCGAGACAAAAGTATCAATTTTAGTATTATAATGTATGTGTGTATTTTATATATAATATGATAATTTTTTACTGTTTATATATTTATAGTGAACGTGTAGCATTAGAGCGTCGCCTCAGCGAGGAGAGGCGCGCGCGCACCGCCGCCGAGCACCAGCTGTTGCGGGCACGACACGCCGCGCGTACACCCAAGTAAGGATATTATATGTATAAAAGGAGATGTTAGCACTGATTGAGGCATAGACACACGCACTGCCGTAACCGCTGTGCTTAGAAACGCGAAATTTGGACAGATATTTGTAATGTGGACACCCACTTCTCCATAGCTTTCATATTTCTTGCATTCTTCCCCCATCGTAATACCCATGTCTCGCTGCCGTATATCAGCGTCGGTCCCATCAATTTAGCTGCCGTCGCAAAGGCTCTGTTAATTCTGTTACCGGCAGCAATACGCCTTTGCACATCCATCTCGTATATAATTTTTTTAGTAGGGCTAATAAAACATTTTTCAAAAATGTCTTGATAACCCCATATATGAATTATTTATGTAGCGGTGAGTGCGACAACGAGTGGTGCCGGTCGCGGCGCGGTGCTCACGAGGCGGAGCTGGCGGCGTTGCGCCGCGAGCTGCAGCGAGCGCGTGACCGCGCCGCGCAGATGCAGCGCGAGATACAGCATAAAGCTGAATTGGTAATTTTATAATAGATAAAATGTATCTCTAGTTTTTTTTCATATTGTATGGTGAGTAAGGGGGGAACCTACTGTTAAGATATTCCTAGTGTTGAATGGTCTATGAAGAGAGTGGAGAAATCAAAATAATATAGTCCTTTTTCAAGTGGGGGCCGATTCCATAAACATAGCGTCACTGCCAAACACTGAGAGCAGCAACCAGTCGAGGTGCAGAGGGCATAAAGTGTGACTGCAAAAATCGACTGGTTGGGGGTTTGATTCCTCACTCGACTTAAATATGTATTTAAATTTACATTTCTATTTCTTTGCTCTGTTGCCAAGACAAAGTATGGCGTTGAGTTCCGCCACTCAACACGCCATGCCTCCAAATTTCGGGAAACTGATTATTATATGAATATTTTTATACCAACAGGTGCGAACACTAGAAGCCCGACAAGCGCGACAAGAAGAAGCTAACGCATCAGCCAACGCCAACTCAAGTCCAACCAACACTCGCCTTGCCTGCGCCGCCCTGCAAGAGCGGGCCTCTTACTTAGAGCGCTCTCTGTCAGCGGAGACTCGGGTCAAGCTGGACCTGCTTTCCGCCCTGGGTGATGCCAAACGACATATGCGGATACAGGAAGGTGAGTTTTGAGTAGATACGAGGAGCCTGTACGAGTGTGGCGTTTAGTTCCGTTAGTTTATGTGAAATGTCTTTGGTCAAGCCAAAATACAAGTAGGCTCAAAGGACCAGTTTTACAGGTAACCCAAATTGATTGTTAGTTGATTCTTTAGTTAAATCTTATGTTTAAGATTATTTTAAAATAATTAAGATAATATTTGTTTATAAAATAAAAAAAAATACTTTTCAATGTATTGTCTCTTAAAGTCGATATTTTACAAATAATGAGATAAATTTTATTTTAATCCCCAGGTGTTATATCCAGGCAAGAAAAAGAAATAGAAGAACTTAAAGCTCAAATGCTAGCGGTGATGCCTACAGAATTTGTAACACCAGTCACTAGTACCGTGTCTAAGCTTCGTTTGTCCGATGGTTCCCCTTTGGACCCCAACGCCTCAGTCTACACTCCCAAACAGCTGTGCTCAGATGCTTGAGCATTGGGTGATTGAGCAATTTAATGCTCTGTTTGATTTTTAATGGAAAATTTTTGTGATGGTTTTAGTTTCATAAAGGTCTTGTTAAGCTATTGATGATTTAAATATATTGAAAATGGCTACAATTTTTGTTTGGTTAATTAATTTGTGTTTTTACGTACATGGGTTTTTACAGACTGAAATGAAGGAGAGTAATGAAAATTATTCTCTTTCATATCAGTTCATAAATAATATTGCTTACAAAACTAATTTATTTTCTATTATTAAAAGTAATTATTCGTCAAATCATTTAGTATTTCAATTGAACTAATAGGATCTTTATGATACTAAAGCCAGCTATTCAAACACGTCAATACTTGTAAGGTCGTCTCTGATCTCAATTTTTTTTCCAAAAGTATTCTTATTCGTTACTTAATTTCGCCCTTACTAAGTATTGATGCGACACCAGACTTCCAATAACCTGCGTGAGACAAATCCTTTATTTTTACATCTTTTACTTCTTTTATTCGAAATTCGTTATGGTTGGTGTTTGATATAATTATTTATTAATTAAAAAATTTTTTTTAATAAGAACTAACTTTAACTTTAACTAAATTGTGAAATAAAAGTAAAAAAATTTTCTAACACTAAACTTAAAATAACAAAAAAAAAATATTTTGCTTAGAACTTTCGGTTATCCACTTTCCTAAAAAACAAAAGCAATCAAAAAAGCAAAGCGAAGCATTATATATTATTTCAATTGAGTTGTTTTATGTACATAAAAGTACAATATTTTGCATAATATTTTTTTTATTTTATCTATGACCACAATGCCAATAAGAGCTGGGTTTTTTATATCATTTTTTTAATGAGCCTGCTTAAATTGAGGTTTTTGTCAACAAAATGTGGATTTTTCAAACAAAAATATAAGAAAATAATTTAGACACTTTTACATTGTGGTACAGCGTTTGACAGTCGTTTACGACAGTTGTAGATTCAATTCCCACTCGGGGGGAAAAGAATTTTCATGTCTTAGCTAACAAAATTAAGCGCGGCGCTTTGTTTCGCAACTCAACACGCAATGTCTGAGAAATTTGGCAGAGTATGAAGAATAGAGTCTTAACATTAGGCCTACGTCTGCTTACCCTGCTATAAGTGGCAAAATATTAGCTGCTATATCTAGTAAATTATTCTATCAAACTCCAACCTAAAAATGTCGCTTGCTGCTGTGTTACGGTGTTTTATATTTATGTGATATATTGTACAAAAAATGAGATTAGATTACCTGTGGGTATGACTTGACGTTTTAGTCCATTTCTCATATGTATAAAGCGTAGCGTTACCCGGTTTTTCTAATAACTTATATGAATGGGCAACACT
Organism: Heliconius aoede; assembly: GCA_037355905.1. Classification (NCBI taxonomy): domain Eukaryota; kingdom Metazoa; phylum Arthropoda; class Insecta; order Lepidoptera; family Nymphalidae; genus Heliconius; species Heliconius aoede. The sequence continues at coordinate 28,357 of JBAIZZ010000063.1, read as the reverse complement.
GAATTTGTTTTTTATAAGAATGTTGCCATTTAAAGAGATTTGTTCCAAAAAAAATGATCTGAGACAACAAAGAGGAATTGAATCTGATATAATAGTGAGATTATTTATAAATTAAACAAATCTATTAATCGAGCTTAGACAACTGTAAAGTGGGGGCGCTGCGCTATTTTTTTTGTTATTAAAATAAAAATTTTAAAATGGCTGACACGCAACTTGACATTGACAGTTGTCAAACCATGACAGTAAAGTTCGTTACTTTTACTTAAGGGCACCATTTTTTTATTCAACTGCATTAATGCGACTTTAGCCTGAACGTTATTTATATATATTAGTTACGTGTATCTTAAATAAACAAGATTGATTTACATAAAATTATTCTTTGCCATAACGAGTTGGTTAAAAGATTTAGCAAATCAATCTTGATCTTGATTGATTTAGCAAATCAATCTTATGTAATCAGTTAATTTTTTTTTATTTATCATTTAAAAAGTAAATTTATATTGTATTATTTAAAAAGTAAAAAAAGATCCTTCAAAGCTTTTGTTTAAGGTGTTATTCGCAAGTTTCAAACAAATACCAGACAACATTCTTCAAAAGTAAACTGAAATGGTTGTCATCATTAATATATTTTTTATTTCCTTTCGCTCTTCTATTGTTGTGTTTCAGCGTAACTTAGCTTTAATATTTGGTTGTATATTTGATGTTATTATGCTACAAACTCTTCCAATTGCTTCCGAAAACATGTTGCATTTATATTATACTTTTTTGTTTAAATTGAATTAAATTGAATTTTAAAAAGTTGTGAGAATTAACATGGATGGATTATTTAATCAGCTTTATTTTTTATAGGTATTGGTAAGTAAAAAAAAAAAGAATTATTATAGTACTCCATTACCAATTTTCAGTCCAATTTTAGACACTGCCTATCGAGAGTCGGAACTCAACGCCGCGCCCGTTGCCAGAGAGGTTAAATAAAAGTAATATGATGTTCTCACTGGATGAATAATTTAATATTGTCTATTATTAATAGATGTATCATGTAAAATTCATATTACATTATATATTACGACAAATATTTTGAAAATTATAATATGAATCAATTTATAATTCCTCCATGTTAATTTTCTCATTTCGTTTGATAAAAAACGTTTCGTTTTAAAAGTCAAATTTAAGTTGCATTTGAAATGTTTGCAATTAACTCTAATGTTGCCAGGTTATAAAATTTTACAAAATAATGTTTCTAAACAAAGAACAAATTGTTTTTTTTTAATATCTTCGAATATCAAAGTATAATAAGTTAATGATGTCATAATTTTATAATGTTCCGGCAGCACAATTTCTTAAGATAAAATGAAAATTGGATTGTTATTTGAGATTGTCTCAGTCTAGTCTTAAAAGGAACGTTTGCACCACTTATGCCATTACGAAAGTCGTACATGCAAAAGGGGTTTTATTAATATAAGTTTATATATTATTATTTTTAAACAATATGCACTGCCTTCGAAGTCGAACTTCCGTTTTTATTTTTTTTTGTTAATTTAAAAAATCGAGGATTGTCAACTTGAAGTACTTAAATAGTTTAGGATTTGGATATTTCTGACGTTAAACAGCAGCTAAGACACCAATGTATATTTTTTCATGAACAAATCGTGGATATGTTATATGTATGAGGAACAGAAGGAACTTTCAATAGAGAAACCATTTGCGATGTTTTATTGTATAAACGGATGCTGTAACAGCAATAAAAAATCAGACACCCTGTCTTATTTCTTTAATTTCACCTGTATTTTTTTAAATGTATTCCTAAAAAATGTTGATTGCTTTAGTTATACCAAATTAAGGAAAAGGTTTATTAAAAGTTTTTTGTTGTAACACTATTAATTATGTAATTCATAATTATTTAGCAGCGTAGACTCGACCTAATATTAAACCAGTAAATTAAATGGTTTGAACCAAAATTATTATGATTTTGAAATTAATTCTGCACAGCAAAATAAATAATCTTGTAGATATGGATATTTTTATAGCATAAGTATCCCCGTATGGCTCTTAATACGATCAGTATTTTGTTTAATATGTAATTTTTCATAGTAGCAACATTATTTTACAAAGAATGAAAATAAATAACTCCCGGAATTTGAACCCCCAGACCATTTTAGACATGGACACTATATGTATTTCAAAACATTCAATCCAATACTTTCAAAGAGTAATTAAGATTATAAGAATAAAGGAAGATAATTATTCATTTTCTTGATTTCTTTAATTTTAATCATTGGAAAGATCAGATAGCCTGGCTTCGCTAACTAATTTTTGTATTTGCAATTTAATTTTTAATGATGTTTTCAAATTCATAGTTCGGAGTTGTGATGCAATATATTTGCCATATATATCAAATTCATCTTCATTACATAAATCTAAATTAGAATCTTGGCTGCCTTGAACAGAGCCTTCTGAAGCAGTACTGGAATTTTGATGTTTTACTTTCTTTCTTTTTATTTCATATGGATCTGTATCAGTCTTCGGAAACAGTGACTCTTCTGGTTCATTTTTTAATAGAAGAATATAATCACCATCACTTTCAGATATTAATCTGTCTAGATTTGTTGGTTCATTATAATTATGGGATTCTTCGATGTTCCATGTTTTCGAACTGTCTTTTTCTGATTCCTGAAGCAAAAATAATATAAAATAAGCAAACATTTGTAAAATATTAATATTTAACCATTATTACTAAAATATTCTAGGTATTTACCTCATACATTGAGTCTGAAGGTTTATTTGGAATGGAATTGCGTTGAAACCGTTTATGCCAATTTGCAAACCACTTAACTGATGGTGTGTATTCGTAACCATTACTTGACCTCTTTGTTATTTTAGTTAATTCTTGTGTATATGTAGACCTTAAGTTTTTAATTTTTGCCTTTAATTGACTTAAGGATAAAGTTATACCAGTAATTGAATGGAATTGGGCAATAATTTCATTGTAAGCTTGTAAACGCTTTTCATTTACTTTATAATCTTCGTGTTCTGTTAACCATAGGGATTCCTGATTTAGATATAATTTCACAAATTGATGTGTCTCCTTTTCACTCCACCTCATACTTTTGTATTATTATTTATTTATATTGAATTATCTCTAATACAAACAATAGCAGTTGTTTTCTTCAGTTTATTTCTTAATTTTTGGCTTTGAGCATGTCAGTTGAGCACCGATCACTTTGCCAATGCCATGTTGTATGGAGAGCACACAAAGGAGATTGTATGTTTAAGAAATAGACTATTACACAATAGGAGAATGCACGTCAAAATGAAGTCCATTCAAAGTACTGCCTTCACCTATAAAATAAAATATATAATTTTAGTATATACATACATACGGGTTAGAAATAAATAATATTTTGCAAATATGTAGTTTATAGTTTAATATTGTTATATCTAATATATTTACATAAAAATTTTCTAAACACAAACATTAACAGACATTGAGCATTGAGAGGAAGGGGGACTTTATAAGGAAGGGCATCATATAATGGGTGGCTAAGTTTGGGACAGGAGAAAAGGATATCGGAAGGACCAGGCCACATTCACACAATGAGTGGTCCCTGACCCTGATCTTGGCTAGGTACACAGGCGCACACACATGCCCAAGGGGCAAACGACAAATAATTAATATTATCCTCTGTTCAGTAATTTTTTGAGAAAAAAAACGCCTATATTATTTAGTATACCACTACACAATATCCCAAGGTCGTCTTGGTATATTGTGTTTATGGTGGCATAATATTTACCTCTGAGATTTTGACAATTACCAGAATTTGCGCAAAAGATAACAGACCCGCAGCTGAAATAAAGTACAGTTCTTCACGAATCCTTACAATTATGGAAGACCTTTCATAATTAACTATGAAATGGACTTACCTTCATAAGCTCAATAAGCTCAATGAGTCGGTACAACAGGTACGTCTGTTTAATATCTTTTATTATGTTTTCTTTTAGCAGTGGGAAAATAAATGACATCTGTTAACAAATAACTACAGATAACCTGTACTTATACAGAGTATAACGCGATCAACAGATCAATGGTTGTCTATGGATAGAGCTAGAGGACCTCGGTACCTATCCATTTGACCCCCATTTATGTTCAACAGAAATTTAAGCCAAACGACGGAGCTTGAAGAGCAGGCCGCACAACGTTGTGCCAGGCTTTGGCTTTCGGTCTACGGACGCTGTGTTTCACGATGTGCTCCGTGGGCCGGTAAACTTGGTGCTTTGCCTCGACTATTTCTTTTAATATGTTGAGGGTGATTCTCTCGTAAATTTTTCCTAAACTGCTAATGAGACTTTTAGCTTGGCGAGTTTTGTCTGCAAAAACATTGACTTCGTCTATAAGGTCTGAAATTAAGCCCATGTCGGAATATTTGCCAAAAGGCCATTATACCTATTATCTTTGTGTAAATTCAATATAAATTTATGTGCATATAGTATGGTCAACAAGTTGTGTTCAACCTTGAAGTTTGGTTTACTGAACAGTTGCACAGTATTAATAATATATATTAATACATAATCAAAAGTAAGAAAAATCCTACAATCAAATCTGCCATCCCATCCATTTACGCTAACATCATGGCGTTATGCTGAGCAGGGTAATCAGACAGCATAAAGCATCAAATGCTAGTTCTGTAAATATAATTCTTCTATCCTTGTTCATTATAGTCAACTTCTTTATACATGCCCAACATATGACACATGAACATGAGTAAATGTAGGATGTTATTTTTGTTTTCTAAATACTTTCTTCATTTGAAAAATTAAAAACTTATTTCTTTGACTTCTACTATTTAATAAGATAAGATACAATAAACTTAAACAATAATAACACTTATTATATATTTTTATAACTTATAAAAAATATTGGTATGGTATGTTAATTCAAACTCAGAGCATCTGTGGTTATCAGGTATCAGTTTTCACTCATTGGTTCATCATTTGCCCACTGCAAAGCTACTGAATGCTGGCAGTTCTCTAGTTCCTAGAGCAAAATAATTGAAATATTAAATACTTAGCGATTAAATTGGGAGCGAAGATAAGAAGGAAAATAACGATTATTGAATATGTTAAAAAGTTGAGATTGCACATCTCGACGAAGTCAGATTGGAAGCCAATTAAGTTGAACAAGTGGGAATCGAACCTACAACCATGGCATATCTTGTGTCCCTTGGCCATGTTAGCTTCTACCTTCCTTCTTTCCTAAATCATTACAAATGATACAAAAGTATATGGAGGTGACCACTTTTCTTAATCACTTGCAATATCTGCTATCCTAGCTTCACTTAAAATATTTTGAATTTCTAACTGAAGCCTTATTGCCTTTTGTAGGTCCATTTTCCTCAATTGAGATGCTATATATTTGCCGTATATATCAAATTCATCATCTTTCTCAAATACAACTTTATCTTTTAAATATTCTTGACTGGATTTGTGCTTTAAGTTTTTCTTTTTATTTTCAACAGATTTATTATGAAATTTTATTGGCATTGAGTCCTCGGTTTTTGCTGAATCATAATCATCATCATAATTTGATATGAGAGGGTCGGGGTTTGGATTGTCAGTATCATTGTCTGGCTCCTGACTGACCCATATTTGACTGACTTCAGAAATATCTGGAACCTAGAAAAATAAGTTAATTTATTACAATTTTCAAATGTTAAAGTGAAAAAGAGTACCATAGTTTTTGACACGAACCAAAGGTTAAAAGTGTAAAATAATGGAAAGTTGGCACAAACATATTATTTTTGTAATAATTTAGTCCATTTAGTTGTATAATGAAATTTGCAAGTGCCCTTGAGGAGAGGACCTACACAAAAACACGTAAAGTTTGTGAAACAACAAATAACAAAATTGATAACAATTTTAAAAAATCATTAATTTGTAAAGACTGTTGGTTGTCATACTGTGAAATGTACTCTTTTAATTTCTATTACATAAAATAGATGTAGATAATATTCAAATTTGTAACTAAATACTAACTTGAACTAAAGATGCGTGCTTATTAGTTGGAATGTATTTTAGACAGCGATCCATCTCATTAAACCAAAACAGCGACGGTTCATATATTGAATCAGGATTAGATCTTTGCAATATTCTGTTCAATTGTTGGAAGTAGGTTGTTCTCAAATTTTTTATTTTCACTTTAACTTCAGTTACTGAGAGGCATTTTGATGTAGTATCTTTAAATTGCGTACTTATTTCTTCGTAGGCTTTATCCCTTTGGTATTTTAACTTGTATCCCGGATGGCTGGGATTCCAGAGGCACTTATGTTTTAAATATATTTTTACAAACTCAAGCGTGACTGCTTCGCTCCAACGCGTATTCATTTCAGTTATCATTTATAGTGAAAAACTTTGTTATTAAATATTCCGTTTCGGCGAATAAATTTGACAACTTACGTTCCTATTAGGCTCAGCTCGACTATGTCTACTGTCAAGTACATAATCTATATTCTATATTTAGTCTATGCACCTACTACAGATAACAAATAAATTTTTCGTTTAGTTGTAGTAGTATGCTGTAATGTGACGGTTTTGAGCTGAGATCAAAAATCGACGAAATTAATTATTATTTATAATTTTTTTATTGCTTCTCTCTGGCACAAAGACAAAAGACCCGGCGTTGAGTTTCGCCACTCAACACGTGATGCCTCTAAAATTCAGCGTAAAGCCGACAAAATTCCTACAAAATGACAGTTTCATACAGATTAATGCAGTTTTGGCATGACTTTAAAAGAAAAATTCAATAATGCTCGCTAGGACTTGTTGACCATATTACACATAATTACCTACTGATATAGATATAGACATTCAACATTTGTTCTGTTTTGCTCACAATACAAATGTATGCTTAGCGTGGAAATTGAACTTGTAACGATCAGTTTAGCTAGCAAAAGCATTAATAACTCAGTGAACAGACCAGTCACACATAAACATTATGCTAACTCTACCACCAAGTACTCTGTCACTAAAGAAATGTAATCTTAAAAAACTATAGATGAGATCCGACGAGAGTGGAAGTCGAAGTTATATTGAGTTCGGGACAAGATAATGTATTATATGTTCGGTGTTTCCACATTTTATATTTGCTTTTTTAGGTATCGCTCATTTGATGCAACAACGACGTAATTGTATTTAATTTTTTTTTATTAAAATCAGCTTCACGCTGTATACTCACAGAAGAGTAGGCAGAGGGAACCTAGTGTGTTAAGACATTTCATTCCCCACTTTCCGCCGTATTCTGGAGGCATTGCGTGTTGAGTGGTGGAACTCAACGTCACTCTTTGCCTCAACACCAGAGCGAAGAAATGAAAATATAAATGTAAGCAAATATTTCATTTCCTCGAGTGGCGATCGAACCCACAACCGTCGCGTTACATTCACGCCTTTGCGCCTCTGCGCCACGCCACAAAATAATTTAGCATTAGTTAAAATAAAAAGTACAATTAAGTATCTCAATGTACGCGTAAGAAAAGCTTTTTGCAAACTTTCATTATATCCCTTGGAATATTTATTAAGGTGCAAATCCGTCATTAAATCGTCAAATAAGAAATATCCTTCCTAATCATCTATCTATCTATCCCTAAATCATAATATTACGAAGACTTGTAACTTCAAAGCTTACTCGAGGAAATATTATTATAATAATATTAAAAACAATTTTATTATCGTGTGTTATTTAAGCAACGCTATATTTCGCGCGTTACAGTCACCAACGTGTGACTGTAACGCGCGGTTGTGGCTTCCATTCTTACTCGGGGGAATGAAATATTTAATATTTTTCTTTCATTGCTCCCGTAACAATGAAAAAGCGTAGAGCCGACGTAAAGAATTGCAATAAATAAAAGTGGCGTACGGAGTGTCTTATCACTAGGTTCCCTCTGCCTATTCAGCTTCGTGCGGGATACAGTGTGAAGCTTAAAAATAACTTGCAATAAATAAAGTTCATCCAACGTCATATACATCGTGACGGTGGTACTAGATGGCCGTTTCGAAATTCCACGATCTCTATTCGATTATACGGTGGGTGCTTTGACCAAATGGCATCCAATTTGCTTACATGCGTGGTTGAGTCGGACGCTCGCTAACTACGTTTATTTAGGTTTGATGAATATATTACTAATTTGTAAATATACACAATCCGATAAATTAACTGTTGTTTATTGAATAGTACGTTTTTCTATAGTTTTGTTTAGTTCTTTGATACTTCTAGGCCGCCATTGTTCGTGTGAACTGTAAAGTATGAGGCAATGTAAACTTTATTTTCCTTTAATATTGGTTTGACTAATATATTTCTAATTTGTAGATAATATATTTGTAACGTGACGCCAGTATCGCTGTAAATGCCAATATAACATAAACCTCATCATGATCGAAATGAAAAGGCTTGTTCATCAGGCTACTGGTTTTTAGTCCCACGTTGTCTGACAGTCATTTATGAATGGTAGATTCTCTACTCTATATGTACTCATATAGATAAGAAAGGTTTATAATTTGTTGAGATTTTTCCAGAACCTTTTAAGCAAAAAATAGATAGTAACATTTTTATGATAAGATGTTATTTACTGAATTTTTTTTAAACTTCACATTTTGTCCCGCAAATAGCAAAGTAAACCGGCAGAACTCAGTGATGTAGCGTTAAGGCACTCTATTCTCCGTCTCCCGAATTCGAGACGCTCGTTGAATGGCAGAACTGAACTCTGCACTTTTCCTTCCATAGCTAAGAAATGAGAATTCATTTTCCCGTATGGGGATCGCTTTATCGAACCTACAACTATGTTCGGAGAGTATCATTTAATTCCGTATTCAATTATTTTGTATATAATGTAAATTTCAACAGTACATGAATAGTTTCTCTCATGTTATAATGCAAGCTTAAGTGAAACTTGTGAATTTGTATGCCGTCGACTCAGCGTCAAACAGCGACGGAAAGCTTGGAACGGTGTCAAAATGTTTATATATACTCTTGAGTTGCTTTCCAAGTTTCAAGTCTCTGTTCCCTTTCAAACAGCACTGTATAATGGTTCAGGTGAAGTATCAACTGTCAGCACCTGTCAGGCGATGGCGCGGAGTGTCGCGCTTCACTTAAAATATTTTCCTGTTCGTATTACGTTTAATACTCAATAAATAAATAGTTATAATTTTTCCGGATAAGTAAATTTTGAGAACGGCGTAGTATTCGTTTGTTTGTAGTTTCACGTTTTTTCCCGCATAGCTGAGTAAGCAACGGGACGTAGGTTTTATGTATTGATGGGCGGATTTCTATGCCGCCTTTGTTTACCAGAGCGAGAAAATAAAAATCATAATTTCCCCCGAGTGGTAATCGAATCCACAGCTGTCGCATTTACAGTCCAACACACAGACTCACTGCGTGCCTCACTTCATTAAATTCTTTGTGCGCATTTAAAATAACGAAGTGTAATTTCATTTACATCTTTGTAGGAGGATTTTACAAATTTCAGCTATCCAAAAATCATTTGGCAAGAGAGAATGCTGTTTATTTTGTATTAAATATAATATATTTGTATCGGAAGAGACACAGAAGGGTGACCTCGGTTGACCTTCGATTATAGTAACAAGGCAGAAGGGAGGGAGGGTTGAAATCATAAAGACCCCTCGGAGGGCACATATGGGGTATGCAGAGACCGTAGCGTTTGACTCTGGCTAAACGTAAACCTAAAACTGATTTAGATGGATTAACCCTTCACAAATGTTAGAAAAACAATATATCTCTAAGCAATCAACAATATTTCACTATGGATAGAGAGTGAAAATGATACGTTAAACAAAGATATTTCTCTGTTTAAATCAACGTGAAGCGTAACGCCGCCACGTAAATACGGTTTAAAACACGAGTATGTAATATAACTCACGCCCAACGGTTTCAATGAACGCGTGAGTAATACACTTACTGCACAATGTACGCGAAGTTTATTCGCGTTCGTATCTCGGAGCGCACAAATAAAATTTGTTTTCATGAATACTGAATGATGTGGCGTCAATGGACGTCTTTTGTTGGATTAAACGTGATATATTTTAAAATGTTATTAAATTCAAAATTATTTTCAGTTTTGTAGTTTGTGTTTGCTTGAAGCAGACGTGGAGCCTAATTGTAAATGCAATGGTTTTGAGTTCGATTCCCATTCGGATATATATATATCCAGAGATGTGAAATGTCTTATAAAAGGAAAATTTGATTGTTCCGGTGTTTTCCAGATCTGAGTAAATTTATAGAGATACATGTAATATTTTTCAGCTTCATGCTGTCTGTATCCTGCATACAGTTTGAAATGGCACCAATTTTTCAAGAGCTTGTTTTATATCTATTTCCTGATCAATATTCCAAGTTATTTACCACAAGGACTTAAACGGGGGCAAGAAATACAAATCCAAGATATCAAAGCAATTTATCACGGCTCACTTCGCCAGATCACGTCACGCGGACGTTTTTACGTACGCCGAGTCGGTTATTTATCGATGTGGCATAAACAAGTCCGACGACGAAAACGAGCAGAGACAGATGGCGGAGGTAGGCTGCCTATTTATTGTGTGAGATAAGTTTGTTTATTTCTTTGGTTGAATATTGGTAAGGCTTTGCTTCCTGAAAATATTAGTAAAATAGATTTTTTTGTTAATATTAGATTTTTTTGTTAATATTTATATCTTCAACGGTCTAAGCCCAGTTTTTTTGCATGGTCAATATTGTAATCATTTCATATTTAAAGTTTTAAAAGTCGCTACAATTTATTATAAAAATGTAAAAAAAACCTTTTTGTTCAATAAAAATATATTTTGCATAATAAGTCAATAGAGCCACCAGAGGTCCTCTAGAATAACATATTGTATTAGAATTTAAGATATACATTGTACAAGGTTAATGGTATTTGGCTAAAGAAGAAATATAAGTTTTGTAAAAGCCTCGAAGTGTTTGATTTCTTTACACTATCTGTAAGTCTATAGGTATATAATATGTAAGTGTTGAGTAGAGGAATTCAGCCGGGCTTTGCCTCGTTACCAGAGATGAAAATAGAAAAAAAAAATCCATTTCCTCGAGTGGAAATACAATTTAATATAACTTTTATAAGCAAAACAGTAAAATGATTGCCTGCAGCCCTCTCCCAACATTCACGCTACGGTGCCTACAAATAATGAGAGAGGACGTGCGGCGATACGAGTGCATGCTGCATGGAGGGGCACAAGTTTGAATAGATGCAGAGCTGCCGGTCTGGATAGCTATTGTGAGGAGTGTAGAGTGTAGACCACACGTACCACACGTTCATAAAAATATAAACATATTATATTGTTATTCTCAATCCTAAGATGTGCACTTGATTTGGATAATAAAAAATATAAAGACTAGTTTTTCCTTGGATTTACTTACCACACAAGATGAAATAAAGGAAACTATATTCTCTGTTTTTTGTCAGGATCTTTTATAACTTCACGAAATAATATCTAATATCCATATCTACCTATCTATCTATAGAAGTGTAAACAACAGAAACCTAGTAGTAAAGCACTCCGTTCTCTACTTTATGTCCATATTTTCGAGCGTGTTGCGTGTGGAACTAAGTACTGCGCTTTGTTTAGCAAATCAAAATAATTATTAATTTCCCAGGATGGGAACTGAACCCACAATTGAAGTGTGTACAGCCCGACACTGAGCTCTCGTACTACGACGGCCTTTATTTATAAATTAAATAAATTAAATAAATATTTCCAATTCCATTATATTATATTATTAGGTGGATTACATTAAAACAGAATGTTTTCGCAGTTCTCTGTCAGCAGTACAGTTATCCAAAGCATGAAAGTTCCAATTCAACTTCCAAAAGCTCATCCATATAAATGATGTGCTATCAAAAATTCACGCGTATCGTTCTCTTATTATTATCAAAATTAATGTAGAGCTCTGAAGGCAGTCTACGTATTTTCATAGACGCTACTATGACATAAGGTGGTCTACTGACGAAGAAACGAAAATGTATGTAAAATACTGTGACGTCATGGGAAAGAAGTTGGGAGGTTTGACTTGGTTTGAGTTTGGCTGTTTGAGTTTTGAGTTCGGTCGCTGTTTGGAGAAAAGGATTTATTCAAAAATTATTTTGTTTTCCTTTATATTATTGTTTATTTTTGCATTTATATTATTTTTTATTGCATTTGTAATACTCTGTAGTTTTGTAAGTAAAACCATCATTATTGCTTTTATTTTATTAACCGAGATTTTATATTTTAAATATTATAGTTTTCTTATATTAATGTTGATAACCTGATAGTTGAAGGCTTGGAAGAGTTCCTCTCGGGGAAAAATTATTAATTTTCCTCGCTTTGTTAACAAGACAAAGGGCAGCGGCAAAACCCACCTCATGTCATGATACCACGTTTGCTGTTAACCCAGCTATATGCGGGATGCAGCGTGAATCTAAAAAAAATATTTATTAAATATAAAAATTCGTCTACCACCATCTTTTCAGTATCAAAGGACGCATTAAGCCGAACTGCTAGCCGTCTAACAGATGTGGCCATCTTGATGCCCATATACACATGTATGTATGTGCAATGTACACGTGGGAATAATACGATATCTCGACGAAAAGTCCTTTAATATCCCCGAAGATATTAAAGGAGTTTTCGTCACCCCGAGGTGACTTTACCATAATGGTAATGAATTGAACGTGTCTCCCGTATGATTTTATGGTGGTTTTATTAGTAGTTATAATGGGGTGGCTGATGTTATGAATTTATCTGTGTTTAACGCCGTTGTGGTGTAGGAGTGAGGATGCGACCGTAAAGGTAGCGTTTGTGGGTTCGATTCATAATGAAATTTTTAATATTTTAATTTTGTATTTTTTTTATATTTTTAATATTTTAATATTTTTAATTTTTCTTGAATGGGGATAGAATAGCTTGCTTGTCCTCTACGTTACGACTGGCATACGATACGATGATACACATCTTTAATAACGTCACAAAAATCACGTGAGCTGTATAGAAGTCCCTTGTTCTTTAGTATTTCGTGTTAAAGCGGCATCATAAATACATATATGATAATTTCAGATGTCTAACTATCACAGTCCATAAGATACTGTTTGATGACCGATCGACAGACAAACGAGCGAATACTTAATAATAAGGTATATATAAATATTTAGTAATAGGCTATAATCGTCGCATACACTCCGATGTTTCCTGTGCCATGACGGCCTCTTCAGATACTTACTTTATTATAAAGTATCAAGAGACTGTCAGCTTTCATAAAACTCATCCATCAAAAAGACAAGCACTTTGTCTAATCTATCGAGCAAAGCCCGTCTCAATATTTTCCAGGCCTAATCTATTACTGGTTTCTCGTTCAACGCCCCACGCGTTCCGCTGACACGAGACTCGTTCGACCTCTACAGATCCACCCTTATCCTGTAAAATTCTCTTCATTTACATTTGCCCCCTTCCCTGAGATATAGGAACTATAAAAACAACAATTCTATAACATAGAATAAAATTAATAAAATAAAGAGTTAAGCTGACGAGATAAGTTATATATTTTTTTTAGCTTCACGCTGTATCCCGCAAAGCGCGGCGTTGAGTTCTGTCACTCAACACGCAATGCCTCCAGAATTCGGCAGAAAGTGGGGAACGGAGTGTCTTAACACTAGGTTCCCTCTGCTTCTCCTGCTGTGAGCGGGATACGGCGTGAAGCTGTTACTCATCATCTGCCTACATTATGATGTAATAGATTGCTTGACGGATGATGAATGAATTATGTACAACTGTGCTTCTTCACGATAATGTCGACTTTACGCTGCTATATAAGGAACCTGTTAATTTTAAAATCACTTTACGCTATTTTATAAGGAAAGTATTAAAATCGATTATGAATAAGTTAGAAATAAGTAGATATTTATAGACTTAGCACACACACACGCTACATACATTTGTAAAACACGGTATAAGTGAACAATTCCGCAACTAATTCAGGATATCAATAATACTCACTGATGATTGCAAAATTAAACAGATATGTAATATAGGATAATTTTATAATAACTATAATGAATATGTCGATTAATCGGTGATATCTGTAAGCTCCATCCATTGAAAGCTACTACGTATTGAATTTTGATAGAATCCGGGCGCTATCAGATGCTCAAACAAATATTTATGATCTAAACCGACCACAAATTCTGATATGTTTCCCATTAGTGATGTCATCGCTAACAATTAACTAATTATATTTTAAATTAAACGTCATTGAATTATATAAGAGAGGAATAGCGTTTATTTCAATGTGTTTACTTTATAATATATAATCTTGTAAAACGTCATGTATATAGCATGAATGTAATACTTAAGTGGAATTATTTAATATCTAAAGTAATAAAAACTTTTTTTACTTGACTCCCGACGATAACTTAAAAATTTGCATATAGTAAAGTAGGTTGAGGTAACGAGTTTTAAGACACTCCGTTCCTTACTTTCTGCCGAATTTTGGAGGCATTGCGTGGCAGAACTCAACGCCGCGCTTTGTCTTGACACCAGAGCGAGGCAATGGAAATATAAACATAAATACATATTTCCTCACTCGAAGAAGTGAAATAAAGCCTGCGTTCACAAAAAAATTGACGTGTCCCTTTTTTGGACTGGGGTCCGAGGGGCTAGGGTCTTTAGAGTTCTTGTTAGAAGTAATTTATTATAACCGCTAACTTGCTGTTTTATTGTAATTTTTTCATGTTTAAGTTCAATGTAAGTAGTAAATTATATAGGAAACATATTTATCTATATCTATCTCAAAAAAATAATCTAAAAAGAAAATAGAAAATTATACAGAAACTAATATTTTACTTAACATTGCATTTGAGTGTATCCGAAAGGTATTATAATTAACAGATCCTCTCAAACTTATTCGTTTGAAGCTCGTGGCTTATTTCTAAGTGTAAACTATAGTGTTATCTCAATCCCGCTGTAATAGCCGCACTGTATTTACGATAGCCAAAAGCTTTATAGGCACAATAAAATCTGTTTGAACCGCACTAAATTGTTACTGAATTACCGGTTTTAGGTCTCTTTCACGTGATAATTACGGTCTTACCAGACAAAGTGTACAGAACCTGTGAACAGATCGCGTTGTCATTTACAGTTTCACGCTGTAACCATCACGTACCACTTCCCGCTGAATTCTGGAGGCATTGCGTGTTGAGTGGCAGAACTACTACTAGACAAGAGTTAGTAATAAGGGCTGGTGGGGTGATTTGGTTCAAAAAAAAAAATCGAGCAGAAATTAATATCAGGTCTACGGTTTGTTCCTTGAAGAGTAGAAAAAAATCAATTAATGAAACAAGTTTGCTGCATTTTGTATGAAATTCACCATGTAGTCAAAATATTTCTAGTCTAGGATACTTCCCGTGGATTTATCTATAACTGGGAACTTTATAAATGTAAAAAAAATATGAAAAGCTATAATTTATAGGTGTTTCATAGAAAAAAAAATATACATTACAAACTTATAGTCATAGTTCCTTTTTTTTAAAAAAAAATCTGATTTTGTACTTTTGTTATGACCTGCTTCTATTTATAATTCTGTCTAGAATACGCAGACTTTCATACGTCAGTCTACATTCTAGATATACATACACTCTCCAGACTGAGTTCCATACAATATTTGTAATAGTTACGCCATAGTTTCTATGTAAATCGTTTCTCTATTTGTGTGTGTGGACGCCCTCAGACCCCATTTGCATGGGAAACTGCATTGTGCGCTTGTTCAAATATTCATATTGCATATTGCAGGCGCATCAGGAGCGGTCAGGATGGCCTGCTGCTGTTACAGTGCATTAGTTCTAAACCAGGTCTGTTCTATTATGTTAAACGGTTTGCTTAATTTGCAAATGGTAATATTTAAATTTGAATCAATCAAGCGTAGAGACGTAGGAGTTCGTTTTTAAAAAAGTTCTTTTTTTTTCGTCTCGTCGTTCGAATCCTAACGCATTATTTTACTTATTAGAGAACTTAGTTACGAGTCCGATCTCTACTTTTCATACATTGATGTAAGATAAATATTTTACAAAATTTATAAAAAGATGTCGTCCTCGTGGTGCTACGACACAGGGTCTGACTGAAAAGGCGACGCTTGTGGGTTCGATCTACATATACAAGGGAGAATTAATTATTTAATCAGTTTCATTTCTTTATACTGGTAATAACTGGAAAAGAAGAATGACAAATATATCAATAAAAATCTCTACTAAACTACATGCTAACTCTTAGAATCAATCAGAGCTAGTGTTATTTTAATAACTCTATGCATTTAGTGAGAGGTTGAAAATAATTAAGGGCAAATATAGTTAAGAAACTTTTCGAGTCATATATAGAGTCGCTAGAATAACGATTCAATAATTTTAAATGAACAAATACAGATTCCGATATATAAATTGAAACTATTTGTTGAAAATTCTCCCGGTGAACAAAGTGGTATTCAAATATACTTGAAGATAGTTATGCCACTTCAACTATTTGCGTTCTCTGCAAATCTGTTTTAGCTTATCATCATTTGAAATTTTAGTATCTCAAATGTCTTATTATTAATTTGCATTAGATACTTGAATAACTTTAAATGAAGCCAGTCTTGACCCAGGGGTATAAGTATATGCGTGAGACAACGCGCAGCGTTGAGTTCCGCCACTCATTACGTGATGCCTTCTTATTCCGGCGGAAAATGTGGAGCGGAGTTTCCTAACACTAGGTTCACTCTGCCTAAGCTACATCAATATTTACCGTAATTGGCGAGTATAATTAAGCGAACTCTTCTTCTAGTCAACACTAGTTTCAAGTCATGGACATGTCAATCATGGATTACCACATTTTTAGGAAATTTTCCTTAACAGGCGTAGCAGCAGGCTAAATCAATAGGTTTTATTCAAATTCTGCCACGTTTATTTTGCTGTATGATAAAAATATTAAATAATCAACAATATACTACTTTAAAATAAGTTACAGAACATTAAAAAATAAATAATTCTATCAATCTCCACGTCGAAACGCGAACTGCTTCAAGCTCTTACGCACGCCGTTTATAAATTAAAAAGTTAATATAACCGTAAACTTTGGTAAGGCGGAGTTTCCAAAAGTTGAAGAACTTGAATTTTTCAACGTCACGCTGCATTAAATAAATTACGTACACGTTCTTTTTGTTTTTTTAATTAACTATGAAAGTTATTATAATATTTTTTTTTTCATTTTAAATTCGTTTGTATGAGATGCCAATCAGGAAATTGGGGGCTAGTCGTGGCGCAAGGGAACAAGTGAGCAACTGTAAACACGATAGGTTTTCTGTTCGATTCTCACTAGAGGCATAGCGCCGCGTTGTGTTCCGATACATAAAACGTAACGCCGTGAAATTTGGCAAAAAGTGGGGAACGGAAATGTCTTAATGTTAAGACACGTTCCCGTTCCCAAGTTCCCTCTGTCAATGCTATGATATTAAATAAATAAAACTGTGTTAGTTCTTACCTAAAATAAAACAACAAGTGGTTAAATATCTGTCCTGAAAACGAATATATTTAGGGTAAGGGCGACCGGTAATATTTTAACGAAGAGGTTCTGGTGATAAAATTGGGATGCCACTCGACTTTATTTATAGTTTTGGAGAAATTACTGATCCTGATAGTGATTTACGAGACTGTAGCTACACTTCATTCATATACTTTTGTATGGAAATTGTTTGTTTCAATTATTTATTGTACACACATTGTATATATATTATGCACAATCTTTTATTTGAGGCCAGTCGAGGGGTACAAGCGTGTAAACGCGACAAGTGGTTCGATTTTCACTTGAGGAAATGAAATATTTATTATTTTAATTTACTAGCTGTGGCAACGAGGCAAATCACGGTGCTGAGGTTCGCTATCAACAATGTCTCCAGAATTCAATGGGAAGTGAGAAACGTAAGTGTCTTAACACTAGGTTTCCAGATTCCCTCTGTCTACCTTGCTATGTGCTGACATAAAAATGACTTATTATAATGACCAATAAGTAACCTGTTTTTTACTTTCTTTATAAAAAAATACAACAGTTTTCAGCAACTCCACAATATTTACACTTTGCCGGAAAAAAATTAAATACATCCGTGTACTAAAAATAATTCGCTATTAAAGGGATTTGGAAACAAACGAGAAAGTGTACACTGCTGTAGAGGTAGAGGACAAATAGATATACATAATATTTTTGATCTCGATACGAGATTTTGCTTTAACTTGTTCTCCAGAAAGGAATGTACAGATAGATAAAAAAGCGTCAAGTTTTTATTTTACCTTCTTTTCTATAATATTTTATTCTGATTAAATATTTCAAAAAAAATATAGTATAATCTAGTTGCGATTTTTACCGGCAAATGTTTGTGTTAGCAAATATCCTAGTCAGTAGGTATATGGTATTGTCAAATTTGACCGTCTATGGATTTGAATTAAAAACTACAAGTAAATATGTTTGTGTAAAAAAAGTATTTTAATTAAAATAAAAGAAACACTTTTACATCAGTGTACGCACTTGAGTTTCTCTCTTTTTATCCTCCATTCATCTCGGAATTTTATTTAAATCCATAATTTATATGCAGATGAAGGTCCGTCCGCGTTAGAATTATTCAGTATAAATCGTTAAAATACTTTAATTATGGTTTAGACGTCTCGTTTTTTGATGGATCGGCTCGTTTTTTTTTTTCAATTTGTTTCCACGAGAAGCTTTGGCTTTAAAGTTTGTTTTTATTACATAATACCAATAGCTTAATTATTCCTCCGAGTGGGGTTCGAATCCACAACAGTTACAAACGGCCCCACTAAGTACTTTCTACATAGTAAGTATTAGTGATATAATATCTCACAGGAAAAATTTTCTCCTCTTTTTTTGAGAAAGTTCTTTCTTATACAGCTTTTTATTAAATGAACACCAACAAGCATCGAGAACAAGCTACGAACCATCGTTTTATCCCACTTAATGAAGGGATTAAAGATGAAGAGAATTATGACGTTGAATTAAAGTGACTAGAAATATTTTTTTATGCTTCGTGCTGCATCCCGCAGCCAATGAAGGCGGCACGAGGGGATTAAATGACAAGACTCAAGACATGTCACGTGGAATTTGACGCTGCGCTGTAGAGCGATGGTATGAAAATAATTGACTGGGACTCCAACTCACAACCGCTGCGTTTACAACATTAGATGCCCTTTAAATAACTCTTTTTTCCAAATTTGGACTGACATATTTGGTCCCATATATTTAAAAAAATCTTAAACTATATAAATACGGAAAAACATTCGCGACGTTCATTATTAAGTTAAGACACTGCGTTCCCCCCTTTTCTGATCAATTTTAGAGACATTACATGTTGAGTTGCATAGTAGTAGTATTTTCAATTAATACAAAAAATGTATGAAATATTAGGTATATCTTGTAAATCTTTATATCTTCACCTTTTCTCGTTAAACTTTTCTAATAATAATGCTTTTGGCTGAAACTTCGATGTTCTAGCGATTATTATAGTTCAAAGTGGTTAATCTGCGTTCAAACGACGCATCAACCTGCTAGCTCCAAATGCTGACGCCTATCAAGATGAGATATTATTTCTGAACATTAGGAATATTTTAATGAAAAACCTGATAAAATAAAATTCGAATATTTTTTTTCATACGTATGTGTAATATGTGAATTCAAGGACTGCGTGTTTGTGAGTCGGCCAGAGAGTGAAAATCAACGTGCTTTGTTACTATTTTTTTTTATGAAAAAGGACAAGGCAAACGAGCGTTCGGGTCACCTGATGGTAAGTGATCACCGCCGCCCACGACCCCGTGCGCGACACGTGCTATGCCGGCCTTTAAGGTGGAGATAGACTCGCTTTTCACTAGCTTCTCCTTCTCAGCCAACTCTGCTATAAGAGTCAAACTTCAATAAATATTAATTGAGAACTTAAACCCTGGCCACGTGAAAGGAACGTATCGTTTTTCCATCGCCAATAAGCACGGATACATAATTTAACGTCATTCGACACGAGGAAACAAACAGATCGAAATTGCGAGGAAAAATACGAAGTAAATCCATATTTATTGGCATTATGAGGATAAGCGTTATTGCATTCTCTATGGATCTCGCACAAAGGATAGAGGGAACTTTGGAGCCTCGTAATAAGACACTCGGTTCCCATTTAAACATTCTGTTTTCCACTTTCCGACGTATTTTGGAGACATTACATGAAGACTGGCGCAACTCAACGCTGCTCTTTGACTTTTGCCAGAGTGAAAAATGAAAACATTCAATATAATGCAAGTGGGAATCGAAGCCAGAACCTTCAGTTTCGCTATTGTTTCAAAAATTCGGTGGAAACTGTGGAACTAAAGTATCTTAACGGGGTATGAAGTGTAAATCGAGAATCGAATCAATAGCCACTGCGCCTTTCTCTACTGCACCACGACGGCGTAAATACTGCATAAACACACTACATTTTATTGAACATTATTATTTTGTGGTAGTTAATTCTAAAAAAAACCTATAAAATAGAAGTCTCTAGAGTACATGTTTGCTGTCGTCGCAATATCCGCTGTGCTGTGAGACAACACCAGCTCGTGGTTTCGCTTTGTTTTAAAGTTAAATTTTGTATAAAAAATATATATTTTGAGAAAATTATGTATAAAAGAACTGTTCATGGCTCTAAAATAAATATTTTGCTATAAGAAGGAGGCTCGTGTGGTACAGTAGACAGCATTTGGCTGTTTGATATCGTTATAAAAAAAAACTCATAAAAAAATTTTCAGCTTCACAGCTACAGCAGAGTAGGCAGAAGGAACCTAGTGTTAAGACGTGAGAGAGAGAATTCTGGAGGCATTGCGTGTTGAGTGGCGGAAACCAACGCTGCGCTTTTTGCCTCTACACCAGAACAAAGAAATAGAAATATAAATTTAAAAAAATATTTCATCTCCTCGAGTGGGGATCGAACCCATAACCATTCGGTTTTACAGTCACACTTTGTGCTCCTGTGCCACGACTGACTCACTACTCAACTCGACTGTGTACTCGGTCTTCTCTTATTACACTCACTGCCTAAGCGCGGAGTTGAGTTACGCCATTTCAAGTCTTAGCTCCTCCGTTGGCTTTGTCTCATAAAAATTTTCTAATTACAGTCTAAAAAAATACAACCGCTCGTTTTATTACATTTCGTTTCAATAAAGAAAATAATTATAGGACAAACAATACTTGTAATTTAAACTCTCAAACAAAAGCCGTCACGAAAGGAAAAAAACCTTTGTTTCTAAAATAGATTCGCATTCAACTTTTAACCTTAGCCCAAAGTATTTCCTAAGAAATGGTTTCATTTCAATTTATGAAAGTATAAGACGGTGACAAGAAATAAATTACAAAAGTATAGAATTATGTCTTAAAAATCATGATTAGCTATTTAAGAATATATATACTTAAATATAAATATAAATATTTCTAATTAAAAAAATTCTATTTACTCAAATTTTATTTTTGTAATAAAATTGTGGACTAAAAAGAATACTAACCATTGTTGATCGCAGAAAAATATATCTGTAATCTACAATCTAGAGTCGATAAATAATGTTTTATTCAGTACTTTCAAATCTATCAGTTTCATGCTGTATCCCTTTCACAGCAGGGTAGGCAGAGGAAACTTAGTATTAAGACACTTTGTTCCCCACCTTCCGCCGAATTCTGGAGGCAATGGGTGTTGAGTTGCGGAACTCAACGCCGCTCTTTGCCTCGACACTAGAGAGAATTAATGAAAATATTATAATATAAATGTAAATAACTATTACATTTCCTGAAGTGGCGATCGAACCCACAACCGTCGCTTTACAGTCACACCCTTGTGCCGCTGAGCCATGGCCTCAAATCTATAAAATTTATATAAAACATACAATATACATATTGATATTAGAACCTGTGATTCTTTATTTTTTTCATTTTCTATAGAATATATAGAGATATCTGTCTGTCGTGTCTATGGTTAAAATGAAAAGCTAGTAATGGATCTATTTCGTTGTGATGGCGTATCTCAAATAGAATTCTATTGTCATCGAGGAGGATTTAAACTCAGACCTCTCAATCTACCTCCAGATGATGTCGTATAGTATAAAATTTAAATTTTCCATTTCATGATCGTTACATAACAGTAATATGAAATGCAACTACGCCGCGGCCATAACGCGGTAACAACTTGGATAAATCTTTTAACTTTCCAGACAGGAACGGTTAATCAAACAATTTTTCATAGAACTAATAAAACTTATTTGAATTAAACAAAAAATGGATCTTTAGATTTCTTATCTCTTTATTGGTTTTGATAATTTGAAAATTGGTTCTGCCTTGACTTCGTCTCCATAGTGCCCAATCTCAGATTGACTGCAGGTGTTATTTTGTATAGAAATTAGAAATGTTAGGTCATATATAGTATAGCTTCCCTCAATTAAAGGAGTATAAAGAACAAAAATATTTTTTCAGTTCGAAGCAAGTTCAAGTTCTTGAGATTAGTGCGTTCAACCAAACAAAATGTTCAACCTTGTTATTAGTATAGGTAATATACTACGAAAATAACAAAATATATATAACAAAATGATAATTGTTGATTTTCAATACAGCATGACTAAAGAAAAAAATGTAGCCGTAGCTGTAGTAGTAGTTCTACGACTTGAGTGTGTACGACGAAGCATGTTTTTTTGTATACCTCTACAGTAGCACAAACTACGTTTTAAGCACACTGCGATGTGGTTCTTTTGTGGGTCTCTAATTGTAGGCAAAACCTAGTGTCAAGACACTCCCTGTTTCTTGCTCTCGTTCTCTGCTTTCGGATATTGGGACAATTCTTGTAGGGTGGCAAAAATAAGTCATAATTTATCCTGCCAGAGTGGCGAAATAAATATAGTTAAGTCCTCTGAATTAAACCCATAACCATCTTCTCTGTCACGCTATTCCATTGTGCAACGATAGCCTCTTTATATAAATACTCGTAAATAAATTGTTTATCTGTCTATCTACTGTAAATAAAGTGTTTATTACCTAAAAGTAAAACCACTCCAGACTTAAATTGCATCTGCAAGATAGTTCATTTTGTTTGGAAATGAACTTTCCATGAGTTAAAAGCAATTGTTTTATCCTGGGAAACCCATCAACTCTAATGCCTCGCCTGAGCCTCGCCTGAGTCTCGCCGCTCGCGATAGAGCTCAAGCCACATAAGTGATTCGTTTCATTCCTTTTCGAAATATTTTTTAGAAGAGATTATGAGAAAAAAAAAATTATGATTTATTATTGGTTTGTTATTGATTTTTATGATTTAATGTGAGGCTGTTTAAGGCCCTAGTGGCGCAGAGTTGTGCAGTTCGATTCTCACTCGGGGTAATGAAATATTTAGTATTACGATTTCCTAGCTCGCACTCGAGTACTGCCGCACAATACACTCTGCGGAACAGGCAGAGGTAGCCTGGAAACCTTTGTGAAGAATACAGCGCGATGCTAAATAAAAGAGTTTGTTTAATTGAGAGGACGTATCTCAGGAACTATTGGTCACTACTCACTTTGTTGCTATATTGTCGTATGCCATTTTTTATATGAAGCTTTAACTATCACTGTATGGATATTTTGTTTAAAATTATAATTTTATTATTATAATTTATTAGATATGATATGCGAGGCCGTCGTGGCGCAGGGGCACAAGGGATGACGTGACGATTGTGGGTTCGATCCTCACTCGAGCAAATTATTATTTTTATTTAAATTAAATAATAAAAATAATATTTTAATTTCTTCGCTCTGGCATCAAGGCAAAAGCCCGGCGTTGAGGTCCGCCACTAAGCACGCAATGCCTCGAAAAATTCGGTGAAAAGTGGTGAACGGAGTGTATTAACAGTAAGTTCCCTCTGTCTACCCTGCTGTATGCGAGTACAGCAGGGTAGAGAGAGGGAAAGAGATATTTCTGTACATGATATTATAATAACATAACAATAATGTTGTGTTTTATAAAATCTATCATCTTGTAATGTATCTGAGCCCCGCTGCAATTGAAAACCGACCTGAACTTAAGCCAACTCGGTCCCGAGTATCCACCAAGAATAGTTAATGTAGATATAGTAATATGTATGTAGTAGGAGAAAAAGGAAAATTGAGGTTTTTCTTAATACTTTAAGGAGTGAGTGCTGTAATAACTTCATATATTTTTATTATCAAATTAAACATTTGTAAATATAAATTAATATTAAAAATATTTTTAAAAATATGAAAAAATACTTTCCCGACGTTGGGAGTAGGGTTCAAGACTCCAAAGAACCTTCCTATAATATGCGCCGTCTCTAATAAATACTGCCTTCTGCCTCCGATTCTTGATCCAACAGCTAAGCGATAACTTAAAGGCAACTTCTTCGAGTCGATTACTATTACGTGAATATTATTCGTACACTATTTGAATTAATTTTTATGTATCAGACTAATACAAAAAATATTAAATTATAATTTAAATAATACTGATTCGTTCATGTTTTTATTCCAAAAAAAATTTTATTTAACATTTATTTTTGTAAAAATATTTTTTTGCAAAACCTCCTTTAGCACTAACTAGTAACAGCAGGAAGAGGAAAATAATTGTTACGAATTTTAGCTAGATATAAGAAAAAAAAATGTACAAAAAAGCTATTTTTAAAATTTGAAAATGTCTCAAAGCTCTTGGAAGGGTAGACATGGAGGGGAGGCCGACGTAAAAGTGCAGTTTTAATTCTGTAACATTATTAACATCTGCCATTTTCATATTCTCTGATTATTACAAGTCGGGTTCGCTGCCAAATGCGGCGATAAAATGTAACAGTTCAGAGATAACTTCATGTAAGTGCGAATTAAAAAGATACTTCGCAGCGCGAGCTTGTTGAAATGCGGTATTAGCATTCTTTATCATTATGAACTATGGGGCCAACGTGGCGCAGTGACAGCGTCCAACAGTAAATGCGATGGTTGCGGGTTCAATTCTCAATAGTATCAAATAATTTAATGCACAAAATGTATATCGATTATATATTAATGTCTACAAAATGACGCTTAGAATTAGACCAATACTTTCTGAAATGTGTACTTTTCACTTTCCCTAATAAATCTTTATTAAATTCAAGGTGAGCAACATCCAAATTGTTAGCTAAACGTAACTCGACAAATCCCGTAAAACGCGGGATCGGGGCCGCATTAAACAAGGGATTACATAGATATGAACAATATATTTTGGTTGTGTCTCGTTATCCCGGGATCAACACGAATGATTATTTGTACTTAATAAGAAAATGGGGATAATTTAGGTTAAAATATTATTTTTTAGGAAACACGTCGTTTTCCAGCGATAATTTTTGTTTCAGACTGTTAGTTTTTAACAGCAGTCAGTTAGTTTCACGCTGTACCCCGCACATAGCAGGGTAGGCAGAGGGAACCTAGTTCCTAGTTCAGAGACTCTGTTCCCGTTAACACAGTTCCATTTTTCAATTTCCTCCAATCCCATATTATTATAGCATCTATATTAAGAATGTCCATATATTTTCATACACCCATTTTAAAATAATACTACGACACTAAAAAGAAATATAAAGCAAGGCGATATTAATTTCATATTATTTCAACTTGGAAATAGAAACTAAAACATTATAAAAATATCAAAGCCTTATTCTGCAAACTATTTTTACGTTCAACTTACCTAAATTATAGTTAACTACCGCCTTTGACAGAAACAAAGTGGGAAATAAGCGCTCCTTTGTACGGTCAGCTGACTACAGTTGTTCGTACGCCACTTTATATACTTATACGTCGATTCGTAGAAATGATATCATGTTTGTAAATCTACAGGATGTGGGGATAATTACGTTGATTTTTTCGACATTTTTTTTATCTTCGTGCTGTATACAGCGCTTAGTGTGGTAGGCAGAAGGAAATCTAGCAATCTAGTGCTCAGACACTCTGTTTTCATTAAGATACTTCTATTTCCAACTGTTCACTTATTCCAAGTTGAGTAGAAGAACTCAACGTTGCGCTTTGCCACGTGTGTTGCCCCTGAGCCATGACTGGCCCAAATATCTTGGAATCGAAAACTACTCCGAGGACAGAAGGGAACAGAGTAACGTTAACTTCCCTTTACCACCTTGTTATACAGCGTGAAGAAAAATAAATACTTTAAATTATCTATTGCCCTTTTTTTTTAGTAAAATACTTAATAATATCAATGTGTCTATACATTTAATTTCGTCTCAAAATAGAAAAACAAAGGAATTCTACCGTACAGACAGAGAGAGAATATTGCGTTCTAAATCACGGTTAATCGACTCGTTAGTCAAACAAGCTGGTGTCAGCAGCCGGCTCTGTGCCGCACCTTTGAGTGTGCCATCAACAGCCCCAAATATGTTACCGATGCCACTACGTATGTAGAGGTACTGCTTTCTATTTTTGTTTTCAGGAATAATATACAGATTTTTGTGTACTTTTGTCTGTTTTTTAATTGAAGTGATGGTTATTTGCTTTGTCAAGAGGAATTGTAGAGTAAGATTCCGTCACTTAACTCGCTGATGTCTCCCAATTATTGTAAACCAGGGAGAGATACAAGCGTGTGACAGTAAACGCGACGATCGTGTGTTCTACTCCCACTTGGGGGAATAAAATATTTAATATTTTCAATGCATCAAAAAATCGACTGAAACGACTGGCCACCACACTTAAAATAAAATCTTAATTCCATTTTATCTTATTTTATAACTTATTATATCAACATTTTCTCTATACGACAGATAGATATTTACATTGTATCAGTAAGTATTTATCTCTCACATACCGACATTATATTGCCACATGAGTTTCAAAACAGGAGGATGAAAGTTAGCGTCTACAAAGTTTGTTCTGTAATTTTGGATTTTCAGCTCAAACAACAGTTCTGATGTGTCTGTCGCTTGTAGCTATTTGACAAATTCCAAAATACATAAAAAAAGACATCTATAATTATAAAAAATGAGAATATAATCGATGTAATTTAGATACTTATTAATTAGACTTATTTATATAACGTTAATCTTCTTTACGAATCTTTTCTTTTCCAGAATTTACATGAAAACGGAGAACAGAAGTACCCTAATGGCAACGGAATGTCTTGATATTAGGTTCCCAAGTCCTGATACAGCGTAGAGCTATATAACTTTATGGACAACAAACATGGAAATTTGCACTTTTGAGACAGTTGTATTGCAGAATGTCTGCAATACTACGTAATACTATCAAAATAAAGATTTTTGGTTCTATTTCCACTCCAAGACATGAATTGCTTTGAAATGTACTTAATTTTATTAGGCTTCCTCTGAATTAGAAAATGTACATTTTAGTGTTTTAGTCTCTCTTGACAATTAAAAAATACGAGATGCAAAAGAAATAGAAATAAATAGAATTGAAAAATCTAAAGTAAAAAACAAAACGAAGCATTATTTTCGTTTACTCATATCCTCATCCGTTCGTGTCATATAAAACAATCGTATATTCAAAGTTGAGGGCCGCGCCCGCGCCTGCGCCACCTTGCGAGACAAATCTGTCGGACGTACGGCAGTGGGCCGTTAGCGTCATACAAATGTTATTTATACGCGGCTCTAACTCCCCTCGCTGGAATGTAGAGAATATGGAAGTATTAAGAGAAATTACATATTTAAATACATTTAATTATTATTTATTTGTTTTAGAAATGTGTCAATGAAAGCTCAGCATTAATGACTCTTGTAGAATTTAATATTATAGAATTTTCATTTTTTTTTTATTTCTCGCCGCGCTTTATCTTGTTACCAGAGCGACATAATGAAAATAATTTATTCCATTGAGTGGTATCGAACCCACAATCGTAAAGTTTACATTCAGTTGGCGTGCCGCTGCGCCACAGGGGCCTGGTTAACTTATTTTAAAGTTATTTATATTATTAGGTATATCAATTGTATTAAATTAAGTAAAAATTGGTTGCTTTTCCGTGAAACGGCCTAAAAAGAAAGAAAATATATAATCTTGCCAACTTGCAATGACAATTCATTAATTTTAAATAACTTGAACATGACGCCACCTAATTTATAATGAGAAACGTGATAGCACTTCCAGTTTAATGCTTTTCCACCATAGCATACGAGTATATATATGTGAACAGAACGCCATAAATTCATGAGCTAAGCTATAAAATTATATTTACTCGTGAAAATGTTTAAGAAACTCTAAAACATGAGGATTTTATTTTTAAATTTCAAAGAAAATTTCGCGGTGCGCTTGAAAC
>JBAIZZ010000062.1:0-127942 GCA_037355905.1 Heliconius aoede | reverse complement strand
ATTTATAAATCGCCACAAATTTTTATAAAATTTTAAATAGAGACTCTTAAAAATATTATATTCAATTGAATGTGTTTCTTGTGAACGATACTAAGGGCCCGTACAAATATAATGAAAACAATTTATAAGTTCAGGATTAAAAATTACCTCAGCCTTTCAAAATGATTAGGAAAGGCTAATATAAAGTGTGTAAGAAATTTTTTACTCTCGTGCATAATATAAGTAAGGAAATACACTTCCTTGTACTTGACTAGTAGTCCCCAGTTTCTTCTCCTTGTACTCGCATAATAAAAAAAAAGAAAAATACGAACCTATTTTTCTTACAATATATTCTCCCATAATTAACATTAAATAGATTTGAAAATTTAACTCTAATATAAATTTGCTTCAAACTTGCTACCCCATGTAAAAATAACGTAAAACATGAGCACTGTGCCATTCGGCACAAGAGAAAAGATTACAACCAACATTACTATGAGATAATTGAATTTTGATAGCTGACCTTTGTCTTGCCTTCACCTGAGAGGTCACGGCCATTACCAGCATCACGACAATGGATGTTTTTAGAGTTAGACCGCGCGGTGCCGTGACTTTTATTATTGCTAAATATCATTTATAATGTTGGTAGCGTTTTAAAAGATTTTGAAATATAAATTATGTATGGGAATTTTATTTTCTTGACATTTTCTTACGTGTTATTTCACACTAAAGCGAAAGTATAAGTGTCAGAGTGGTTGTGGAAAAAGCGGAGTGCTTCATCACTAAGGTCTAAGATCTAATTACTGTATCAAAATGGATATAAATTTGAATACGTTATCCGTAAACTTAACGTTTAGTAGTATGTTTCCACTGCACCACTGTGGTGTAATATAACAATTAATTCGTATAATTAAATAGCAAATAATAATTATATGAACGTTTCCGCATTTATTCGTATTCGTTTCCTGCGTTTGTTTTGTGTGTGATTATTAACATAATATACAGATGCTAATCGTAACTGTTGGCTATAGGTTCGATTCTTGTTTTAATTTTTGTTCACTCAATTCAGCGTTGAACACCGATACGTCACTACGGGGTTCAACGCTGCGCTTGTTTACCAGAGTGAAGAAGAGACTCGAAATCGTCGTGCTGACAGTCACACCCTGAAACCACCACTGCATTGTTTGATTTATTTTCATTTCATTCATTCATTTTAGTTTAAAAATACTTATTTTTTAATTGCATTATATAATGCAATTATATTATAATTTAATAATAAAAGGCAGTTTTCAATTTAATTAAATAGCGCTGTCTCACTTCACAAATTGCATGACTGAAATAATTTTAGATTAAGCTCTTTTATTTTCCTCTCCAAAGTAATTTGGATATCTTTTATTATATACTAAATACTTAAAAACACCAAAAATACATAATAATATAGAAAAATACAAAAAATATATTTTTTAAATTTACTTTGCGTGCATAATACATAATAAGTAGTGTAGTGACACGAAAAAACAGATGTTGTTTTTAATTCTATGGGAAATAATGTAATAATTATTTTTTTGAATATTAGTGATCAAAATGAATAAAATTATATTAATAATTACCATTTAATTGTACTAGCACCGTCAGCTGTATCGTCAAATTGCAGATGCGGTCAGTTGTGTATATAGGCAGAGTATTACGAGGGAATTATAAAGGGAATCACTTAGCATAACCCGGACTCTAGAGCAAACGTCCCTTGAAAATTACTGTTTTTACTATCAAATAAAACTAATATTATAGTAAGAACATTTCCATGTATACTAATTTGTAAACGGCGGTAAATATTTTGACATATCATTATAGGTACAAGCGTAGGTACTGTAATGTAATCTTGTAAATATTTAAGAAGCAACCATCTATAATTCAAATGAATTGCCTTTTTTCTCATTCTCGACATATTTCTGTCTTCACGTACAGTTTCATAATAAATCAAGTCTAAGCACTCGAAAGGACGCAGATCCCCCGCGGAACAAATTAAAATGAATACGTTTCCCGTTGACAATAATAGTCTTGTGATTCAAGCTTAAAAAATATTTAAGAATTACTTTTTTTCTCTATCCCTATGTTTACCTCTGTCTACCCTGCTATGTATAGCGGGGTAGGCAGAGGGAAACTAGTGTCAACACACTCCGTTCCTTACATTCCGCCAAATTTTTGGAAATTGCATTGGCAGAGCTCAATGTCGTGCTTTTGCCGTTAAAGAAATAAAAATATTAATGAATGATAATTGATTAAGTCCCCGGAATGAGAATCGAGTCCGAAATTAATAATTGACTGAAACAATTAAGCTATCGCGTCGTACATATATTTGTATCTACTATCTACAGAATAAATTACACCTAAGTTACTTTCGCTTAAAGGGCACGTCGTAACTTGATGAGGGATCAATCAGTCAGCTTAATCCCGAAGCCTTATTAACTTTGTAAAAGCCTTACCCGCTCAGGCTCAGACTATCTAAACACATATGACTAAAGTGATTAAGTTTATACAAGTCATGTAGTGCTTCTTTTAATGTTTAATTTAATTCAAAGACCTGTAAGCGCGACAGTTGTGGGTTTGATTATAGCTAAGGAAAACTAATTATTTTCACCTAACCACTCAACAAAAAATGCCTCGAAACATGCGCGAAAAATGGAGAAGAAACTTTTCAAACACATTGTAACTGTGCCATGCGTGTCAATCGACTCGAGCTGGCAGATAAGAAGACTCAATATATCCTTGATAACATTGAGTATTGAGTATTGAGTATTGAGCACGTCTTTGTTACCATAAATATTAATACAAAGAACAATGAACGAGGACGTGACAGCTCAAGTGCCGGAACTTGGCACGTACAACGACGCTAAATACTACATGTACAGGTAAATGATGCTTGGCACAGTGGTTGAATTCTTTATTATTTTATTTATTTTTTTATTGTAAAAAGTAACACGCTGTATAATATTATAATATTTTATTTGTTTTAATTTTGAAACTTTACTTTTCCGTGTGGAGATTTAACACAAAACAATAATTTCTGCTAAATATTATATGATTTACGCACTGGTGACTTTTTTTTTATATTATTTTTTTTTATGGGAGAGGCAACGCAAACAAGGCAAACGAGCGTTCGGGTCTCCTGATGGTAAGTGATCACCACCGCCCACGACCCCATGCAACACCAGAGGAGCCACAGGTGCGTTGCCAGCCTTTAAGGTGGAGGATGTTGGGCTCCTCTCATGATTGGGCTGGTGACTTAAATATTAAAATGAAATAATATATTGTTAGAAACATTTTGTGTCGAATGGCGGCACTCAACGCCGCACTTTATTTATTAGAGCGGGAAAATGAAAATAATTCATTATTATATTCTATTTTTTCTTAGAAAATATATTATAAACAATTTTACATAGCGGGATTTGAACCCGCGCCTCTTGGAAACCGTATAGACGTTCTGGGCTACTAAGCCATACGTTCTCATCGACCTACGACGAAATTCTAATATGATTGTTACAATTTATTTAGGAGAATGTATAGCTAACAAGTAAAAAGTTACAAACATTTTTTTTCTTTCCTAAGTGTGGAATAGCGATTTAAAAGTGTAATAAAAACAATTATATTCTTCCATTTTATTTAAATATATGTATAAAATAATGTATAAAGTGAATCATTAAAATCAAATTGGCCATAAACCCAAAATCCCTTGGTTACCAATTTTATGGTAAACATAAAATTGCTACCTAAATTTTACTACTAAATAGCGTTAAGAAATCCTTAAACACTATAAAACCAAGAAAGTATCATTTAAATAATATATATTTTAGGTATGGTTTTTTTTTTCTATTGTATGCTACGCGTAATATTTTATACGTTTGCATATAATGGGTTGTAAAAAGATTTATATGGTAATAAATATTCCTCAATGAATGGGAAAAAATTTTGAAAAATGACAACATTGCTAATGTTAAATAAATAAAAAAATTTCATTGTACACCATACAAAATAATTATAATGAAGGTAAATAAAAAATACTAAAGAAAAGAATAATATCTCTCTTCTCGTCTTATTATATTGGTATATTTCTTATAAAGTATTGTTCAATATGGCACTGGAAGTTGCAGAGTAAAAATTGTATATTATTTTGTAATTTTTTATGTATATAAGTGTGTAAATATATTATTGTTAATATAGTGGAATTTAGATCCGCGCTTCTTGGAAACCGTCCAAGGTTCGAGTCCCACTACGTTCAATGTCTTATACGCTTGTTAGTGTTTTTGTTTACCTTGGCAATCTCAACGAGTAAACAAATATAAAAAAGCTGTATAGTTAATGTAGTTAAACGTTAATCTGAAGAATTTCTCGTAAGAATTGACAATTTCTGAGTTACCTCAACTACCTGTGGTACCTCGAGTATCTAGAGTGCTATCTTTATTATATCTAAGACCTTAGTTACCTATTACCTTTTTTAACACTTCCATTTACTTACGGTAGCGCAGTCAGAAGCTAGTAATATACAAGATGCGATACTTAGCGATTCTTGGCCCTGACACTATTAGAGCTAAAACGGTATGCTCATGAGAACTATGGAACTGATCTATGAATAAATTATTAGCTTCGGCCGGTTTCTGATGACAATATAGATAGGTACTTTAAATTATCTGTCACATTACGCTGTGTATCTCAGCATCAAATTGAAGATATAAAGTTTCTCCAGTGGATATGGAACCCACAGTATTAATTTAAAGTAACAAGTTACTTTATATTATAATTTTAGAAAAGAAAAATATTGATATAATACTAAATAAATATTTTTTACCTAAAATAGTATAAATAAGATGTTGTGTAACTATTTATGGAAATATAGGAAAATGACGATCAAAGTTAGAATTTAATAGTGTTGTCCATTTATGTCAAGATGTATTCGACAAGGTTGAAATTAAAATTGAAGACCTCGAACTCGCGCCTATCGGATATTTTCATAGCGCTCCACCTCTAATAATAAACCATAGGATCTTATCAGGCCACGTTCTTCTTAACTCCTTGTTACAACATACTGATGTTTAAATTATTAGGATCTCTGTATGTTGAATTTTACAACTATGAAAGATAATTCGGTAAGTGAGAATGCTAATTGGTTTGGTGTCTTACATGAGGCACAGCTTCGAGTCCCGTGTCGTTAAAATTTTTTTGATCATAAATCGTTTTGTAATAGAGTAAAAAACCAATGTACGCAGCGAATTTCAATCAATTCTACGTTTTAACAGAAAACCGCGGAATGAGGGTAGCAAAAAATTTATTTGCTCCCCGACCGACCATAAAACAATGCTGACTGAAAACAAATAGAGATCGCCAAATAGAATGTACTAATTTAACAATCTCTTGAGTATTTTATAATAGATATTTTTTGCGATGTATCTTTGCAATTCGAGATGACTTCAAAAATATTTAATACCTTAATTTCTTGATTTTTTTTGGTACTTTTTAAGGAAAAAAGGAACCCTTATAAGATCACTCTGTCGTCCGTCCGCCTGTCTGTCTGTCAAGAGCCTTTATCTTAGGAACGTTTGGATATATCGAATTGAAATTCAAACCATATACTCAGATCTACGGCCCTATGATTTCTTGATAAAAACCATATTTCTATATTTACTTAGAAAAAATAGATATGGCCGTTTATATCATGAGAACGCATATTTAGGTACTATAAAGGGAATCAAAATTCATAGGGCACTTCCAATGAACGTAGAAATTAAAAATTTTCCAGCTAGCATCTACAAGTTTGTGGTTAAATCAGGGTCAGGGTAGGTTAGGCATGCTAACTAAGCCTGCATTGTAGATAATGCTCAATACCCCCCATTTTTGTGCGAAACTTTCGGTGGGCGAGACCGACTCGCGCTTGTCCGGTTTTTTTACTATCTATGTATATATAAGATACATATGTTTGTCCAGAAATGCATAGATATCTATGACTGTAGAATAGATTTTTCATGATTTCTCAGTACCCGAACATGTAATTCTCAGTACCAAAATATATCTGATATAGATAATGAAAATAATGAAAGATAATCTCAATATGACTTTTCATCATTTCAAAAAGGAATATTACCCCATTTCCAACATTATAACACAAGTTACATTATATTGTATTGCTTGTAACAATATAAAATTCATAAACCCCTTTCTTTGGAATCGGTTAAAAATATAGTAAACGTCAGTCTGGTCAGAAAATAGAGTATTGCATTCTGTTATTCAACATGCAATGTTTCTAAATGAAGTGAAATATAGTTTAACTAGGGTGTACTCACTCTGTTTGCTCTGGACAACTATTATAACATAATATTAGCAAATTATGCATTATGCAGAGAGAGATTTACATAAATTGAAGGTACAGCAAAAGTTACTATTATATGTATATGTGGATGTATTTGTATTATTATATACATACAAATCTCTATCCTACTGAGATAGTAAATAGCTGCAGTTTCGTCTTTGTTTTCAAATATAAATAATTAAAGCTTATAATACAATCATTATGAATTCACATTCAGATGCAAATTCCGATTCATAGATATTGTCACATACATAGTTTGTTACAGCTCGACCTAACAAAAGCGCGTCAAACAGTATTCTTGAATTTACACTAGCACTTCCCGAGATTAGAGCGTTCAGCCAAACTGTTTTTTATCTTTATTATAATATTGGATTTATATGGATAGATATCACCGTGCCAGAAGTATATCTAATCTCATAGAGAAAGACATAAATTTAAAATGATTGAATTTTAAAACTTTTTAAGTGTTATTCCACACTTAAGAAAGAAATTTAAACTAAACTTAAAAAATCTTTTTAGAAAACTTATACGAATTCGTGTCCTACTACGTTCAAATTTTTATTGTTATTCTAAATTAAATCGAACTTACAGTCACCTTGCTTTAGTTAACGTTATAGTTATGCCGATTGCCGAATCCAATTATGTCTATTGATACATCATATAAATAAAATTAAACAGACCAGCTTCACGCTAAATCCCGCACATAGCAGGCAAGCCATAAGAAACCGAGTGTTAAGATCCCCAACTCTTCGCTATATTCTGCCGAGTAACGAAATACACCGCGCTTTACCTTGGTACCAGAGCGAAGTCATTTCCTCGTTTCATTTATTAAATTTTCTCGAGCGGGAATAGAACCCAACATGCCACGTTTATATTTGTGTACTTTCATAGAAATTAATATATAATATTTTGAACTGCGCTGGTAAAAATCAATTCAACTTTGTTTACTCTAAATATTACTTACTATGCAGACCACGATTTTTGTTGGCTTAATACAATTTGAAATTTATTTCTATAACAAATTATATGATGAAAAAAAATATTTTTCGATACAAGTTATGATAAATAATAACATATAGAACTTACATAATATGAAGAAAATATGTATGAACAGCAAGTGTTTTATTATTTTTTAATATATATTTTTTCACGCAATCTTTTATTAATAATATTTCAATTAATTATCAAATTATAAAAGTGTGGTTAAATTAGACTTATATTTTTTAATAGAGGCCGTCGTGGCGCAGCGGCACAAGGGTGTGAGTATTATTATAGTGTTTGTTATCTGCCTGAGAATATTATTAATAATAATTACTCTATGACATTTGAACCCATACTTTCCGCATTCAATGACTACTGTACCATGTAAAGGTTATAAATACTTAGTAAGTCAAAATTACAAATCTGAAGGCTGAACGTACATCCCATAAGCCCACGATCCCTCAGAATCCTCGCCGCCCGCCCATTTACATGATAATTCCATTTGACACAGTTTTTATATCAGTTTGCGAGATAATGTTGTTTTTGTTCAATTAATTAAAAAATAATAAAAAGAAAAGAAAAGAAAGAAAAGAAAATTTATTGTTTTTTAAATTTCACGCCTTACCTCACATGAATTATAAGAGATCTAGTGTTAAGTCACTAAGTTCCCAACTTGCCACCCGTTTTTTTGGGACAATTGCTAGCTCAACGCCTAAGAATAAATAATTACTTCAAATGGGAATCGAACTCATAACCGTTGAGTATACAGTAAGACGCAGTGCTATTGCGTCACGACTTGAGTTCTGCTACTTATTACGCAATTTCTCGATAATTGGGGTGAAGGTACGGAACAAAGTGTCTCAGCACTGATTCCTACCTTGCTATATGAGGAATTATTAAATATTCCTTCGTATAAGTCGTTTTTTTTTTAATTTTTTATCGAAATAAAGAAAAATTATTGTTTATTTTCTAATTGCAATACTTAACATCTTTTTACTCTACCATTAAACATTACAGTACCACATCTTATATAAGCTTACTTTTGTCAAACAAATATGACAATGGTATTGTCACTCAATTTAGAGTGTATTAAAGACGGCCGGGTTTTACTTTCGTCCAATGTCAAGTTCAACTTGACAGGGCTCGTCTTAGAGTGGACACACCAACGCGAATGAATTTCATATTATATATAGAGTTTATATAGGACTTGAAAGATTAAAATTTATTTCGATATTTTTATTTGTTCTTTCTTGTCTTGGTTATTAAGAAAATTATAATTTAAATAATAAGTTAATTTTCCTAAGTCCATTCGGATGGATTTGATTTTCAATCGCGGAAATGAAATATTCAATATTTTAATATCTTCGCTTTGGCATTGAGTTCTACCACTCAACGCGAAATGCTTCCAGATTTAGGCGGAGAGTGGGAAATGGAAGTGTTTTAATTGGAACGGAGTGTCTTAACACAAGGTCTAGGTCCTCTCTGATTAAATTAAAGCTAAACAAAAGTTTTTTTTTAATTTTTTTACAGCTTCATTTTGTATCCCGCATATTTCGAATATATTGACATTCCGTGTTGAGTGACGGACCACAAAGTAGCGCTCTCTGTTACCAGAACAGGGAAATTGATAAGTTACTCTATTAGTCTAAGAAAAGGTCAAAACCTTTTAAAATGTTAATTTGTTCCACGATTCAAACAAAAAATTGTAACAAATTTTCATATTTCCTCAGTTAATCTTATATAGGTAGATTTTGACTTGTTTTTATAAACCTTTCATCCCAAGAATTTGATGTCGTTATACCAAGCTACGATATACTAAGTTGTTATCTTTCAAGATTACTTTTGTACACGACGTTTTTTTGTATACATACAGTTTTATTCAATAAAATCATGTTTCAAAGAAAAATTTTATATTCGTTTAGCGAAGACTCAGGATCCAAAAATATCTCATAAATTAAGGTCGTCGTGGCGCACGGGCAAAAGCGTGTGACTGTAACGTGACGGTTGTGCGTTCTTATATAAGCTTTACAATTACCCTGCTATGTGTGCTTTACGGTGTAAAACTGATAAAAATTGACAACTCAAATTAAATTCAAATTAAGCAAAACAATTTAAACTTGACTTGTGGATAGTAATTTATACTTTACAAAAATAAATGTAAAATTCCTGGTCACATTGAATATACTTGCATATAAGTTCACGCAAATGCTCATAATTCATTCTCGCAACTGAGAATCGAACCCCCAGCCATCGTACTCGGTAACAACGGCCTCTATGTTAAATATATATCACAGAATCTACTAACAAAACGATTACGTGGACGAAACACGCGCAGAAGTCATTACTCTTTGCCCGCTCTCGCGATGTTCTTTATGGGAGTGGTACAAAATTATCATTTTTTTATATATGATTTTTTAAGACAATTCTCAAGAATTATATTATATTATTATAAATATTATTATTTCTTATAGTGCTAAAATAAACTTAAGCATTGGTTAAATATTAAAAAAAAATTGTGATAAAGAATTATCAAACACAAGTTAATATAAAATACGGACCCTTACTTAGAGTATTAATTATATTAGTATTTTTTTAACGTAATGTAATTAAGTAATTTGTGCCATGACATAGCAGGGTGGGTAGAAGAAACCTGGGGACTTAGTGTTAAGTCATATTTTATGATTAATAGCAATAATGGCTGCCGTTTTACCCTTGAACTTGGACCACACAGATCATAAGACGCTAGATTGAAACACTCATGGGCCGCAGGATGCGCTCATTGCTGATATTTGTTCCTTTATTATCCTCTCACAAAACCTATTGGTACTATCTCTGTCCTTCTCACGCCTTTTGTCATTGGATTAAGCGAGATGACCGTTTTTCTAGAATTGCGTAGAGTTGTGAAATTGGAACATTATGGCTTATAACTATTTAAGTGTCAAGACCTTTTTCTTACGGGTTCAGGTGTTCTTTTTATCTTTATTCTTTTTTTTGTTTTCTGCACAATGTTTAGAGAGACCTCAGTGATTTATCTCTTTATTTTCTTTATTTACGACATGGGTACCTTCAAAAAGTACCTCCATCTTAAAGGCCGGTAGCTCCTCTGGTGTTACACGGGGTCATGGGTGGCGGTGATCACTTACCATGTAACCCGAACGCTCGTTTGCCTTGTCCTTTTCCATAAAAAAAATGGTCTTCCTTGACGAGTGACAGTGGGTCATTTGTTTTTAGATGGCCATTACCATTTCTGTTCTTGACAAATGATGTGGAACATAATTGTAGTAAATATATAATATTTCAATTATTATTAGTATATTTCAATTATTAGATTGCAGTAATCTACTGCAGGAGATCCTGAGATGAGCACCCTCAAGCAAACAAACTCTTTAGCTTCACGCTGTATCCCGCACACAGCAGGGTAGGCAGAGGGAACCTCGGTGTTAAGACACTCCGTTCCCCACTTTATGCCGAATTCTGGAGGCTCTGCCGTGCCGTGCTTTCTGCCGTGTTGTGTAGCAGAACTCAACGCTGCACTTTGCCTCGACACCAGAGCGAAGAAACATGAAAGTATAAACGTAAAGAAATAACAAACAAACTGTTTAATTTTATAATATTAAATACAGACGATTCACATATAATATGTATGAACATATATTTTGTATAATGAGACAAAAATAACGCCATCTCGCTAACACGGTAACCTTTTTGTTTGCTTTGAGTGTAGCCTACACTTTCTTTTTGATCTCATAATAATGATAAAAATATAAATTTTCCTTTTACATAATATATATTGATTTTATATATGTTTATTTTTTGATAAATACGAGCTCAATATAAATACTTTTCTCATTAAAAAAGTCAAACTTTTGTAAAACAACAATTTTAATATTTTCTTAATTTTTTTTCATGCACGTTGTGTTAAGATAGTTAATCCATTCCCCTTTTTACCGAATTCTGCAGGCATTGTGTGTAAAGTTGGGATCGAACCCACAACCTATCCCGCTTACAGTTGCACGCACGCCCCTGCGCCAACGCCGCGTACAAATTAACAATATCGAATCCACTCTAACATTAACAATACATCGTTCCAGCTAAATATTTTATTTTCTCTGTAGCAAAACAAAGTGTGGCGTTTAATTCCGCTATTTTATCATTAGCCCTGTATATCTCAGATTTAGGCGAAGCCCGCAGGAGTATCTCTATATCACGCTTTTTACGCTTAACCAAACAAAATAAAGAGTATTTTTTGTAAGCGTCTATACTACATTACTTACTACGAAATTATCATTAATTCAATTTATTTAATGCTACGAGTATATAGAAGTTATTGCAGCAATGTGCGATCGTAAAAAGGAAATTATTAATGTTACTGTCGTCTTGTATGAGCTATTAACGTGAAAAATGTTTTCTAACACCGTGGCATGAATATCCACTCAGGAGAATATTTCTAGTTCCTCACTCTGCTGACAAGGCAAAGCGCGGCGTTGAGTTCCGCTATTCAACACACTATGTCTCTAAATTTGGACGTAAAGTTTGGAACGATTTGATAAGGAGAATATGGGTTTAGATCGGGATATGGCGTTAACTTTAAGTTTAGCGGTCTCTTTCATCTTTAGTAAACGTATAATAAATAAAAATTTTAATGTCACAGGATTGGAACCCGTGCCCTTTGCACGATTTCCAAGGACGTAGAATTATTTTTCCTTGATATTGACATAAGACATTAAAAATATGTCACATATCCATATTATTCAATTTTATTTAAAATTTTCCAACCCCTATCTATTATCATACAGATAGATTTAACTTTTTTAACTTTTAAATCATCCCTTTATTTCCTCACCTTTTACAGCACCGGGACCTCAGAATTCTTTAGTATAATTAAAAAAGTGTTCCCGGAAATTTATTTCATAGACGACGCGCTAAGGAACAATTAAAAGCTTCTCAGTGATAAAATTTTCCGCATAAAATTAAATTTTTGCCGTTGATTTTGAAAATGCTTTATAAACTTTTATTATGAAGTAACATTAAATAATAATTGTAATTAAAAATATCTATACAGTACCACCACTAATCACATAATGCCTTGAAATATTCGGCGGAGAGTGGGGAACGGAGTGACTTAACACTATGTTCCCTAGGCCTACCCTGCTATGTGCGGGATACAGCGTGAGACTGATTTACACA
This sequence comes from Heliconius aoede, assembly GCA_037355905.1. Lineage (NCBI taxonomy): Eukaryota > Metazoa > Arthropoda > Insecta > Lepidoptera > Nymphalidae > Heliconius > Heliconius aoede. The sequence goes on along the minus strand of JBAIZZ010000062.1, from coordinate 115,437 downwards.
ATAACTCATTAAATAATGCGCTTTTCTTCGTTACCAGAGTGAATGACTGGTCTCAAAAAGTTATATAATGGAAGAAAGTGATTTCTAAAAAAAAAAATACTTCCGTTGAAGGAAACAAAGTCAACCAATTTGAATAGTTTAAATCAAAACAACCAATTATGAGAAAAATAAAATGACATTGAAAATAATTGACTCAGTAGGTTACAGGTACCTCAGCGGAGATATAATTGTAACTTTTCTTAACTCATTTTGCGGTTACCTTAAAAACGGTTTTTGGCTTCGTTGTCGTCGTACCGAAATGTAACCACAATTTTTTCGACACCCGAAAGCAAAATAAGTCATTTCTTTGTGAAGCTTCTATTCTGTTTCATTCATAAATGGAATGAAATTCAATTTTTTTAGCTTTTGATTGTAGCCTGCATATAGAAAAGCAGGCAGAGCAAACCTAGTGCTAAGTCACGCCGCCCATGTACTGCGCAATTTTAGAGATATTGCATGTTCATTGGCGGAACTTAACGCAGCGCTTTGTCTTGTGGCCAGCAAAAATTAAAGTCACTTCCCTGAGTGATAATCGAATCCACATCCGATCATAGCCGATATTGTGAATTAATTATAAAATCTATCTTACCATCGCAATCTGAAGAAACCAATGTAATGAAGAACACAACCATGAGAATTTACTAAAAATTAAATAAAAAAAATATCTCCTGCAAAACGCCAAGGTTTTTGGATAAAGATTATTTGTTTGTAGGGATTTACGCTCGGATCCGACTGGCCTGATCGCCCTTCATCCGATTACGAAAAGAATTAATCTAGAAAAGTAGTCCTTTATTCATTTGAGGCTCGTTAATCATTTGTACTTGGATTATTTCCTTTTTCACAATAAATAAAAGTTTATGAAACATACAGGTAGGTAGATAGGGTAGGTATATTATAGATAATGTAAATAATTAGCTTCCCGGTGTATACCGTAAACGGCAGGGTAGGCAGAGGGAACCTAGTGTTAAGACACTTCGTTTCCCACTTTCGAATTCTGGTAGCTTCGTGTGTTGAGTGGCGGACCTTAACGCCGCCCTTTGTGTCGACACTAGACCGAAGATATGAAAATAGAAATTTTAAATAAATATTTCATTTCCTCGAGTGGAGATCGAACCCACACCCAGTCAGTTTACAGTCACACTTTGTGCCTCTGCGCCACGACTGGTCTCAATTGTGTAGGTATTGGATACTGGAGGACTTTATTGTACCAGGTTAGTTTTATGAACATAGAGTAAATTGCATAGAGAACATAGGGTCAAAGGAAAATAATTAAGAATTGTATATCACGTATACGACGACCGCTCATATAAGTTATTAGAAGCCCATATGAGCGGTTAATTTTGAACTAGTAGTTCTCGAGATTAGAGCTTTCAAACAAACAAACTCTTCATCTTTATATTAATAAAGAAGTACAGATTAGTATCTGTACATCTTTATTAATGTATCTGTATCTAACTAAATGCGTATTAAAGATAATAATCGTTTAATGGCAATAATTGAAGCGGTCGATAGAGCGGTAGGCTTGATTTTAGTTAAGTAAATCTATTGACATCCGATTTGCGGTCAATGCTGTTGTCAAACTTGTTTGGCGGTTGCGCAACCATACACGGTACTAATAAAGATTACTATACTTCCAACGGCTCTATTTTCTATAAGTGAAGGTCGCGTACACAAAGGGAACCTAGTGTTACGACACTCCCCAGTTCCTTCCGAATTTGTATAATATTGAATATTGCGTGGCGGTATTCAACTCCGCACTTTGACTACTACTGCGAGGAAATTAAATTTATTTAAAATTTATTTCTATGAGGATCGTGCCCACAACGTCGCATTTATAATCATAACGCTGACACACTGAACCACAACTGCCTCTAATTATAAATGGAAATATCCCCCAACTTTGATTCAAACCTGCTATAGTCGTATATAATAACACTATACAATAAAATGTTATCCAGTACAGCATCTTATTCACTACCGCGGCACTAAATGCAGGAACATTGCATTAAATTGAGGATGCTTTAATAGACGGTTAACTGCGCGTGACGTCATCTCACGAGATTGCTTCAACCACCTACTACTTCTAGTTAGGAATACTTGTATATTATAGATATTCCACATACCCTGAAATTAGAAATTTCAAAATTATGTGAAACGTTATTGTTAATGTTGATAGCCAATTTGGAGAATTTTTAATTTTAATTTTCTTTTTCCCTTTCTGGCGTAGACGTAGCGCGGCGTTGTGTTCCGACATTTAGCGGATTGTCTTAACGCTAGTTAGCCACGGTCTACCCCAAAAATATTTATAGAAACCGAATAAAAGTTGACAGAAGTACCAAGATTCGAACCGACGCCAAACCGATTAAACGCTATGGCCGCTGAGCCTTAATATTCTCAGTTATGTCGAAATTCTTATAATCTCTTACAACTTATGTATTAGGAAGAAATATTTTCATACTTTTTTCAAAAAACATTAGTTCCACAAAACTATTTTTGAATTATATATAATTTGTATAGATTAGGTTTTGTTTTAAAAAAAAAAAACTATGCCGTACACCCACATAGCAGAGTAAGCAGAGAGAATCTAGTGTTAGTGCCATAGTGAAGAGTTGAAAATACAAAATAAAAAATTATTTGATGATTTGAAGATGAAAATACATAATTATATAATTATTATTTATATATATATAAATAATAATATTGTCATTACATACGTAACAAGTAGTTGAAATAGAACCAAAGAGGTCTATTAATCGACCCACTGTACCGTAGAAATAAGACTGATTAGATTCGGCCTAGCGAGGTTTCCCATTCAGTTCGTGGCTATTGACCGCTGGAACTGTAATTTCTCATTCATTTTAGACATTCCGCTCTAGTTCGTATAGTAGTAGTTCATATATATATTTGTTCTTATTTGTTACCTGCCGCCGAATTTTCTAACCGCATAGCACATCACAAGTTATCATCCACACGACCTGGATACGTGGCGCTCCACTACTCTGCGGTTTCGTATGAACTTCTTTCCACGTGCCTCCCCGCGGCAGTGTTTCCAGGTCGATATGACATTGGTACCTACAAAAAGTGCGTCTATCTCCATCTTAAAGGCCGGCAACGCACCTGTAGCTCCTCTGGTGTTGCATTGGGTCGTGGGCGGTGGTGATCCCTTACCATCAGGTGATCTGAACTCTCGTTTGCCATCATAAATAAAATCTATATGAAAATGTAGTGTAACTGACGGAGTGTCTTGTCTCTGTCTTCTTAAGAAACTTCCGTTCCCAATTCCAGCCCAATTCTGAAGGCTTTGTGTGATGAGTGGCGAAACTCAACATATTAAATGTTTAATTGGCTCTAGGACATGTTCGTCGAACCCATGACCATCGTCCTTACAGTCACAGCCTTGTGCACCTGGACCACGACGGCTTCATATGTACTCGTATATTAGTATAGTAATTAGATAGCTATTACAATTGTAATTACAATAATATTTCTATTGTAATTAATAATTATGTATTTAGAATAAAAAAATATAATTTTATTGTTTCAGGTAATTACAACCAACCTTGATGCCGTTTTGTTGTTTTCAAGGGATTGACTTCTCGAACATTGTTTATTGGTTCGTTCAATTATTTTTTTAATCTTTTGTAGATTTTTCCTATATGTAAAGACAAAATGAGAACATGGGAAGAACGATAAGATTATTTTATATGTATGGAGGCAAGTGACACTAGCAGCACTAATATTTTATCTCTCTCTCTCAAAGAACTACAGCGTTGAGTTGCGCCAAATAACTCCCATGTCAAGATATTTGATAAGAACTTGTGGACAGAGTCACTTGACACTAGTTTTTTCCTATCTAACTTATTATAAACTAGATAAAGCGTAACCATTTAAGAATTAACGTAATATTAATTGTTAATATAAAGTTATATTATTAATAATTAACTTTAAAAAATTTATTGTACGTATTATCACGCTCCGTTTACTTCAAGGCGAAGAGTTCGTAAAAAAAGTATAATAGTTTTAATAAACCTCTATTTTTTACTAATTGTGAGTGGTCAAGGATTCTCAAAGTGAAGTGATCATCGTTGCAGTATGTTTACTTGATATTTACACTTAGAGAAATTAATAAATAGTCAATTCTTATCTTGTGGTCTTTAAAAATATAATATTCATAATGTAGCGAGCGAAAAGCGCGGTATCAAATTCTTTCTGTTAGAATTTTTAATATTAAAATAAAATTTATTTTGGAAATAACGATTTATTACTTATCGTTGTTATATACATACAACAAATTGTTTTTTTAAAAGAATAAAAAACGTACTACTATGGATTAGCCCAGCATATCCAACACAACTTTCGAGTGTTTTAACTCATTTCTCTCTTTAATTATAATATAAATATAAAAGGGAAGTAAAAGTATCATCGAATTGCCTTTGAAACCGGACTATACCCGGACTGTACCCGGGACACTTCAAATTTCTATTTCAAAATCAAAGCTAACAGTGAATATGAGAAAATATGACTTCATAATAACTAGCATAGAAATGAAACGAAAAAAATTACATCCGTTCCTTTGGGGTGTTGATTTGGACTAATGTTGTTGTATGCTTTAAATTTAAATTCATATGATAAAGCTGAACTTTGTTCGTTTGTTTGACAGCGCAAATCTCCGGAACGGAACCAGCAGTCTGTTTTTGTAAATTTCTTGTGTATGCGAGTTGTAATAGCTGCGAATACATTCATGAAAGCTGTTAGATATTCTTAGTAAGTAGAATAGATAGTAAGTTCTTCTTCTAAGTATCGAAAAGGAACGATATTGCAAATAATAAGTTCTTTCTGTCTGCTCCACAAAAGGCGAGATTAAAAAAAAATACATATAAAATTTAACCCACTACCATAGACTAAATGTTTCGAGCGCAGTTCGCCTGAAATGTAAAAAAATACTGTGTCAAATTTTAATTCACTTATCACATGTCAAAAGAGTTAAACCCCAAAAGGGACGTTAGGGTTAGGAGTACATCAGATATCCCTTTGTGTTAAGATCAAAGTTATAATTGGGCTCATGAGGAAGCTCTGGATCTGTTCTATAATAATATTGTGTCCCATCCATTTGATAGGTTAAAATGTTATACTAATTTGAAGCCAGTCGTGCCGCCCCGTCGCAGGGGTACGAAGCGTCACTGTAAACGCGACGGGTTGTGGGTTCGATATGCACTCGAGGTAAAGAAAGATTTATTTTAATGTATATCTTCATTTCATGGCTCTGGTGTCAAGGTAAAGTGGGGCATTGAGTACCGCCACTCAACATGCAATGCCTCTAGAATAAGGTGGAAAATAGGGAACGTCTTAAAACTAGGTTCCTCCTGCCACTTTGCTGGGAGCGGGAACTGGTTTTATTATTTTTTTTAGAATTTTAATTCTAATTTTATATTTATTAGTTACTAATTTTATATTACTTATTATATTTTATATTATCTTCACACCTTTTTTGAATTGGTTGATAATGGAATGAGAAACATTGGTTGATAATAGCTTCAAATTTTATACAAAAGTAATTTTTTTTGTTGATAGTGGATAGAGTACTCTGAATCTGTCGTTTCTTTTTCTATTGGTTTTTGCACACTATTACAAAGAAATATTAATACATGTACCAAAACAATGAATAGCGTTGAATAATGCACAAGATACTTTTAAATATACATATTTTTCAAGATTCTTATTTGCTTAAGATACTTATTTCAAGTTACAATGATTTTTCTGTTATATGTGCGGCACGGTCAAATCGTATAAAAATATATAATGAATTTTTAACATAATAAAATTTTATATAAAGCAGTAAATCTCTCCTTAATAAAACGGAGGAGGTGATAAAGTTTCACACGAACTACTACTTATATTATACACACCTGAAAGTCGTTCGTATTTAAATAAAGTTGACGAACTTTGAAGAACTAACTTAAAGAAACTCATCATAACTATTAGTGCTTTTAAATCTTGTTGATTGCATGCAGATGAATGGTTAAGACCTTAAATTTTAATTTTTTTTTGATTTGACACTGCATCCCGCATATAAGGGTAGACAAAGAGAACATAGTGTTAAGTCACTCCGTTTTCTACGTGTCGTCTAATTGATGAGATTTGTGGCACCGCATTTTGTCGTTTTATAAGTGCAAGAAAATGAATTTAGTGGTAATCGCACCCACAACCGTCGCATTTTCAGACCCGGGAACATGGTGTCTTCGACATTTTCTTTTCATCGAAATTCATTCAGTTTTATTTGAAAAGCTTAATGTTTCCTTTTGTCCGCCCAAGAATATTCTTGTATCAGGTATTTTAATTTGGATATATGAATTTATAGCTTCAATCCAAACATAGTGTAAATATCACTTTCAAATCTTACAAACACATTGTAGTCACAAAGATCCACTGAGGTCTCACTCTGCCTCTCTTGCCACTCACTCTTGCTTCACAACCTAAAACTACTCAAATGTTCTAGGCGTTCTATTAGTAAGTATATCAAAAATATAATTTAATTTCAAATTAAAGTAATTCAAATCAATCTTAATTAAGGTCTACTATAAATAGACGAAAATTCAACATTGCCAACGTTTTCACTGAAAAAGCAATTAACTAAAATTCTTAAGGAGATTCTAAGATTCTTTATGTAGGCTTTGAGACGAATATAAAAGGGCTCGGGGGTGACCACGAGATCTCTTGATAGCGGGATGTGGTTCTTTAAAATTTGTCGAGATTGTGCTTTCTTTTGTTCTTGACTAAGTAAATATTCCTTATCATTGTGAAATCAACGTGAATTTTTATATATTTTTAATTTTACTAAAAGGTTTTTTTTAAATAAAGGTTCACGTCTGGATTAAAGAATAAAAGGTCGATTTAAAGAGAGCGATAATTCCACCATCTCACGATTTATCTTCACCTTGCAGAATCCAGCGTTAATATACTTCATTACCGACGCATCCTCGAATTTTCGAGACATTGCGTGTTGAGCGATCAAAGCTTGAAAAAAAAAATCATTTCCCGAGTGAGAATTGAACCCACAACCACTGTGCTTGCAACTAGACACTGTGCCGTTGCGCTACGACGGCTGAAGTAACAATCAAATATATGATTCTCTACCACTTTTCATTCTATTATATGAGATGCATTACCACGAGCATTCTCTACAAGTAAAATATATCTTAATTTCAAATGCAGTTTGCAGGGTTCATAATGTTTCCAGGTTTAAAAGAGGAGTACAGAGTGACTTATCACTAGTTTCCTTCTACTCTATTCAGATAAAGCTGAAAAACAGCAAAACAATATTTTAATTTATTTAACACTGAGTGAGAGCACTTTTCGTTAATGTCTGCTGTATATAGTTTTGAGTGTCAGACGCGTTTCAAGGAGCGTTATCTAACACCGTGTTAATGGATGTGAGAGGTATGGCATCAAATTTCAGCTTCCATTCGCTGTACAGCGTCAGTATGTCTGGGATTTTTACCCGACTGTGCTATGCAAAGGACAATGATGTGTTTATCAGTGGTATGCATGTATATTTGTCCCTATCGGGCGTAGGCGTTGTAGAGACTGATTCTGGCTGATTCTGATGATCCTCGGTCTTTAAAATCATAATAAGTATTCGTTCACGTGGTCAAATGGAAATTATTGTAGTAAAATATGATTTGAGGTAACTCAGGGACAATAAAATATTTTCAATTCTCTCGCTCTCTCTCCGACAAAGCGCGGCGTTGAATTACGCCACCCAGCCGTATTGCTCTTTAGGCAGATAGTGTAAAACGAAGCGTAGAATTGTTTGTTCGAAGTTGTTAAGTAGAATATGTTATATTCAAACTAAAGTGTTTTAATATCCTGCTGTTCTAAACTAACGTTGCTTCATATTTCATACTTTGATGAACAGATATTTATATTTTGAAATTTAAGTCTGCCGTCTTTATAGTGTTTTTTATATAAATAATAATAAAAGAATACATTAACAAGATTCTTTCTTTATGTTTCAAAGACAACAATTAAAATAATTACATTTAATTATCTGTAATAATCGATACTAATACTAGTGATGAACAAAGTTAAACCCACTAATCGCAGAAATTATAAGTTTATAGAACTAATAATTTCATCCATATTTGGCCATTTATTTGGAGATAAACGTTAGATTAGATGAAGTTAATTGTATATATTGTAGAGTTACCTTAGGTAATGTACTAGAGTGAGAACATGAAAATAATATATATTTTATTTCCTCGTGTGAGATTTGAATCCACAACCTGTCGCGTTTACAGTCATACGCTTGTGCCATAGTCGAATCATAATCGATTCAATCGATATATCGATATAGCAAACCAGTGAAGCACAAAGGCTAACTTTGACTTTAATTTTTTAAAGTTTATTTATATATTTTTTAAAATGTTATTTCACTCTTAAGAAAGAAAAATATTAACATTTTTTAGAAAACTTATAAAATTTTTAAATTAGCAGACGGTTTCCAAGAGGGAGTAGAAAACGTAAAACAAATTAAACGTAGTGGGATTTGAACCCGCACTTAAAAAAATTCTATACGTTTTCTAAATAAGTAGGTATAGTTTATTTTATTAAATATTTATTTCAAAAATATAATAGCCACCCTAGTTGTTAACAAATCTTATTTAATTTGTTTATTAACGCTTGAATAAATATTTTTAATTACGCTTCAGAGTAATTACCTGACCGTGCTCCGTTTTTCCCTATCCGGGGCTATTTTCCTCACGCTCCCATCACACGAGCGTATTTTGCACGCTTCAAAATTATTTCAAAAAATTAATGCAAATAGCATAAAATATATATATTGGAATGGTGGAAAATTTTATTTTATCTTGGTTCTGACATGTTTATGACATTGAAGCTTTAATGATGGAGGTTTTGTAACCGACGTAGGTCTTGAGGCGCCGCTCATTTTAGAATAAACTCGCGATAAGTCACACAAGTATTTGTTGATTTTTTATTTGATTATTTGACGTTCTCTAATACTTCTTATCCCTTTATTAAATGTTCGTAAGGTAAGAGCTGGTCTGTGCCGATGTCAGTGCCTGTACATAGGTACAGTCTTTTTCTGTCAAGTATTCAATTAGAACCACTTTTTTTTCTCAAGAGACATGACTTTGCCATGATGATGACATGATGTTCTTACTATACTTACCACAGCTAGACGACATTTATCACCGTTAAATTCACCAGTCATTAAATTCACGATATTTCGTGTATATTAATAATTAAATAATATGCAATACACACATCCGGTACTATTAGTTTTATTTAGCAAATTTATTCGCAATAATCAAAGATCTTATAAATTTTAATTGCTCAATTATTGTACTATTTTATAGTACTTTGGTGTGTAACAGTAGCATTTTTAGGGAATACCGTCCCTTGGTTATTGAACGAAGGCTGCTGACGAGGCATATTTCAAAGTTTCGTAATTTCACTTTTCATTATATTTCTTTAAAAACGTCAAATGATGCGTTTTTTTTTGTAATTTAATTGATTTTAAGCAAATATTGTTTTGATATTATTAAAAAACTGGTAATTTATTACAGATAATTTGGTCTACTTACTGATATAGGATCAAACATAGAATTAAAGAGTATCTGCATGTACTTTTGTTTCAATGATTTCTTTGTGAAAAAAACTAAAACTTTGAGATGTGAACTGACGGACTAATACTCACACAATATATCTGTGGAGTCTTCGAAACGTCGGATTCTCGAGAAAATATAATTCTACATATATTCGATTAATCCGAAAAAATCGGAATCCATATTCACAGTCCACAATTGTCCATCCTACTCGGATGTAAATCGGACTCGGACTATATAAATTTCCATTAGAGCATCCACGGTGACGTCCAAATGATAGGCGTTACAATTGCAATTATTTCGCAGTCGAGCGTATCACACCGCTGTTAGACATAGTAGATTAATTCACCAGTTACTAGCAAGATTTATAAGTGACGGACCGACATACAGTATGAAATGTATCGTGAAATACGTTTACGTAACAATGCCGTGCGTTACATGCATTTAGTTATATAGAGTGGGTGGATTGAGTTATAAGAGTACGCGTTTAGATTACGCCGTGTGATCCCGGCTTAGAATAGGGTCACCCAGGTACTGTTGGTGTCGTAAGAGGCGACTAAAGTACGTGTGGTAGAGTCATGTCGCCAGTGATGGCAACACGCATGGGCAGACTCGACCGGATTAATACCACCCTCAGCATTTAAAACCGGCGTGAAGTAGTGGCTTTTGCCACTGCGTTTCGCACTAGGTGATGCTGGGCCCCGGTGCCCAACCCCCACCCCTCCCTTGAATATGATAGCGGCACAAAAAGAGAAACTACCCCAGGAGGGTACCAGCGCCTCCGGCGCTGGAGAATCCCTCCCTGAGTCAAGCTCAGGCTGCCCTACGAATTCTGGGGAGGGCACAATACCGCGCTTTAAAAATAATTTTAGACAAGGCAAACGAGGCGTACGCTCCGCGGCAACCCCTACCACGCTTAACGTGGACTTTTGCAACATCAGGGGTCTTCATTCCAACTTAAATGCCGTCCACCACCATCTCGAGACGGCACAGCCGGCCTTGTTATTCCTGACGGAGACTCAAATTGCCCGTCCAAGCGACACAGCCTATCTCCAATACCCCGGCTACAAAATAGAGCATAACTTTTTACCTCATGCCGGGGTCGCTGTGTTCGTAAGGGAGGACCTGAGTTTCCGTCGTCTTTCTAATTTTGAAGGTCAGGACCTGTCAACAATCTGGCTCCGCGTTGACTCGGACGATCGTGTCCGACTCTACGCATGCCTTTACAGGTCCCACAGTGGTAATGCAGAAACGGATCGGCTCATGGAGCACATACAATCGGCTATTGACGATATGCTCTCACAGATCCCCTCCGCTGAGGTCGTGATACTTGGTGATTTTAATGCGCATAATGCCAGTTGGCTTGGCTCACGCACCACCGACCACGCGGGGAGAGCTGCATTTGACCTTGCTTTGGCGAACGGATTGTCCCAATTGGTTGAGTCGCCAACGCGACTCCCGGACGTGGATAACCACAATGCCTCTTTACTGGACCTTCTGCTGACTTCACACCCGGAACAGTACCAGGTTCTGGTCGAAGCCCCTTTGGGATCTTCAGACCACTGTTTGGTACGGAGTGCTGTGCCCATTAAGCGCTGCAGTTGCAGAACACCCGCAACTCGTCGCGCCTGGCACTACAAGTCGGCAGATTGGGATGGGATGCGTACATTTTACTCATCCTATCCCTGGGGGCCGGTTTGCTTCTCTTCTGATGATCCTAGTACCTGCGCCGCTGCTGTTGCGGATGTGGTTCTGCAGGGCATGGAACTTTTTATTCCAAGCACTGTAGTGCCAATCGGTGGCAAATCACAGCCATGGTTTGATAGGCCTTGCAAACTTGCTGCCTCTAGCAAACGCGAGGCATATCAAATCTGGGCTAAAGCAATGGTAACTAAGGATCCGAAGGTGACAACCTTAAAGAAGAAGTATAACCGAGCCTCTAGGTACTTTAAGTGGCAAATTGCCAGAGCGAGGTCCGACCATATCGCCAAAATTGGTGAGAAGCTTGAGAGTTATCCGTCCGGAACTCACGAGTTTTGGGCCCTCTCAAAGGCTGCACTTGGCAACTTTAGCCAGCCTTCGCTTCCGCCATTACGCACGGGAAATGACATCTTGGTCCACACGGCTAAAGAGAAAGCCGACCTTCTGGGCGCTCTCTTTGCCTCGAACTCGACTTTGGATGATCAGGGGACAACGCCGCCGACCATCCCGCGGTGCCAGAGCTCAATGCCTGAGGTTAAGTTCAACCAAACAGCCGTCAGACGAGCTCTGTCCTCTTTGGACATCCACAAGTCGAGCGGGCCAGATGGCATCTCTCCGTTAGTGCTCCGTTGTTGTGCTCCTGAGCTGTCACCGGTGCTAACGCGTTTGTTTCGGCACTCTTACTCAGTTGGCGTAGTCCCGAACACATGGAAGAGCGCTCTTATCCACCCGATCCCGAAGAAAGGCGATGGCTCCGATCCTTCCAACTACAGGCCTATTGCTATTACCTCCCTACTCTCAAAAGTCATGGAGAGCATTATCAATAGTCAGCTCTTGGCTTATCTAGAGGATCACCGTTTGATTAATGACCGTCAATATGGCTTCCGCCATGGTCGCTCAACCGGTGATCTTCTGGTTTACCTCACCCATCGCTGGGCTGCGGCTATTGAAAGCAAGGGAGAGGGCCTGGCAGTTAGTTTGGACATGGCGAAGGCCTTTGATCGAGTGTGGCACGGGGCGCTCCTAGCTAAACTTCCATCCTATGGGCTTCCCGAGAATTCATGCAAGTGGATCGCCAGCTTTCTCACTGGACGCAGCATCAAGGTCGCTGTCGACGGTTTTTGCTCTAAAAATATGCCCGTGAACGCTGGCGTTCCCCAAGGCTGCGTGCTGTCCCCTACGCTGTTTCTTCTGCATATCAATGATATGTTGGAGGATTCTAACATTCATTGCTATGCAGATGATAGCACAGTGGACGCTGTTTACTCCGGCCGCGCAAGTCTTTCTCGGGAAAACGTCGATCAGTGCCGAAATAAACTTGTGTCTTCAGTTGAGGCATCCCTCGGGAATATCTCCTCATGGGGTGAACGGAACTTAGTTCAATTCAATCCCAAGAAGACACAAGTATGCGCGTTAACCACTAAAAAAACCCCATTTGTCGTATCGCCAGTCTTTCAAAACACTCCCCTTAAAGCCGCTGCCAATATCAGCATATTGGGCCTTAATGCCTCGAATGACTGCCAGTATCGCGATCATCTGGACAGCAAGGCCAAGTTGGCCTCGAAGAAACTTGGGGTTATCAGCAGAGCGAGACGGTACTTCACGCCAAAACACCGATTGGCCCTATATAGGGCCCAGGTTAGGCCTCATATGGAGTACTGTTCTCATCTCTGGGCTGGTGCACCCCAGTATCAGCTTGAACCATTTGATCGCATACAACGCAGAGCCGTTCGAGTTATTGGGGACCCAAGGAGCTGTGAAAGGCTTGATACTTTGGCTCTGCGTAGAGACGTCTCCTCGCTGTGCGTTCTCTACCGCATTTATCATGGGGAGTGTTCTGAAGAACTATTTGACCTGTTACCCGCCGCCGAATTTTCTAACCGTACAATACGTCATAAGCTCCAATATCATCCACTCCACCTGGATACGTGGCACTCCACTACTGTACGGTTTCGTAGGAACTTCCTTCCACGCGCCACGGAACTGTGGAATGGCCTACCCGCGGCGGTATTTCCGGGTCGATACGACATGGGTACCTTCAAAAAGCGCGTTTACCTTCTCCTCAAAGGCCGGCAACGCACCTGCAGCTCCTCTGGTGTTGCACGGGGTCGTGGGCGGCGGTGATCACTTACCATCAGGTGACCCGTGCGCTCGTTTGCCTTGTCCTTTTCCATAAAAAAAAAAAAAAAAAAAAAAGACATGCGAGAATAAAGTGTGTGGTCCAATAGAATGTACTATACGTCATACTCATGATAATGTACAACTTATATTGATAAAAAATTGGCCCACCTTTAATTTTTTATACTTTAACAGTGCTTTGTGAGATTGGTAGATACGAAGTTATATAGAAATTAATGTTTCTGATCGTATTTCTGAAAATTCAAATTAAATTTTATATCAATTATTTGTGCGTTTTTACTTGAACCAACATCAAAGAAAGTGTTTATTTCGGTCTAATGCGGCGCGTGTCTCACTACGAGTATTTCCGAGTGAGGTACGATTGCGTCACTAATGTCCTACATGCGTGCGCGCAAGTGCTTCTTTCACTGTTCAAGTTTTCGCCAAATAATTTCGTTTGTAAAAATTATACGTTTAGTGATTTATTGAATGCGTTAGTGTAAGGGACTTTATATATTGTTTTAATATTACAAAGCAAAAAAACTACTTTTAGTTTCGTTATTTATCACACAACCTCTCAAAATAGGACAAAGAGTGAAGAACGGAATTTATTGTCACTAGGTTCACTGCCTGCCCTACCACTGCGTAAAGAAAAAAGCTGTAAAATACAAAAAAATCTAAATTTTTCCGCTAGTGTGATATAACCATCGATTCCTTTTTCCTCTTTATAATATATTCTTAAAAGGTTAAAATCACATTACTTTAGTGAAATTGTGACTTATTGAAATAATATTAACTTGCATGACACACGAAATGTAGAAATTTGGAATTACATCTTCTTAATTTCTTAAAAAATCTAATTTTTTTGTTCACATTTATTTATTTTAAGAAGTTATAAAAAATATCAGAAACTAATTTAAAAAATACAGTTATAATATTTTTATTTATTAACATTACATTATACAATATGTTAAACCAATCAAAATGGAATTTTAGATCCACAACAGTAAAGTTCAACGCCCTGACGGAAATAATAATTCGTGTAAACAGCAACCTAATATTAGCTGATATAAGATGAATAGTATGTAAATAATCTAAATGTATATAATATATTAAAATGTAAATTATTGTTTAGTTAAGACTGATCATTATAATTCTTCTTAGATTTTTAATGAATTTCGTTATATTTTATTCAATTTGGTCATTTTATGAATGGCCTGCATACCTATGTAGAGCAAATCTGGGAACCTAGTGTTAAGAAACTCCATTACCACCAAGACGCTTTCGTACCCGATTATCCGCCGAATCCTGGTGGTGTTACAAAAGCGATATACTATGTTCACTTCATCCAAAAATCAGCTTCACGCTGTTTCCCGCCCTCAGGAGGTTAGGCAGAGGGAACCTAGTGTTAAGACACTCCGTTCCTCACTAATATATCTTACTGATATTAACGCTTAAGCTGTAGGATCATTACGTGTTAGAAATTGGTTATAGATTAGCAAACTACCTGTTTTATATTATTACAAGTGTAAAATACACGTACAAAGTAATACACTAATGACCTCTTAGCCAATGGACGAAACGAAACCCGGGCGAGCAGACATACTTATATTAAATTATTTAATTTCCCCGATTGGGAATTGAACCCACAGCCACGTCAGCAAATATTTTAGTGTAAGCACTCTACATGCCTATTATACCAAAGCCCCCACCCCCCCCACCCCCCCACTCACCCCTCCACCACTACCACCACCATTCGTATGTAACTAACTCAGTAATTTCAATAACTCGAAGCGAAATATGTTTATTTTATATATATATTATATATTACATATAATCGTACCTCCATATTTTAATACTAAGAATCCCTGGATTGTGAAACACAAATGTGTTTTCCAAACATCGTTTACAGAGAATTCTCATTAAATTTGAATACCTTTTACTATAAATGTTTAATTTGTAACCTCATATGTTACGAGTATATTGAAATCATTGTGGTACGGGGGTTAGTGTCTAGCTATAAGCGATTGTTTGCGGGTTCGATTTCTGTACGGGAGTGTATTTATATAACTATAGTTTTATTCTCCAACGTGGCACCGAGTTCCGCAAATAATTTTTTTAAACTCATAAGTTATGTTTTTCATATAGCCCGCTCATAGCAGGTCAAAGGCAATCTGGCTGACTGACTTTACGAAGGACTTTAAGACACATTCTTCCCCATTGAGATTTCATTCCTACTCTCCACTTTCCACCGAAATATAAAGAAGAAGAGGAAATAAAAATATTGAATATTTCATACTCCCGAGTGAAATGTAATCTACAGTCCTTCGCTTCTTCGCTTGTACTTCTGCGCCAAGACAAGTGGATGTATATACATATTATGTGTCTTTCTATATATTTTTATAAGTACCTATACATCTTTGTATAGGTACTTATAAAGATTATTATTTGTTAAAAACGAAACAATTATTCTATTATAAAACCCTCATATTATGTCGCGTACGAAATTGTCAACCACTTTTAATATGCCATTGTGTTTCTGAACGTAACTTCCGGTTGCATTTGTTTGATTATTATGGACTTGTACCGAGGTCAAATCATTTAAATTATATCAATGCAATTTGAGATAATCAGTCTGTACTTCTGTAACTGTAAAAATACACTTTCACGCTCTATCCGGTATATAGCGGTAAAGGACCGTCCAATTTTCGAGACAGCGCGTGATGAGTGACGGGATATAGCGTGAATCGAAAAAGAAAATAGTAATTCTAATTTCCAATGTCATTTGCTGAATTGATGCTTGGTAGAAAACTATAATAGTTTTGCGGGATCGAGTACCGCTGCGTAAATTTTTTATGTTTTTTAAAAATTCGTATATTCAATACAGAAATCTGTTACAAAATTTACAACAACGTGGTAAAATAATGGATATTATTTCTAAATATGCAATTCAAACATGATCCGTGAGATACTACTGAGTATAATAAACTCTGAAGCCAAGAATTGATTACAATTAGTATCAAGTATAATTGTAAATGTAAAAAAATAAATAAAACATAAAACTTTATATAGCCATCGTGGCACTGCGGCACGAGCGTATGACTGTAAACGCGATGGTTGAGGATTTGATTCCCACTCAGGGGAATGAATTTATAAAAAAAATTGTTTCTTCGCTCTAGTAAAAAGCGGGGTTTAGTTCCACCTGGAGTGTGTTAACATTTGGTTCACTCTGCCTACTGCCTGAAAACAAAGTTTTTGTAATGTTACTAAAAAAAAATTATGAAAGTAAAATTTGCATTAGGCAGAGAGAAATACGTGATAATTCAATACTTTCTACACATTGTCTAAAAATATTAATAACATAGAGACACTAAGTTTTAGAGCAGGTGGGAAGAAAGAACTCCATTTTTCATCCCATTTCCGATACATTGTATTTTTAACGGTGGAGCTTAAGCACCCTTGAAAATTTAATAAGTAAACTAAAAGTAGTTAAAACATTAGTTAAAAGGACCAGACGATACGTCGGTAAGTTTGAGCAGTAATTGAATTCAGTACCACAGAGCAACCAGCTACGTTGTTTGTCTGTCAATCTTGCTACATTCCTCTTTAACTATAATTCACTATGAAATACTGTAGGGAATTAAGTAAGCGAATGGGAAATACAATGTCGGGTTTTATTTATTTAGATGGGAAAATGTCTATTTCAATTACAACCATCTTCCGAGTAGATATAGTGAGTATATAAATTGAATAAATATTTGTCTTCTGTTTTTTTTTAACTTCACGCTTTATTCTGCCCTTTAAACACTCTGTTCCCATTTAGGCACTTCTGTTCTCCAATTTCCACCGAGTACTGGAGGCATTGCGTGTTCAGGTGACACTACTAGAGCGAAGAAATGAAAATATTAAGTAATTCATTCTCTCGAGTAAAAATCAAACCCACAACCTATCACTTTTACAAGAGCCTCCTTTGCCCCTGCATCACGACTGGTGTCAATTCAACAATTCCACCTTAGAACCAGCCATTAGAGCAACGACGACGTTACGAAGACAGAGAATTTCATTTCGTCGAATCCTACGAACGACAACTATTAAATGCGACGACGAGTCGCGGGTAAAATTACATGTGTAATTATGTCACGTGAACTATTCAGTTGAATACGATCTGCGCATGTTGTTTTATTAGAATGGCATGTTGGGTTCAGTTCTCAAGTAATTCTGTTACTTTGTAATTTATTATGTTTTAAATAGAACTGCCTTCTTAATCAACGGGAGTTTCCTAGTGCTTAAATATAGTGGCTTGATCAAATAAATAATGTTTTTCTGAGTGTGTTCAATCGCCGAGGTTAAAGAGGTTCTGGAGATTCTGAACACCGCGCCCTGTGTTGTCACCAGATCCAAGATGTGAAAATAAACTCAACCCTCAGAGGCAATTGCACCCACAAAAAATTAGAACATGCGTACCAAGCGCCAAGTTGGGAAGTTACAATATAAGTTTACCTTAGCACACTCGCCAGCACGAACTTCAAAATCTTCTAGTATTGTTTATTTGAAAGAAAGTTTTCTAATATTAGAACAACTTAATATTTTACCAATGTGGCTTATTTTCACAAAAGGCGAAGTTAAATATAAACTAAAAAATAATAATTAAGTGAGAAATACATAAATATTTCATAAACATCCTATTTTTGTTGGTCTTTTTTTAATGAACATCTTAATTTTTGAATAAATTATATTAGCTTTACCTTTGGCTGCCACCGAGTACAATAAAATAAAAGACTGTGAAAGCACGAAAGAACGGTCAATAAAATATAAGGGAACGCTACAATTTTTCAAAGAGATTATATAAAATACTTTGTTCATTTTAATCAAACAAGAAGAACAAAACAAACTGTAAAATTTCATCACATGCACTAGTCAATAGAGGTAATTTGTACGTTCAAAGGCTAAAGCATATTCATTTCTGATTGGTGGCCAGTTATTTAAATATAATTGGACTGATAATAAATTTAATGTTATTTTAATCTATATAGAGATATAAATATAAGAGGTCAGTTGTGGCACCGGGTCATGTATGCGATAAGTTGTGGGTTTGATTCCCACTCGAGGATGTGAAATATTTAATATTATTTATATTAAATTTTCTTTATTATATTTTCTTCGCTATTTTTCGAGGGAAAGGGTCACTCAACACGCAATACCTCCAGAATTTTGTGGCGTATTTTAAAACTAGGTTTTTAGTTATATGTGGGATAAGTTTTCCCGGTTCTTCTCAGATCTGCCGCACAAATCTTAGTGAACTGCTGATAAATTATTAGAAATAAAAAAAAAAATAAGCATGTAACTTCTTGTTTAGAATAAAATTATTTAAATTTAATCATTATATCGAAGTCAAGAGATACGTTTCAAACAATCATTCCCTAGACCTGGAATTGAACCCACTATCATCTCTTCTCTCTGTCCTCCCATGAAGATAATGATAATAATGCCTTTAATAATACTGCGTAGTTGGACATTGCAGCTAGTCCATTATCCTTAATATATACTGCATATACTCGTAGTGCATGTATTACAGTAGATTGTAATTGGTCACGTATTGATATTGATTTGCATGAGCCGTCATTGTCGTCAGCAGATATTGCGTCTCAAACAAACAAACAAATAAAGAGATGAGTTCATTTCTAACATTTCTCGTGCCAGTTTTTTGTGGCGATAATTTTATGTTTTGGACACATAAAATGTGAATGGGATTTGAACCCGCGCCTCTCGGAAACCGTCTAGGTGTGGAATGTCACTTTAAAAATGTTACAAAAATATTTTTTTTCTGCACGATTCCTATACAAGTATATTCATTACCCTTGCTCTGTTAATATATTTAATAAATTAAATTAAGGATTAAAGTAAGATTGTAAAATGCAGACCCAATCCATAGTTCCCTTTTAAAATGTAAAACCTGACCGGCTTGAGGGGATTCACTTTAAACGGAATACGCAGAAATTGAGGGCGATAGAAGCGTTACAAGTGTTGTCGCATGATTATCGAATCCCTTTAAGTTATTTATATTTATTGAGGTCTCGTTACCAGAGTTAGAAAATTAAATAAATATTAAATATTTCATTCGATACAATACATATTCGTATTCGAATCCTCAACCGTCGCGTTCATAGTCGTACGTTTGTACCACTGCGCTGACGTCCTAACAAATATTGGTAAACTTATTATAAAAAGGTAAATATTAGCCGTAATACACAAATAAAAGACGGCCGACAGAGTAAATGAACGTAAACACGGCACCTTACAGCGTCTGGTCACGGTCGCGGCCCACATTGTGACGTGTGACGTCAGAAAGTGACACTAGTCGTCTTAAATGTTGTATAAAATTAACTATTTAAGAACAATTTAATAAATGACAATAATAAATAAAAAATAATTTTAAAAATAAATAATAAACCCAGTCGTGTTTATAGTCACACCTTGTGCCCTTGCGCCTCTTGGGTTTTTACATAACCCATTATATTATAAGTGTCCCTTGATACTGATATTATATGATAGCTGAAGTATGTTATATTAATTATACAATAACTTTCTAACAATTGTATGGATTTATGTCATCGATCAACGTAATATTTATTTGATAGCTGTGTGTAGCCAGGCTGTGGCTTCACGAGGTGTCGCTGCAAGCCAGGACAAAAAATATCTTGTTATCTACTGATACAGAAAGATCATAACAAAGTTACCTTTGTGGCTATTATTAGGTGTAGAGTTGACCGACGAGACGAGACGTTGTGGATTTGATCCCCACTCAAGGGAATGATTCATTATTTATTAATATATTCATTTCTTCCCGCTGACACCAAGTCAGAAAATTCCGTTGAAAGTTTTACGTGTCATTTCAATTTTAATATTTCATTTTAAATGTCCTCCCAATCAGGATTCGAAGTCATGATCAACGCACGTAAAAATCATAAACACACGAAGCCTCCACTATTATAACGTTATTTTAATTATAGCAGGTGAAGGCCCATTTGAAACATGAAATAATTGGTATTATCGGTACAAGAACTCGCGGTACTCTGTAGAATAGCAATTTGATTGCATCACAGCACGTATGAGGTCTTCTGTTTAATTAGCATATTCTTCTATGAGTATTGTATAACGCCTATTTCTATATAATTGTTTATTAAATATTCTAGTTCTAGTTAGAGGCCAGTCGTGAACAGGGGCACAAGCGTGCAATTGTAAGTGACGGTGTGGGTTCGATTCCCACTCGAGGAAATGAATTATTTCATAATTTCATTTCAAAGTTAATCTTAATAAAGCGTAGTAAGGTAGGATTCTTTTAATATTTCAACCAGATAAAGCGCAGGATTGAGTTCCGCCACCCAACAATCAAAACCTCCAGAATTCGGTGGAAAAGGAACGGAGTGTCTTAACACTAGACTCGAAGGTTCCCACTTAGGATCCTGCAATATGCAGGTACAGTTAGAAGCTAAAAGAAATGAAATAGAAGCCTTCGTCGAGACGAAGCGCGACATTGGACGGAGTGTGTCAAATTTAAATATTTACTTATTATCAAATTAATAATTCTCACAAATTTTTCAGCATTATTTCGATTCCTACTCGAGGAAGTGAAATATTTCTTTACGTTTATGCTTCCATTTTTCTTCGCTCTGGTGTCGAGGCAAAGCGTAGCGTTGAGTTCTGTTCAGAATTCGGCAGAAAGTGGGGAACGGAGTGTCTTAATACCGAGGTTCCCTCTGCCTACCCTGCTGTGTGCGGGATATAGCGTCAACCTATAAATAATATATATTTTTTGTCTTTTCAGATATAGCCTAGCATTTCACAGCAAGTTTTGAAGTAAGTATTTATTTATTTCTTAAACTGTATTTCTTATACTTTAATATATAAGAGGCGGCCTTCGGAGAGGGCAATAGAATCTACATACCTTCATTTAAATCAAGATTCATATAACCATTGAACCATGCTGTCCTCAAATCCACACGCTAATTTATTACAATGTCAGGTAGGAAAATGGACGCAAAACGGCGAGTTACGATAAACAATACTCTACTACAAAGCTGGTGATAATTGGCGATTCCGGTGTGACCTCGCCTCGTCACACTCCCATTGTCCAATGTCTTCTGTCCTAGATTACGTCAAAAACATATCTGCCAGAATGAAACTTTGTCATTTATAAATTACCTGAAATAAAAGGAAAGAGAAGGCTATGTTTTTGATACTCTATCATAGGAATGAATTGTTTTCACTTCGTTCGGCGTTAAGCTCTATAGCTCAAGGTTCTATAAATCCTTAATTCTAAAATGAATAGAAAATCTTCAATGTAGTTACGTACTACAACAATACGGCATATCCTGTAAATATAAAATAATATATCTAATTTAGTAAATTTATTCTTCAAATCAATTAATTAATTAAAGTATTCATATTTTTCTTATCCCTAGCGATATATATTTATTTTTATATTTTTCTTATCCCTAACCGCATCATACCTGCCACCACATTATGTATGATGTATTATTATGTGGATTATCTTCAACAAAGCCTTTCAATTTAAAACCAAAGCGAGAGATAATTCCAAGACTATAAAACAAATTCAGTATTGTCTAAGTGAAAGAAATTTAAGTCATTATAGTTCGGTACCGCGTTAATTCCTTTTGCGGCTTTAAAATCGCGACGAGAAAGGAATGGCTTTAGTCAGAAATTTATTGCCGTTAATTAATTTTGCTGTTTAAATGTTCTTTAAGATTTTTGGATTTCACAAGTCTCTTACTTAATACAATAGAATTTGTTGGTCTGAAGGATGTGGGTTCATTTCACTTCTGTAACGGAAGGCTTAACGCGGTATATTGAACATAGCAGGGTAGACAGAGACTAGTTAAAACACTCTGTACCCAATAAGACACTTTCGTTGTCGTTTTCGCCGAAATTTGGGGGCGAAATTTAAAAAAAAAATATTTTATTTCCTTCAGTGGAAATCGAACACCTTACCTCACATATAGATTATAGATGTTATTGTGTTATTTATAATCAAAAGTTAAACATATTGCCTCAACTTACTATAGCGTCTATAGGCTAATACTCGTACAGGTATACCAGTAATAGTGAAAATTATACAAATGACTACGTAAGAAAATACGAAAAATAAATTTCACAGGATACAGGATATATTATACAGGATTATACAGGATAATCTAGTGATAAGACACTCCTTTTCCAACTTTCTCCCGAAAAGTAATTTTTCGAGGCATTGCATATATGGCAGAACTCGCTTTGTTGTCAGAGTGAAGAAATGAAAATATTATTAAATAATAATACATTACTCCGAGTGGGGATCGAACCCACAACCATCTCGTTTCAGTAACACCCTTGTGTCCTTATCCCACGCGGCCTCAATAATACATTCAATACATTTAAAAATGGAATATTCAATATATAAATTTCGTTATAATTTATATATTGTTTAGTTCCAAGTCGTGCGAGAATCATCCTCGTGTGGTATATAACCTTGATACAACGGAACCACTCAAATTAATGATTTATAATACACAATTTTTTATATGAGGCCGTCGCGGTACAATTATATAGAATGTAACTGTTATATAATTGACGTAGTTGTGGGTTCGATTTCCAGTTGGGATAATTTATAATTTTCATTTCACCCGGTCCAGGTTATTTATCACTTTAATTCCCCCGCTCTGGTGAGATAAAGCGCTGCGTTGAGTTCCGTCATTGTGTGCAAAACCTGCCTACTCTGCTATAAGTGGGATAAAGCCAGAAGTTAATATTATAAGAAAGCTTTTTTTTGAACGTGAAGAAATTACAGTGAGTGGTAAGAACTTTTTGCAACAAAAGTCGACAAACTCTTGAAGCACTACGCCTATTCAAATTAGTATCAAAACTTGAATACAACTGAAAAGTAAATAACAGAAAGAAAGTTAAAAATGAGATTTGGAAGTTACGAAAAAATAATAACCGACACGAGGAATACGTAATCGAGAAACTTGACTCGAGTGAGGTTGACTTTAATTGGATAGGCCGGCCGGATTATTTTAAAGAAAAAAAAACATATTTAAGTTGCTCTTTTCATTTTTGTTGTGGCAAACATCTAATTTATATTAAAATAATCAAAAATATAATAAAATATATAGGGGTAAATAAAATGTAGTAACTAGATTGTTCTAGTTCTGTAATATTTGTAGCATAAGCCCATAACCTTATATTTGAATAAATGGACTTACATATGACTTCAAAAGGATCCACGTCCGCGGTCTTAAGTAGCTTATACCCGCTGGCCACTGGTCTTATTTCTAGAGCAAGGTAACCAAACTTATTAATCCCCCTAATGGGAATCGAAACAACAACCATCGTGTGCCACTGCGCCTCAACGATATCTAATACTCAGATCATATTTGACAATTATGTATATAAATTGAAATAATATTAATCATAATTACAGACAAAGTACTATTCGGAGTGACTTTCTGTGTCATAAGAATTCCTCTGATTTCTCTGACGGCCACCTAATTACATTTCCGAATGTTCTCAAAATCTAAATGTACCAGTTTCCCTGTTTCATTTGTTTAGGAGTGACAGGCTCGTGACAGATTGAGAGATGGTCCAATTCAACACCAGCCAGACTGTTTGCCTCTAAAATCTTTAATAAAATATATATTTGTTTCATTTTTATTCACTTATTTTTAGATTCACGCTGTATTCCGCAATACTACTTATATTACTTACTGGTACCAGAAAATGATGAACCAAGGGTCTTGGCTGCTTGTTTGTGTACGGCGTCCCATAAAGTATTAGAGAAATGCATTTATTTACTCGGCGATTTGAATTATTTTATATTTCTGTGGAAAGCGCTTAATAATAATAATGCTTAGATCCTCAATTCAAAGAACCTTACAAATTCGTATAGCACCGATATACGATGACGAAATCCCCCTTTAAAAGAGGATATTTTTTTAAAGTCCAGAATGCGCTTTTATACGAACTTTTAATTAAAACGTTCGCGCAAAAGAAATTGAAAGGAAAGCCCAGTGACCTGTAAGCGCCATAAAATTCATTACATATAAAATTTTCCTCAACTCGTGCTTAAATTAAATATATTCAGCTTCACGCTGTATCCCGCATATAGCAGGGTAGTCAGAGGGAGTCTAGTGATAGGACACTTCGCACTGCATTTCCCGTCACTCGGGCCATTTGGTGTTGACTGGCGGATTTCAAACACTGTCTTGAGTTCCGCCACTTGCTTTTTTACTAGACCGAAAAAAAAAATATTAAATATTTCATCCCCTAATTGGAGTTAGAATCCACAACGATCACGTTGTGTCACGGGCTCCGTGCACGGAGCTTTTTAAGAAATATACCTCTTATTTTTTTAAAATATACACCACAAGAGGCGGAGACCTCGGCTGACCTTCGAATATACAGTATCAAAGATACTGGAGGAAGGTTACGTAAAAAGCATGAGGACTCCCCGGAGGGCATGTGTGAAGAGGTTGATGACAGTGGAGGATGCGAAAGAGATACGTAGCGTGTAGCCTTTGGCACTCCGTTCTCTCTGACTACCTCGCTAAGGATAAAGCTTGAAGCTTATTATATATGTACATACACAATCTTATGTATATATATATACATATATACATACACAAACTGGGCTTGTAACTTCTTAAGGTTCTCGCTACGTATTTTTAAAATTAAATCAATAATATATTATTAAAAATAAAGACCATATAGAATAAAAACTTTAATAGCCATTATTAATTGGTCAAAAAACTCAATGTGACTCTACAAGGGGTCAATGGACTACTTA
Source organism: Heliconius aoede (assembly GCA_037355905.1). Lineage (NCBI taxonomy): Eukaryota > Metazoa > Arthropoda > Insecta > Lepidoptera > Nymphalidae > Heliconius > Heliconius aoede. The sequence goes on along the minus strand of JBAIZZ010000062.1, from coordinate 90,114 downwards.
AGTCTTTATATAGTACAAAATAAAGTGGATTCCCATCGATGTGTTTTAAACTACGCTACGTACATATACCTAATATTATACCATATATAGCAGGGTAGCCACAGCCTATTATTAAGACACTTTGTTCTCCACTTTCGAAATTCGAATATAACAAATTCTGTTTTTCAATGGAAAAAATAAAGCATTTCTTCTTGCTCTCGTGCGGTTTTCACATTTGTGAACAGACAGATGGAGTGTTTTAAGTTCAAACTTTATATGTATGCTATTAACCTAAGACCTAAAGCCTAAAACCTAACATAAGTGTGGAAGAACATGTTATAAATGTAAAAAAATATATTTTTCATTTTTAGGTAGTACACAATGTCTCTAAAATTGTACTATGCATATATATGGAACGGAGTGACTTAACACTAGATCCACTCTGCCTACCCTTCTACATATGATATAATAAAAAAAAGTATTAAAACTGAAGGCAAGGCAAAACCGCGAGCTAAACCTAGCCCACTAAATAAACGTAAACAATCAAACGACCTTTAAAACTAGTTCGGGTTGAAGGAACTCATTCATTGAATTTAGATGTCAGAATATGCAAATATATAAACAAAATAGATTTTCGATTCAAAGGCTAAAATTACTGAGGTAAAATATTTTTTTTTGACCGTTTATTCTTAAATAATAAGTTTTGGAGTGGCTTTTTTGGATTAAACTTTTTTTGTTTATTCACTACATTCGTTTGTCCCTGTGACTCAACACTACAGGGATTCTCTTTCTTTACCTAAATCTATTAAAACTTGAGACTGTCATGGCATGACGCGGGACAACGTGTGACGACAATTGTATAATTCAATCAACAATATAAGGAGAGAATTAATTTAACTATTACTCTTAAAATATACGAGAACTGGACACTTTTATTGTCTTCTGTGTCGAATAAATGAAAACAATACACATATTATAGAAATCGAATTAACTCGTTTACAATCACTTTTCCATTGCATTACGAGGGGTCTTTAAAATTACTTTTTTAGTTTTACGCTGCATTCCGTGGTAGAGTAGCAGGAGCGAGCATAGTGTTCAGACACTCTGCTTCTCAGATTCCACCGATTTCTCTATTCTATTATCTTTTCTTATAAAAATAAATAGAATTTTATAATTTTTTACACGTTTGTCGCAGAATTAAACATAGAATGCAGTAAACCTATACAAGCCGAGGTCACGGTCAAGAGGCAGCCGCTGCGTGGAGTGTGAAAGAGTTGCTACATTTTTCTCCTGGTTATTACCTGTAGTATAGTTATTAGATTGATAATTGTATTTGTGATTTTTCTCAAGATCGATCTCAGAGCTAAGAGCAATTTATAAAATACGATGATATCTTAGGCCTTATTATAATATTACACAGGTGAAAAGTTTGTTTCATTAAAAGCACTTATCTTGGGCACTATATATTAGTTAAAATTGAAAAATTCTATGTTAGATAGTGCAATTTTAAGGCTTTTTGTATATAGTACACAAATATAAAGTAGTTTAGCTGTCAAATTTCATAATACTACCTTCATAGTCAACCGGAAGTAACCAATTTTTATGCCCTTTATAGTATCGAAATACGCGTTTTTTGCTATATGTGTTGTTTTCAGGTATTTTTCTGAACTAGTACTACATATAAATCCTAGCTGCCAAATTTTATAATTTTAGGTCAACCGGAAGGGAAGGTATAGGGTACTATGAATTTTGATCCCCTTTAAAGCGTCGAAATACAAGTTTTTTGCGATATAACGACCGTATCTCTCTTTCTTAGTAAGTAGAGGAATAGGTTTTTGTCAGGAAATCATGAGGCCGTAAGTCTGAGTATATGGCTTGAATTTTAACTTGATATTTCCAAGCGTTGCTGAGATAAAGGGTCTTGTGAGACATACAGACAGACGGAAAACAGAGTAATCTTATAAAGATTCCTTTTTTCCTTAAAAAGCACGAACCTTAAAATTATACCATAATATATATATATAAACAAATATATGGTTTGTTATATTGAACCACATGCAAGTATCTCTGAAAAATATTTGATACACTTAGAATTTTTCACTCTTGGGATTGATATGATGGAGTAGAAAAAATTGTAACAAAAAGAAAAATAAATAGCTATGATGAGTTTATTTGCGCCAGTTCGTCTCAAGACATTTTTCCTAGATAAAGTTGGAACGTTGTTTTCTTTTTTTTTTTGAACGCTTCTTTGCTTCACGCTGTATCCTCCAAAAAGGCGGACAAAGGGGGGATCAAAAAGGGGGGTCACCAAGTGTTAAGATACTCCGTTCAATTTTTTTTATTTTTGTTTTGTTGTCAAAGCGAGGAAAGGAATAATTTACGAATGGAAGCCGACCCTACTACCTTCACGGTTACAGTATAAACGTAAATAAATATGTCACTTCCTCTCGAGTATGAATCGAACCCACAACCGTCGACAATACAGTCACACCTTTGTGCCACTGCGCCACGACGGTCATAAGCCATATAAATAATAGATCTAAAAGCCATTCAATCGATAAAGGGATAAAGTATAAATTGTAATCAGCCTTATGTTGTTGGCCTTGTAGAGATGTATACATGTGTGCGTTCCTTTGTTATATAATTGTTTACAATAACACTCAAAGACAGTTATCAAGACTTAACTGATATTAAGTTAGAACTTTTATTACAAAAAGAAAAGGTAAATACTTTTTTGTGCTTTCGAAGTACTTAAAAACTTCTAAAATATTGTAAAATCCATCCTATATAAATATATTATAAGAAACTCAGTCAATTATTTAAGGCCGTCATATAATATATATCATATAGATACATACCGTCATATAATATACGTCAGATAATATAGATACATTAATTAATAACATATTTTAATTTAAAATAATAAGTGAATGATTAACAGAAACAAAACAAATAAATTTCACGGTGTATCCCGCACCGGAAACGCAAAAAACACTGAAAACTCAAACTCAACGCCACGCTTTGTCTTCTTATGAGAACGAAGAAATGTAAATGTTATATATTTAAATTCTCGAGCGGAAATCGAATCTGCCACGCTTACTGTTACAAGCTAGTCTCCCAACGTCATTTATGTTTTGATTACAAAACAAAAGCATAGTGACACTCTCTGACCTCTATTTTCCGAAATGGGCGAAAAGAGGCCGTCGTGGCGCAGCGGTACAAGGGTGTGACTGGAAAGCGGCGGTTGTAGGTTCGATCCCCACTCGAGGAAGGATATTTATTTACGTTTTTATTTCTATTTCTTCACTCTGGTGTCGAGGCAAAGGGCGGCATTGAGTTCTGCCACTCAACATGCAATGCCTCTAGAAATTGACAGAAATTGGGGAACGGAGTGTCTTAACACTAGGTTCCGTCTGCCTACCCTGCTGTGTGCGGGATACAGCGTGAAGCGGACGAATTTAGGGTCACTAAAAGCTGTTACCAATCTCATTGTACAGAATCACAATTAACGCGAGCAACTGTCATTGTAGATAGTCTATTGAAATGCGGTTCACCTTGTATGTATGTCTGTATGACTAACGCTACAAACCAAGGTCTATCCTAATATGAAATGAACGATCATTGTTTCCCGAATTGGTAAAGATAATTTTTTTGTTTATTTTTGTTTGTAAATATAGAACTGTATGAGATATTATTGTAATGTAAATGTTTGAGATTAATTTAGTATGTCAAAAGTAAAGCGAAACCAGTGATGGCGAATGGACAGGTGTGCGGATGTAAACGCGATAGGCTGTGGGTTCGATTCCCGCCCGAAGAAATGAAATATTTAAAATTTTCATCTTGGGATCTGACTACGAGGCCAAACAGGAGGCTGAGTTCTATCGCTCGAAACTGCATGCCTCCATAATTCAGGGAAAGTGAGGATTGGAAGTGTCACAATGGCCATCATCATAGTTGCTATAACAATGTGACTTTATTTGTCATACTTTAGCGTAGAATGATAGTCATAAAATGTTTCTCGCTTGAAAACCTTCACATCATCTTTGCTTGTGCTCAATTTGAAGAGGTCAAGATGAACATGATTTTCGCACGTTACATTGTCAAATAATATAAGTGATGTATTCAGAGAAAAAAAATTAAGTAAAAATTATTAAAAACTAAAGTTACATTTCGAAATTTTAGTTTTTAATAATTTTCAAACGTTTTACGTAAAAGTACTTCTCGAAAGAATAATCAATCGAATGTTTGAAAAAAATATATCTTATCGCGAAGCGAAATCTTGTTGGTTTCAACCTGCGTTTGCAATATAAGCGAAAATAATAATTATTTACGACATCACATTGGACATTTTATTATATATTACATATAAACCTTACACGGGAATCAATTTATCTTTATCAATTTATGCACACAATGTGCAAATTTAATTAAAATCGATTTAGTAATTTAGGAGTCCATCGAGGACATACAACGTGACATGTAATTTATATATAAAAGATATGATTCATATCTATATATAATTTAAATCATAATATACTATAGTGAGAACGGATGTTTTACTTTATCATATTATTTATAGTAAAAAGGCAATAAAAACATAAATACTACAAAGCCGGTCTAGAAATATCATGAGAATATCTGAATGCCGTACTAAAGAACAAGTCAAAGAACTAATAAATTATATCATTTGGTTCGGTGAATTTATTTATATTTGTACAGGTATAATATTTATGTATATTTTGTTTTTTTTTTGTGTTTTATCTTCATTCTATATTTCGTATTCCAGCAGGTAGATGGTACCTAGTGGCCGTCGTGACGCACCGACACACTAAACGCGAGGGTTGAGGGGCTGAAATCTGTATCAGGCAAATGTCTTATTTTTATTTTCTGACCCCGGTAAAAAGACAAATGCGTTAGATAGTATTGAGCTGCGTCACTCAACATGTCTCAAAAATTGGACACGTGTGGAACATAATTTCTGTGTTACCTCTGCCTACCGCAAGCGTGAAGCTGAAAAATAGATTTGTTAAATAAACCAATATATATACATGTTAGAATTTTTATATTTTAAAGTAGGTTGGCTGCAAATAAATGACACTAGGATAAATATAACATAAGCAATAAAACGAGAGGAAAAAAGCAAAGTATAAAATGACATCAGATACCCTTAAATTCAGGGATTCGTATAAAAACAAATAAAATTCCAATGAAAAATTCATAGGTCTGTCTAGAACATAACTTAGAAAGAAATATATTGCAGAGTTCAAACATTTTAACGTCAAAGGCCGGGTCTCTTCTGACACGCCTGCAACCGATGAGCACAAGAAACTATTACTTTGATGTTATTGGCTTTCAAAGGTCGAGAAAACGGTGTGTCACTCCCGTTGTTTGGTAATAATATATATATGTGACCTGGTTTCTTCAGGTGTAAGTCAATAAATGGTACAAAGCCAGCTCAATTTTGGAGCGATTAATGTTTTGAAAAAGCGTGGTGTTGAGTTCCGCCTCTTAACATGCGATGTCTCGAAAATTGAGCGAAAAGTAGGCAACGCTGTATCTTAACACTAGATTCCCTATGCCTATAACTTTTTTTCTTCGTTTTGCCTCCAGAGCGAGGAAATGAAGGAATTAAATAATTCTTTACCCCGGGCGGTAATCAAACCTACAACCAACCCTTTTCTAGTAACACGCTTGTAACACCATGCATCACGATAATAATGCCGCCAACAATACAATTACTATAAAAATGGCAAAAAATCGTATCTATTATATGGAAACTTAAATATTTAATTTATTCTGCGTTATAGTATTAATTGTTGCTGGCAATAGAAATATATCATTCCAATAAACACTTAAAAAAATGAAGTTTGTCAGGTATATTTAAAAACCCTGCGCCTTCAGTTTTAAAAAAAATAAAATACAAATATTCCTTTCCAAGTTTCCCATCTATTTGAAGTCTAATAAACCCGCCCAAAAGAAAGCCAGAGCGCTCCATAAACAGCCCAAGCCTAACTCTTAATGAATAGCGATAAAACCAACAAATGAAAGGCCGGCGATCATAAATTCGCACAATGTCAATACCTTCATTGTTTTTCCTATAATCCTGATGACGTCCCTTTCAATCCGTTGCGGATTCGGGTTATGGCAGTTTGATTCGCTTTGGACCGACTTTGAAAATGGACAATTTACATTTGAAATGTGTTTATATGATCTTCTGAATTTCGAAATGATAATATTAAAAAATCCTTATTAGTTCTCATTTTTTATTTTTAGGAATCTAGGAACGAATCCAAAGCAAAATTTCTTTTTAGGTATATTCTTCTTTAGGTTTATTCTTTTATCTTCAGAATGTCACATTAAATGGTATTAAAACTAGCCAGTTACATTTAGTACAGGCAAAGAGGTTTGATTACTACAAAATGCGAAAATACTTTTGCCCCGATTTATTAGGAAAACTAGGAAAATAAATAAAAAAATAAAAAAGTTTTTTTAACATATTAGAGTAGGCAGAAAGAACCTAATGTTAAGACATTTTGTTTCCCACTCAACGCCGCGCTCTTTTTCTTATAGCGGGCAAATGAAGAAAAAAACTAATTAAAATATATCCACGACAGCCTTACGCCAAAAATACTATACTTTTACTTTTTTTAAGAAAATGAACACGAGAGAAACTTTTCCCATTGAACACGCTTATCAATTGGCATAAACAACTAGTAGAACTAAAAACAATATAAACGTTTTTGAAATGAAAAAACAAAGGCCAACCAAAAGGAGTCTACAATGGCGGCAGATGGATTGAACAGAAACTGAAAACAGATGTGGATTGCAAAAAGAACGTTGTAATGATAATCCATGAAGCTGTATATTTTTTAATATTGTAATATAGATATGATAGGGAGAGGCAACCTAGTGTTAAGGCACTCCGTTTCCATTATGACACTTTCATTCTTCACTTTCTGCTAAATTCGCGACGTATTAAAAAGTAGTAGTCGCGAAAGTAAAAAAACAAAAATGTGTCCTTTCCTTTTACATTTCAAATGCTGACTTACTAAAAACGTTACTTATGTAGAAGCAACTACAGCAGCAAAGAGATACAAAATAAAACTAAAACTAGTTGACACGCCACAGTATTTATATCACCGGCACTCGGCACTCGTACCTTGCTTGTAATTTGCGGCCGCGTTTTGAATGCGAATATTTTCCAGCGAACGTCAAAATAAATTGAAATCTAAGAGAACTCTCGTTGGATCCGTCGCGTCGCCTCGATCTCATTTTTAACTTATTAAAATTGTGAAACATAGTTCGTTTTTTTTATATTTTATAATTGGTATAATATAAGGTTGTTTGTATTAAAGATGCAATTTGAATACAAAAATATATAATTACAGATTACTCTCGAAACATTCAACTAATTGTACTATAAATATAATAAAGTAGGTGAAAATAAAATAAACAAGTGGGGAACGACTCCCCACTTTACGTTAGACTTCAAGAAATTGTGTGTCGAGTTCCACCACCGCCACAAGAAGACGAATAAAAATGAAATTTGTCGTCGTGTCAGCCTAATGGTTTTTTCTGAGCTTCAAGCTATATATCGCATATAGCAGGATAGGTTGAAAGAACCTGGTATTAAAATACTCCCACTTTCAATTTTCATTTTTTAATTGTTGCAACACATAACACTGCACTACGCCGTTGAATTTCATCACTTAACAATTCAGACGGAATGTGGTAAACGGAGAAACTTGACTCAAAGATCTGTCTGCTCATTCTGTTTTTACTGAATGCTATAAGGAGAATAAAATCCACACCTCTCTAAATAATTTCGAAAAAGAAACTAATTTTAAGTTCCGCTTGTGTTCACAAGCTAAAAGGAGTTCTGAATTAAATATTGCAATTTAGCTTAATATTTTTCTTTGGTATACTTTTCAAAACTCATTTTTGTAGCTTCTGAGCTCGTTCTAAAGTTAAAATTGTAACAACATTATATATTTTGTTTGTTACACGCCATGCCTCCAGAACTCGGCAGAAAGTGGGGAATGGAGTGTCCTTACACTAGGTTCCCTCTGCCCACCCTGCTGTGAGCGGAATATAGCGTGAAGCTGATTTTTTTATTGTTTGTATATTGCTATTGTAATAAATATGTATTATTCCCCTTCAGTTCGTTTGGTGCTAGGGTCTTCTTATTCTTCCACTATCTGTGACACAACTATTGGGGTAGTAATTAATAATTATATTCTCTATATGGAATGAAGGAAAAGCTTAAAGGTTTATTATTATAAACTTGACTTGACTTCTCGTTACGAAACGGTCAACATCTTGATTCCGTTCATATATTTGGTAGTCACATTAAAACAATTTTCCGGTCCCATATCAACATTACAATAAAAAAAGAACCTTTTAATCTCTGCCGTGGAACTCAATTTGTCACATAAAAGATTCTTTAGTGGATTTATTAAAGTGGTCTCAGACCGCCGCCCCGAGGGACCCCGAGGATTTTCACTTTTCTACACATTTCTTATGGACGTAATATTGTGTATATTTCATTGCAATGACCAGTTTTTTCTTAGAGGGGTTAACTTCTTGATTAGGTTGTAAGATATACTTTTTCCTGTTGTAACGAGGAGTGATAAGTTAGTTGTTATTTATTTTTTGATTATTTTAATTTATATACTTAGTGGTGGAACTCAACCCCGCGTTATACTAGGTATATATAAGCACTGTTCACAAAATTTTCGAGTCATCGCATATTGAGAGCCGCAACTCAACGTCGCACTTTGTCTTGCACTTGTCTATGGTAAGGTATGGTAAGATGAAACTTACTGTCTAGTTATTCCGTGCCTCATTTTTCGTCAAACTTTTGTAATATTGCGTGTTCCCCGATTGGGACTTAAACCTACAACCTTTACAAACAAACAGTGTCCACTACACCACGGGGGTCTACTTCATAAATTATAAAGTAAAGGGTACATGATAGGAAACGCCAAAAGTTGTCAAGCTAGATTATAATGGAAAACTAAAAAGAAAATTATATATTCTTACTCTATGTCAGTTTGAATATACGAAAATATACTGGTGGTTTTGTGAGCGGTTCCAATAAATCGTTTAAGACGCCCGAGGGTATTGAGTTTGGGTCGAAAGAACCTGTCAACGCCAAGATTTGTACTGTCCCTTGAAATTTGCTTATTTTTGACCATTTTTATTTAAGAAGTACTGTTACAGATTTACAAAATAAAGTTTTTGTTATATATTTTATGTGAATTCATACATACATACAGTAGTCCATCATTTGTATAGGCCTATTGTATGTTTCTACGTACAATTCATAGGAACTTATTAAAAACTGGACCAGTCTTACAGTTTAACCTTTTTTCTGGATATATATACCTTTTTTAGCTTTACCCTGTATATTGCACATAGCAGAGTAATAGAGGGAATCCGGGAACTTAGTGTTAAGACACTCCCCACTCCATTCCCCACTTTTCGCCACATTCTCTCAAAGCCGCGACAATGCAGGAACTAAACCCCGCGCCATTACTCGTTACCAGAGTGACGAAATGGATATATTCAGAGTGAAACTAAAGTTTCTCTTAAAATAGAATGCCGTAACATTCAAACTTTAGATTTTTTTCTTCAAATAAAATGGTTATTATTTAATTCTCGCAGCACCAGGCGTATTCTTAGATGATTAGTTATAGGTGAAATATTATAAGATGGTAGAAGTTTTATTATAACTTGGAAAAATCTTTTTATCTTGGATAGTCCATTTATCGGGAATGGCTATATAGACTTATATTACATCACCCAACAAACTATTTATTGTAACCCACTCTTTGTAAACATATTTATTTTTTGATATTTTGATTATTTATTATTTGATTATGCACTAAAAATGTGTCACAAGTCTTAAATTATTACCATTGGGCCATGGGCGACGTCGTAGGTAAAAGCTAGTCTAGCTAGCTAGTATTATATTTTATTACTGATAACATAAATTATCATCATCTTATCAACGTCAGCCGCACAACGGAAGTACAAGTCACTGCTGGTCTCATGAGAGAGTGACATGCTTGTAAGTATGTATGTCACGTGTACAATGTCTCTACCTACATACGTAATTCCCAATTATTATTAATAATTTGTAATTTTGCTGTATCTAATAAGTATTATGTATTATAATATATAAGTATTATATATTATAAATTTTATCTAATAAGTGATTGTTGAGGGTTCTATTCCTACTCTGCACATGATTTATTTTCGTTTACTGGCTCTGCTAACAAGACAAAGCTTTTACAAAAGCAAAGACAAACGCATTGAGTTCTGTCACTTGCGTGTGGACGGCAGAGTGTCTTAACACTAGATTCATTCTGCGGGATATAGCGTGAAGCTGAACAAAATGTACATATATCCTTGTTTTAATTAGAATTCACAAGCAATTACTTTTCATCCTTACCCAGAGCGCTACTATAGCTCCAATATCTCTTGTGACAAGTAAATCAAGAATGGGTAATGTAATGTAATTTTCACCTGGACTCCATCACTAAGTTCCGCAAGTAAACTAAATCTTACCAGTCCAAGCAACCAGTATTCAATGTAGTGAAACTTAGATAAGCTTATAATTTGTTCTTCCAGTTCGAAGTTTGATTAACAACGCTCGGGCTCTCACTAGTTTTGGCCAATAGGCGCCAGTTCAAATCCAACAATCAATCAAATTTTAACACTTTGTTTTATATGTGGAAAATAATTTGAGAGATGTGACAAAACATTTACTGTTTAATATCAATTACAAGATTTTAAATAAAAATTTAAAAGAAATCGGACTTGAACCTACACCTGCCAAGCTCCTGAATGCAGTCCAAGCTTTCTAAGCTGTCATGGCTTTCTACTCAATATAATATTTTTTACATTTTGCTAATTTTTTTCTTATTATTAAAAAGATTTATCAATTCAATATGTCCTGAGATTAACGCACTCAACCAAACTTATATTCGACTTTATAGCATTAGTATAGATAATAACCAAAGCCATAATCAATGTATCTCAACAGTATCTCAAAACTTTAGTATAAGTAATATATATGTACAGTATTTCACATGTATGTATGTATATATTATGTATTTTCCGTAAAAGAAAACCAAAAATAGAATATTTGCGAAACAAATAGAATTCAGATCGTAAAGTTTTACGAGCGCGATTTGAATAAATGATCTTGAATTAGATTCGGGGTTTGGATCTCTCTATTGTTTTTTGGTTTTATGGTAACTTTATGGTGCCACGACTTCGTAAGCTATGATTGTTCCTAGATCTTCACTGAAAACATATCAATACATTTTGAGGAATTTTAATTATATTATCAAAAATTGAGTACAAAAAACTTACTTATTAGCAGCGTTTATTTCCGCATTATATATGTCAAATTGAGAAGGGAATTAAACGTGGCGTGTTTTAAGGCTAGTAGGTTCCGTATATGCGAGGTATAGTATGAAGATATAAAAAATCGCACAATAGAAAACTTCGCTTTCTATTCGATTCACTCATTGCATTGTATTCTTATATTAAGCTTATACAAATATAAATATATATCGAAATTTGAGCTCGCACTTTTCTACGAAGCCAACGAATTCAAAAATAATTCTTTGTAGACAGAGCTCCTGGGTGGTTCCCGAGAGGTGCAGATTCAAACTCGCCATATACAAATTCTTCCTTTTCTTCAAAAATAAAAACATTTTGTTACACATAGCAAAACTCATGTACACGGCTACTTCCAGTAAACCTAAGATACAATAAAACACTTCGTGTTCTATCAGAAACAGAGGTATTACGGTACAAAGTAGCGCTGACTCGAAATAGGTCTTGCACTACTAACTAAAATGTATACAAGTCTCAACATCGACACAAACGAGTACAAAACTGTTCCTGTAGTGCTGTTTCAGAATCTATTGTTACTGAAAATATAATATAATAGAATTCTGGGGGAAAGTGGGGAATGGAGTGACTGAATGAAAAACGGAGTGTCTTGACACTAGATGTGTATGCCAATGTTCTCTATGCCTATTGTCCCACTGACGGCCCTGTGCATCGATGGTCTCGACGAAGTAAGGATAATATTGTGTGTACAACCTTTTCACTGAGAGAAAATTAAACCCGTAATCTAACGCGTAGACAAACTGTATTACAATTATATAATTATCAAGAGTAACCTGATAACGAATATTACTTGTTAACTATAAGATAGAGGTAATTTTACCCTAAATTCAACTATAGCTCTCATTTAATTGTCTTAGGTAATGTTTCCAGAATATTAATTCATATAAGGTAATACTGTACTGTACTGATCTTATTATAAAGTGGAATGGAAAACAGAGAGACTGGTGTAGTCAAATTATATATGAATCGTAATTTATATGTTATCTGATGCTTAAGCTATATAAGTAAGTTAATATTTTTTTCATAGTTTTTGCGCGAAAATGGAATGAACATTCATCCTGACAAACAATTTGTAGCATTAGTAATATAGAATTACTCGAATTTAAAACAAATTCGGTTTCCTCATCTAACGCACTCACATCAATTCAACAAAATTTCCTTTTTTTTTATTTTAACGTCATTTAATTCAAGCCTCTTGGATACCGTGGAAGCACACTGACCAAAATTCTATTTTTTTCTAATTTTTTTTTTAATTTCGTCTAATTTTAGAGACATTCCATGTTGAGTGTCTGAATGCAACGACTCTCTTTATCTCACCAGGGCAGACATTTGAACATAATTCTTTTCCTTCAATGGAAATTGAACTTATCCAAACGCGACGCTATACTCAAACTTCACTTACAAAATATGGAAAATTCAAAACAAAATATAACTAAACTACAAATGTTCACAAAGCGCCGCAAGTATTACATCATTACTATGAAAAAGTTGCGGACTCGTCGCTTCCACTAAGAATATACAGCGAACAAAAACAAATACTATATAATATGTATATTGTATTGTATTTACTTGAAGATGCTCAACTTGTTTTCAAAGAAAATGTTCTTTCTTTGGTTACCTTCACTTCAGACTTCCTTTTGTTTCGGTTACGTTTCATCAGCGTTGAAATATCACTATTGTTATAGATTTTATTTAGGTGTTATATATAATTTCTCTTTTAATTTTTACAAATAGGTTTACTCTCTATTATATTTATTATTAGGTTAACTCTCTCTATTCGGTGTGACAGTTGCAAATAACCACTAAATAAAAAAAAAATGTAGAGGCGAACCTCACACGCTTGGGACTTCGCCCGTTTTAAATCCATTACCCTGGGATTCTCTCCGTCACGTTTACAGTAGCTCGCTTATGCCGTTCTCGGCCTCTTTTATTTTCTTTTTTACATATATTAAAAAAAGGTGATAGAAATATATAACAGTGCTATTTCACTGGAATAGCGAGGGCCCAGTACGTCCCGATTGTAGCCCTGATAAGAATTGATTGTTGAAAGGGTAAAATTGGCGTAGAAATTGTGTACCACTATAAACTTATCTCACCCCTATGTGGCGATTTGCGGCTTTTACTCGTAAAATTTTCTATCTTATATGTTTGTATTGGGAGTCTGCTTTAAAAGATTTAGGTATATCTAAGCACTAGCGACCGACTCGCGGCTTCGTCCGCTTGAACTATAATATTATTTGTTTACTAATTTGAATTACTTTCGTGTTTTATATCTTCTTAATACAATTTGCATTTTTCAATGTTCGATTTCCACTTCTTTCCAATCAATACTCTACACGAATTCAACAAAAAACGCAGAATAGCATTACCGTTAATGAGAAACGTAGTGTCTTAACACCAAGTTTTCTGATTTCCTCCGAAGCCTATCCTGAAGCTAAATATAAAACACTTTTCATATGCGATTCATTCATAATAAATTGAATTGTTGCAGGTTTCGTATGCCAGCGAGTGCGGTGTGAGGACGCGGGTGCAGCCCCTCAACACCAAAGGTAATTTACTCATTACAAATAAGTAAAATAGCTTCCTAAATTAATAAACAATTATGTGAGTGAGTTAGTAGAAGATTACTTGTTTTACACTAGCATTATGTTTTTGCTTCCAATCTGGATAAATTGAGTAGAAAATGGAGATAGGAGTGTTTTAACGGTAAGTGGAGTCTCAAACACGACGAATATTGTTTGTAATTTCACGTGAAAATATCTGTGTAGGTACAATTTTATTCTAAATATATTTCCAGACAATATCTCAATAAATATAAGGGCAAAGAACTTAGAAAACCTACGTCAGATTTTTATACCTTCACGCTTTATCTTGTATATAGAATAGAAATCATATGAAACCTCGTGCTTAGACACTTCAACCTCCACATTCCACCCAATTTTCATAGCCTTGTCACGTTTTGTCTTCTTCCCATTCCTGTGAATCAAAGCTACCACCATCACCTTTACAGCTACATGTATATTGTACCGTTATGGCTTCTACTCACAATTTTACCAATAATATTTATCGAACCCACACTATCCAATATGTTCACCATTATAAATCTGTCATTCCAACCGTCATACGGCAACTTAAATAAATCTTTGTTAATTTGCAACGCGGTTCTCGCAATTGCGGGCGGCGTACAATTTGTCGCTAGATCGTTGAGAATAACGCAATATGTTTTTTGATCGATCATTTTGTTTTGACACTGTTATTGTACAGTGGTCTCGAATGAATGATCTAAGATTGAAATCTCGCTTCACTTCAAAAAAAGCTTCACGCTTTATCCCGCATATAGTGCAATATGCGGGATAAATAATTTAATAATACTATACTGAGATACATAAATACTATATAAAGATACTTCGCTGTCTGTCCTCTTTTCGCTAAATTACAAAGATTGTGTTTTAGTTACCGCAACTGAACACAGCGCTTTGTCTCGAGTGGGAAATTTTAAATAATAAATGTAAATTTACGATCACGTTTACAATCTATGGCAATAAGAGAAAGATAAATAAATAAATAGATAAATAAAAAAAATGAAGAAACGAGTCCATTCGTTCTGTCTATAACCAATTCTTATATTTGCTTTTGTTATTTGTACTACTCTTGACCAATATTTCATTAATATGTTAGTCGGGCACAAGTGTGGGAGTATAAACACGTCAGATTGTGGGTTCGATTCCCATTCGAGAAAATGAAATATCTTATATTTTTTTGCTTGTTTACGCTGTCGTGGCGCAGCGGCACAAGGTGTGACTGTAACGCGACGGTTGTAGGTTCGAGCCCCACTCGAAGTGAAATTTTTATTTATGTTTATATTTCCATTTCTTCGTTCTATTGTCGAAGTAAAGCGCGACGTTGAGTTCTGCCACGCATCACGCAATGCCTCCAGAATTCGGCAGCCAGTAGGGAACGGAGTGTCTTACTACGAATTTAAAATTCCTTCTGACTACACTGCTGTGGGCGGGATACAGCGTGAAGCTGATTTTTTTTTTTTTTGGTTTACGAAATAGAGTCTAAAAGCTAAAAAATTTAAGTTTTTTTTAACTTCAAATTAAATACAACGTTAGAAGACATTATTATTTCAAAGAACGAAAATTTATCTCTGTTTAAAAAAGTTGATATTTGAAATCCGAATAAATCAATCAAATATATTTATCAAGTAAATTTATATGTTTTGTCTAAAAATTAATAGGTATTATGCTTCTATATAAAATAAACGAGCAAAGAAGCCTACCTACTTACCTACCTAAGTAGGCTTTTGTTTGTTTTTTTTTATTTAGATATAATTAGATTAATATCTATTCTATCTATTCTAATGAATAGTTTCATTTAGATTTTCAGAAGGCTCTGGTTCAATTACAGTTAAAATATTACATATAAAAAAATTAACCCTATTGCAAAAATATAACATAAAACAAAAAATAATTAATCGTATTTCCAAGTCTTCATATTAAGTCCGAGCTCGCTCTGCGATTAGAGATAGCGAAAACTCCCCCGTACAGTATAAATAACTCAATGTTTGTGAAATAGCACTGAGATAAACACGTGGCCATGATATGGTTGCGTATATTTTATTATTAATTATTGTAATTTTCGTAATTAAGAGGCCGTTCTGGCTCACAGGCACAAGCGTGCAACGGTTGTGGGTTTGACTCCCATTCGGAGGAATGAAATATTTTAATGTATTAATATTTTATGCTCTGGTAGCAGCGCGGCGTTCAGGTCCTACTTAACATGCAATGTATTAACATTGGGTTCGCAAAAAAAAGCTTTATACCTTTTCCTTCGAAGTAGGTTAGGCAAAGGGAAACTAGTATTATGGCAAATCTTTCTACAAAACCCGAGTTTTTAACAGAAACATAGTTGAGAACATGTTGAGATGCTACAAAAGTTATTGCTGTCATGTAATTAGCACATATTTATTTCAAGCAAAAATTTTATCCACCACTCTGCACCAATAATAGCTACTACATTAAGGTTTATTTATAAATCTTAGTGTAGTAGACAGACAGAAAAGCAGTTTCAAGTTTTTTTCCGCATAAGACGGTACGCAGAGAGAGCCAAGTGTTAACATACTCCGTTCTCTATTTTCTGCGACATTGCGTGTTAGCAGAACCTAGCGCTACTCTTGTCTTATATTTAAATGGGAATCGAACGCACTACACCTCGACGACCTCCATAAGAATAAAACAGTTTACACTTAAAAATACGAAAAACAATTAAACACTTCCATTTGAAATTTGCAGCCTTCCCTCGAATTCTTTCCGGTGGCGTGAATAATTAAAAAGTGAAGCCGGCAAGGCGCTCGGACCGCTCGGACAAAGAACGGCTTTTGAAAAATATATAACATTCACTGCGGTTGTTTTAAAAAGGCAACCACTGTATCATCGTTTTGTCAGCGGTTGTTAAAAATGTGTACTTAGGTCACCTTCGGTTATTTTCCCTTTTAAATATCAATATTTGTTTATTAATTGTATTTGGAGACGTCATGGCGTAGTGGTCTTTACCTGTAAACTCGATGGTTCTGGGTTCGATTATCGTTCGGGGGAAATAAGTATGGACGTTGTGTGGAGTCCTGGCAACTCGGTTTGGGCTTATCTGAAAAATGAAACAGTTTTTTACTCTTTAGTTAAAAGAGCGTTTAGTTTTGAAAAGTTACAATTTCAGTTCAGAAGATAAAACTAGTGGATGCAATTCATTTGAGTTATAGCCTTTAGCTTACTACGTAAACACAAATCACTTCGCAAATATCATACAGCCATATTAAATACAGAAATGGACGTGTTCAAAAAGATTTGTCTGTCAGTCCTGACGCAGTGGCGTCGGGACGGACTTAAACGCGACAGGCTATAAGTTCAATTCCCATTTGGCAGTCGAAATTAAATATTTCTATTTTATCGCTTTGGTATCGGTGAAGCGTGACTTTGAGTTTCATCACTCAACACGCCATGTCTTCAGAATTCGGCTTAATGCAAGTTCCCAATTTCTCTTCGACTATCTTGCTATGTGCGTGATACAGCGTGAAGTTAAAGAAATCAATAGAAGTTATTCATGGAGAGTTTCGATACAATTGATTGAATGCTAACTACTTTAAATTTTTTAATTATGACGTTTAACAGAATAAACAACAAAAAAAAACAAAATATATTTTTAATCTGTCTCGTTCCTATATGGGAAGCATGAAAGCAGAAACTCTGAAGCTATGTAAATTTTCAGCCTCCTTTTAAATACTAGATCCAGCAAAATCGTTTATTCACTGACCCGTACACGAATTCACCGCATATAAATGTTTTCATTTATTTTGGCTTGTAATTTTTTATTTTCGTAAAACTTAAACTATACCGGTAGGTTCTATTTATTTCTAACTTTCGTCTAAAATGTAAACGGGATAAAAAATCAAAACTTGCTTGCCATTCTATCGAAACCTTTATTCATGGGTTTCTACAATTACACCTACATATAGACTACCTCTCTATTTACAAAATATCACCTTTACCAATTCATTCTAACTGTACATCCAAAAAATTGTGAATACAAACTTTCCTTTCCCGGTTCACGCTTTACCCCGCATGGCAGGCAATAAAAATCTCGGTCCAGATTCGAGTCATGCTTGGCAACGGAACTCAACGCCGTGTCTTATTTTGCCTAAGTGAGCGAGTGCTTGTTTAAAGTTACATTCTCACAGGTTCAAGTCACAAGTTAAATTCTCTTATAACATCCGCATAAGTGAATCCCGTTCACAGTCGGACGGCAACGGACGGAGTATTTGATTTGCAAATTTCATCGATGTCTCTGTGGATACTGATTTTGTATGAATGAAAATTTAATTTGCTTCTTATTAGATGTATAGAGTTCTGTATTATTCATTAAAAATAGTTGTAAGTTACAAACAAGTAGTAGCAGGATAGGCAGAGGAAACCTGTGAACCTAGAGTTAAGAGCTAAAGTTAGAAAATATAAAAAATTTCATTCTCCTGAGTGAGAAATCGAACCCATAACCGTCGCGCTTACAGTCGCACACTTGTGCTCCAGCGCCTAGACGCAAGAATTTATGATTTAAAATCATTACACGGCTCATTTCACTTCAACGTAACAAATTCGCCAAAAGCCTAAAAGCCCAACGTCTTTGTAATTGGCAAAAGTTTCGGGACAGAAATGTTACGATGCCAATTTGAAGCGCAATTAATATGTATCAATTAGTAAGTTTAATTGCTTTCACTAACTCTGATAGGATATTCTACCTTTTCGTATTCACAGCAGACTTGACTGACCATTTCAACTATTATTTTAGGCTATTTATTGTAATATTTAATTTTGTAGAGTCTAAATTTTTCATGTATGTCGGCTCGACGATATATGCGTATAGTCGCGCGAGCCAAGTGGTTCCGACGTGTTATTATTTTGGTCCTCCATTGACGAGATAACACGATTTCACTCTAATTCCATTCGTTAAAAGATCGGAATTAATCAATCAAGAATTTATTCTCAATATTTCTTAACCAATTATTATCGACGCCGACATGTAAGTATTTATATTTTTATTTTCATACATTCTATATGTGTATCTATTGACTATGTAGTTGATATACCACTCTGGAAGTTGTTCATATAAAGTTAAAAAGTTGAGCTGGATTCTGCTATTCAGCGCGTACAAGTCATCTATTCATACGAGGCGTAAAAAACAGGAGAGTGTGATCTCTGAATTCCAACTATCTTACAAACGTACAGAAGAAATTTCCTAATGAGAAACCCACGTCACTATGTTTTTCTATTTTCTTTTATATCACCAGGATTGAAAGGGATATAGAAACCTTATAGATTGTTGTTCAAATTTTGTTTTTCTTTACTTCTAGATTAATATTATAAAGCTGAGCAGTTCAAAATTCATCGAGCAAGGCTATAATATATCACAGTAATTTCGATGTAACCTTCTGTACTTGCGGTAAGAGTTACTTCCGGCACTTACGGATGTTTCATATGTCAAACACAAATGAAAAATATTTTCATTATAGTTATGACCAAAACGAGGCCACATATTCAAGTCAGTATTCCATACAACCTATATCCCTGTAAATAAAATAGTTAACCTACCCGCAATCGCGTTGTAATTACGTCCTCAGTGCCATCTAGTGACTGAATTAAATACTCAACATTAAAAGCCCGTTAAAAGTGCACTTTTCTCGAAGTTCTTCCACCGTAATTGGTACGAGTTTTTGCAACGTTTTCAAAGGATTTCCTTTAAAAAACGCTGTTACGTTATAAGGTTTGTCTTTTTTGAAGCGCTACGCCGTTATGAGCGCTTTCTTTTTATTTCGTACAGAATCGAATTGTGTGTTTAATTTTAGTAAAGTATAAGTTAGTATAAAGCTATTTTGTTTGATCTAATTTGTTTAGTGTAAACGGATGTAAATTTGGTATATATAGCTATACTCATTAAGTTATTGTAAAAGATTCCTATTTTCCAATTCCCAAATATTTTTAACTGACTTACATAGGTTGGCTTGTGCTAAATGTGTTAAAGTATACTAATATATTGTAAACTGTTAATGTTACTGTAAACGTATAATATATTGTAATTAACATATATATATATATATATATTAATTTTTTTTATTATATAAATAGCGCTTTCCTCTTCAAGTGTGATTAACAAGGTGGGTCGTCAGTAATAGTTAGTGACAATTTTGCTTAGAAAGTTAATAAAACTTCGTACTGTCTACATTGAAGCGCTGTTGGTATTCGCCCGCTACTACACTATTATTTAATGAATACACTGAATTGTTCGTGTTCTTATAGAAACATACTTGCAGTAACACTTTATTACAGTGATATAATTCTCCTAAAGACTTACTGGACATTACTTTTGTTTTATTACATTTGTCATAAATTTAAATGTAATGTACTAATTTATAGTAATTAGCGTTATAGTAATTTATTTCTGCGCTCACAGACTTCAACATTAAATAACTGACATTGATAACAGATAAATAATAAACGTTTGGACTCGATTAAAAGTTATTGTTTTTATGTGAAATGGAAATTAATGTTAAAAAAAAATCATTGAAAGCGATATTTTTTCAAGTATTAGAACGATTATTATCTCTTCTATCTTTTTCGACGTATTAAAAGTTTAACAAATAATAATATAACTCGGCAATATGTTCGTACGTTTTTATGATTTGTTAGTAGGTACGACAGAAAATGGAGTACGGAGTGTAGACTAGGTTCCCTCTGCCTACCCTACTGTGTGCGGGGCGGGATACAGCGTGAAGCTGGTTTATTTAGTCAATAGATGTATCTGTTTCTATGTTCTCAAATATAAACTTCTTGAATACTTTCAATATAATATATCTTTTAAATAAAAACTAAAGTATTGAATAACGCACAAAGATACGCATAATTTTTTTGAAGAAAATTATTAGCCAACAGACAAAAAGAAAAAAATTCCAAAAATCTTAAAAATGGCTCCTGATACTTTAATATTTTTTGATATTTTCAATGTACAGAAACGACTCCTCTACAGATTTATTATATGTCTAGGTAAACATAATTTCATATTCGTGACTTTTGTATAGATTTGGCTTGAACAAATGGCAAAACGTCAGACAGGAAACGCGACGAATATGAGTTAGTGTGGAAAGTGAGAAACAGAGTGTCTTAACGCTAGGTTCTCTTTATGCGAATAACAGCGTGAAGCTAAAAACAATTAATTCTCCAAAAGCCTCCTAAGTTTATTAAAGTCCTTGTAAATGTTGCCTGTGCTTTATATTTATTTATTTGTTTCAGATGAAAGCGCTTCCCATATGTTTAACTTTTAGTGTCATATTGGCTGTTACATTGGCACAGTCTGAAGGTAAGATTCTTAGATTAATTTCTTCACTTTTTTGATATTAGTATATCTCGTCTAACTAGAAATAGTAGTAAAAAGACATTCTTATTAACGTCACATTTTATATACTCGTATATTTGAAAGTGAAATAAATGTATTAAACTTATCATGTTTCATGAGGCCGTCGTAGCGCAGTAGGTTTTAAGCGTTTTAAGTAAATATATGAAATAATTTTACACACAATAGTATATATTATAAATAAAGCTTTTTGATTATTTGAAGGTCTCCTAATAAGAAACCCGATTACAAAGGGACCTTTACATGATTACACTTAATATTATATTATAATTTTCAATAGAACTCAAATCAAGTCAATAGGACAATAAATAGTTAAAAATCAGGGATGGTAAATACAAAACTCCTTTATATTCCATACGTAATACGTAATAATTTATTTTCAAATTAATATACATATTGTATAAAACTCTTTTATTACTGAAATAGCAAAATCTGATATTCGAGCGACGAAACTTTACGTACAAGGTTAGGTTACGTCAATCTACGAGCAACAGCGAACGGAATATTTGATCACTTCTATAATATCAAGAACGGTGTTAAGAAATAAACGTGTCTGATTTTAGTATTCAGATATTTCATTAAGCGGAACTCAACGCTTCAACATGCAATGTCTCGAAAATTTTGAAAATGAAGTATCTTGATCGGCATTGTAGTGTCCGTACCTCTTAACGCTAAATTCCCTCTACCTAACCTGCTATTCGAAAAAACGTGAACCTGTGAAGAAAATTCTATTTTATACTGAAAAGTAAGGTGACTCTATTTTTTTCGATATTTTTTTAGAGGGAACCTTTAACGTTTGGCACCGTTAAGACAATTCTGTTTTCATTAAGACACTTACTGCGTAAAGTATCCCCACTTTACGGCGAAGAGAATGCCTCCAGAAGAAGGTGTTCCCTATTGAATGGCATAACTCAACGCCTCGCTTTGCCAGAACGAGAAAAATAAAAAAATATAAATATTCCATTTTCTATAGACCAAACTCACAACATGCCTTTACTGACACAAGCTTATTATACCCCTGCGCCACGAGTGGCCTCTTTTTCAATATTACACTTTTCAATTAACGTTATTGAAAACGAAATAGTTAACGAAAAAAATATTTTCGTAATCATACAACATGTACGGATCTGACGTTTTACAAGCTTTACAAAAGAGAAAATGAAATTTTTTGATTTTATTTAAAAGACGAGATGATAAAAATAAAAGATAATTAACAAAATTTCGGGCAGCTTATTTAAATATTTTAAATATGGATAATGACCCGCGACTTTGGGTTACAAACCCAAATATATATATATATATAAAGAGTGCAAATGAATGTTATTTTAAACAAAAAATAATAATTTCCAATGAATTCTTTCTTGTATTATCAGTGACAATAATTTAACTCAATTTATAAAAGCATGACGTTATCATGTAATTCAGTAATTTTGTCAACTAAACATTTACATAGTTTTTCTACTTGTTTTATATGGATAAATAAATTATCTATATTAAAAATTAAGCTAAAAACTTAGATTGGCATAACGAATTTAATCTCAAGAACTAATGTAGAAATCGTGCGAAGTAGAAAAACCGCCACATTAAATTAAACAAAATTAATAATTTCGAACAACAAATAACATTATAAGATTACTTTCTTAATAAATCCTTTGTGAACTCTATGCAGTCGCACCGAGGACATTATAGTTAGATTAATCTTCTTCACCCCGTTATGTTCTTTCCAAGCGATTTTCGCCATTATCTGAAACAAAATACGGATTACTTTCGCATAGTCAGAAATACACGGTTAAGTTCAAATTAAACACTTTGCAAGTTCATTTAAGGTATGTAGTGTTCTATTTAAGCTCTTCTTGAAAACAGAATGAAAGGAAGGATGAGTATGGAAAAGTGAAAAACTAATTAATAGAGACTGTTGACATTTTTTGCATATTATTTTAAAATTGATTGTATAATAATGTGATATTTTGTAAGGGATATTATGTAAGAGTGGTTAGAGAGAACCCCCCGGCATAACGTATGATGGGGCTGATGGCAGTGGACGAATGGTAAAAAAAAGCTAACCTCAGGAACTATTCTTTGGAATTGAAAGATATTTATAGTGTTGGATCACAGAAAGCATCACGTAAATGTAATCCACTGTACCCGTGGTCAGAGTTACATCAAGCACTTAGAATGTGTTGTAATATGTCAACTTTAAATTATTTACATTTCATTCATTATTCACGATTTATATTATTAACTCTACTATTATCTCTCTCTAATATTATATTTTAAACAAAAATGCTCAAAAATGTGTAATAAGTTTTATTACCTCACTCTTATAGACGAGGGGCCACGTTGAGTTTAACCACTCGACGTCTTGAAATTTGGGGGGAGAGTGAGTTTAATGTAGGAGGAGGAGATTCCTAACGCAAGTTTCCATCACTGTATTCTGCTCTGCGGGACATTGAAACTGCTAAGAAGTATTTTCTCACTTTTCCCCCCGGGTGGTACCACCATACAACCACAATTGCAACTGCAACGTACAAATAAAATCAACGGTCAAGATTAAAAGCTTCCTTCACAATTCACGAAGAGTTGAAAAGTTTTATTCAGAATGGAATCAATTTTGTGAATTTCATTCTCGTCTATTGCGGCTTCTTGAACTCAAGAAATAAAACTAAAAGTAGTAACTATTATCTGACTTAGGGCAGCCAAAGCTTGTACTTGGCTGAAAGAAGGCCGCCGAGGCTCTGTTGTGTTGTTATGTAACGAAGAATTTTGTTATAATTTCGTTTAGATTCCTGTCTTGACAAAGGGGCATAAGCGTGTAGCTGTGAGCACGACAGGTTGTAGATTCGATTCCCACTCGAGGAAAAGAAATATTTTATATTTTCATTTCCCCGCTCTCGTAATGTAGGAAAATGTGACGTTGAGTTTTGCTACTCCACAAGTGTCTAAATGAGAACGGAGTATAATGTAGGTTACCAGGTTCCGTCTGCCTACCATGTTATGTGCGCGGATACAGCGTGAAATAAAAAAAATAATTAAGTAACGTATTAACTAAGATATAGTATAAAAATTCTTAAACTCAGGTTGGAGTTATTTTAAGTGTGTATAGTGAAAAGTTATTTCAGACCTAAAAGAAGTTATAATCACTTACAATTTAACCAAACGTATAACTTATCACTTTTCTACAAAATTAAGCTTAAAAGTTAAATCGTGGCGATAAATAGGATCGTCGAAAAAGGACTTATAGTATAATCACCGTTAGTAATTACACCATCTTAGATCCCTCCCATAAATGACACCTAAATCTGACCCTAAATAATTGTGAAATGGTCTGAGAGACGTTACCCCTTATAGCTAACTTCCAAAGTATTTGAGATGAGTTCAAATGATACTTAACAATAATTATCTTGACGCTGCCTCTTAGGCTATAAAGTCACTTATTTTGATAAAGTATTACTAATATTGGACGATTTTTCATGTAAAATATATACAAAAGGGGTTTTTGCTTGTTTTGAATAATACGCGAAACTAATACGAGAACGTGAAAGAAACATCTGATTGTGAACGCCACGGTTCTAAGTTTGATTCCCACTCGGTAAAATTAATTATTTTAACACGCTTTTATTAGGTCGAGCTGAAACAAACTACATATATAAAGATAAAGATGGTGTGACAATGGCCGTAACCTGAGTATTGGAACTCTTCAGAGATTACACGTTAATATTTCCCCGCTAGTAATGTGCCACCACTTGGGAGGCACTGCTCCTTCTCAACCTGCAAACAACGGATGCAGCATCAATCATCAATCAAACCATAGAACGCTGAATAACTTCTTCTCATATATAAGCAATAAGACACCGGATTTAATCGATAGCTAAAAATTAAATCAATAGCCGCTGTATTTCAAATTTTTATTATAAGTGGTGGTAGTAAAAACACATACACACCAAACAATGCGTCATCCACCGATATCTCGTAGTTCAGAAGAACGTCCGCAAATAAAGTTAATGGATCTATTCTTTTGATACATACGGACAATATAAATATTTTTAAATATAATTCTTAAATAAAAGTAAAAAATCATATTTTTTGTGATAGAAAGAATGTGACGCGTCACTCCAGTCTCCGTTACAGGCTGAGTTATATAGATGTTTTTAATATTGCCAAAGTGCAAAGGTACCTAACACTAAGAATTTTAAAAATAGTTTAGAATACGAACTCAAACCCGCGCCTCTAGTAAAACGTCCCTGTGTTCTCACCACAAAATCATACGCTCTTACCTACGTCGATATTTTTAATTACGTGTTACAAGATATATATATATATATATATATATATATATATATATATATGTTTTTAGTATTTCTGTAGGGAGACTTTTACAAATTTACACTTTTTAATAAATTTGTAAATGTGCATTTAGAGAATCCAACGTAGTAGTGTCCATTTTCCGTTTTCTGCCTTATTTTCGAGACATCGTTTGTGGAACTCAATACTGCGCTTTATATCTTGTTACTAGAGTGAAAATATGAAAACTCCTCGAACTGAAATCGAGCTCCCAACCCTCACATTCATAGCCAAATACAGTACCGCTGTGTGACAATGGCTTTTCAGCAAAATTAATCCTAAAATTCAACTGAAGATACAGTTATCAAAGTCCATGTGTATTCAACGCAAGAGATAAAAACCAACGAATGAGTGATCTTTCATTTGTTATCACGGAAGGCGACCATTCCCCAGTATCAAAGCTAGTTTGTGAGTTATGTGTGTATATACAAACACACATACAAATAGAATAAAGAAACTAATCTTTGCTTAGACTATCCATTGTTTGTTATCTCAGAATTTTAGAAATAGTATATTTTTATTGAAATATTTATTATTTCTATTGAATATATATTTTTTTCACTCTGGTAACGAGACACCTCTCAGCACGCAATTGCAAGTGGGAAACGGAAGTGTCTTAGTGGGAACAAATTTTAAATTAAAAAACATGGTACGAAACAGGCTCAAGACTAGAGTCATTCAGTAATAATTTTTCTTTTTAATTAATTTCAAAAAGCTCAAAAACTTAACCTGAATAAATAAATTTTATTTTTACTCTTTAAAAACTAGTCAGTTTTCCAAAGAAGAGAGTCTCTCTATAGAGATTTCATTTTATTCTTCTTTTTTGCTTCATTCAGACACACTATATAGAACTATTACTAGATTGTAATATTAATACATTGGCACTGTATGCTAAAGAAAAGATAATTATGTGAAATTTGAATCCATGACCGTTAAGTAGAAATGTAATAACCTTGCGACGATAATCAAAGCAAACTGTATACCTCTTCTACCTATTGCGCAAGTTTAAGTGACTATCCAATTAAAATTAATTGCACGACATATTTTTTACACTTTTTTTTCTATACCTACTATTTTTAATGTAAAGTGATCTTGTTTGTCGTATATATATATTCTATCTGAATATCTCAAGATATTATCTAGTAAATTTATTTTTAACAAAATTTATGTTATTATTTCTTATATTGGATCTTTTTTATCATGGAGTACGTCGTGGCATAGGACTCGGAGTAGGGGACTAAGTTCCGTCACTACGCAATGCCTCCAAAATTCATTCGAAAGAGTGATACGGAGTGTTTTAACTCTAGATGTAATGTTCATACATTACATCTTGGTGTTCGCTTTGATATACTCGTGTCTCACACGGTAACTGCGGTTAGAGCTGGGCACCTCAAACACTTCAACTTCACTCAAGTATATTTCACGCGGTCGAACCCGCATGCTAAAACTAGTATTTATACAAGTATGAAACCTTCGTGTGACATTCAACCGTCCCAACACCTAAGGAGGCTCTATTAATATACAAGCGTAACGACGGCAAACGTCTCTCTACAAATTAATGTTTCTGAGTACTTATTGAGATACCAAACAAAATTAATTACTTGAAATTTAACTCTTAAATTTATATAACACATTTTAGTTAAATCAAAGCTAAATAAACGATGATGTTTTTTTAGTTACACGCTGTATCCCATACACGGGTAGGATAGGAGCTAGGCAGAAGTACCCTGGGATACATACTCTGGGAACCTGGGAACCTGGGAACCTCCTTTCTGCCAAATTCTCTAGGCATTGCGTGTTGAATGGCGGAACTCAACGCTGCGCTTAACCTCTTATATTTTGAATTAAAATATTATCATTTATAACATTGTTACTTGCAACTTCTTCCGTTTGAATGCATTTGAAACACAACGTATACATATCCCAATAAATTATTACGTTAAACGACTATTTGTATAAGAGGGAATAAAAATATTCGAGCCGTATTAATCCTACGGCGTCGAGTAATTACGTTGACATTGCAAGTTTACATAGTTCGAGAGACAGTCGGTGTTTTTGTTGTAATTTTAGTTAGTATTTAAATATTTTTTTTTTATAGAATCTTTTTAAAAATTGAACGGACAATTCCTAAAACCTCACATTCATTTTATACTGATATTTTTAATTTAAAATCGAAGTTCTTAAATGAATTGAAATGATTATAAAGATTATGAGTGTTTTTAATAAGTAAACAACACCAGAATAGGGCAATACTAAGTACGTCTATTGTTGCATTTAGACATATTTATTAAATAAAAATATATGTACTTTTAATTTAACACTTGATTGAATATAAAACAACATTCGTCTCCTAGTCTATTGCCCCGGTACTCTAAACAAAATGATGCTTACCATAGAACAAGCAAGAGTTAATGTACATGAAAATAAAATACGTTATCAGTGCTCTGCAATATTTGAAGGAAATTGGGGCGTTACGCAAGACACGTGACACTTTAGAACAACATCCTCCGACTTCTAGGCGATATTATATTAGTTACACAGAAGAAACCCTTGGCTGCCGTAAAACAAAAATATTAAATAATTAATTCCCCCGAGTGGGAAGCCACAGTCTTCGTGCTTACAGTATGTATTCACACTAGTTCCACTGCGCCACTACGCCCATAATAATGTCAGACTCTGCATTATTTAACGAAATGAGAGTACCTATTCCGCAAGAAGCAAGTAAGAGTTTGTATTTAGATACTTTACATACTTGATGTCGCGTCGGGTTCTTAGACTATTCACTGTGACTTAAATATATGGCAGATTAATTTACTTTGGAACTGTTACTCGGAATGCTTCACACTTCTAAATAATTACATTCTACATTGATATATTGATATATTGTCTACTTAATGCTCGAAGCAAGCGTGAGGGAATCTCCATTGCCATAAAAATGTTTTCAGAAAAAACTTTACCTCCACTTAATAAAATTCATATTCAATAACCTCAAGCAAGAAATGAACCCACAGCTATAACGTTTACCGTCTCTCCACTGAACCATCACGACTTTTTATATTACACAGACGTTATTCCGTTATCCCCATCATAATTATCAGAAAAAACGGTCATTTACATACTCTCAACACCCCTTTACAGTATTATCGGGCGCTAAAAAAATTCCAAACGTAACAAGCTTCATACACAAACAAGTTCCATATTTTTAACGAGATTCACCGTTCACGCAACATACGTATCCTGTGAGAGAAGATTTGTGAACAAACTCTTAGCACTTGTATATTGGACGAATGTATTCAAAAAGCTTGATAACAACTTCCTTGCGAATTCGTTGGAGCTTTCGCTTAAATTATAATATACTTTCAAACAAATGAAAGTAATCATAAATGTATAGTATACAGTTGTTATTTTTATTGTTGTTATTGTTATTTGTGTAAAGGCTATATTACTGTGGCATAACGGGGTCACGGTAACATATTTGAATTCAAAAATTTACTTTGAAATATCGTAAAGTACAATTTTGTTTTGGTGTTAATATATAAATATTTATTGCGTGAGGGCCGTGAGGGTCGAGAGTGGTCGTCCCTTGGATTAGAAGAAAGTTTGGAACAAATCTATGGAAGGGTGATGTAAGTAATTAAAAATGTTAAAAATTAAAATTGAATATATTTTTCATATAGCAATAATGTTAAGGGGCTCTGGCACTAGAATTGAATTATGTATTAATTTTTTTTTTAGAAAACTAGTTTTGTACCCATGCCTCTTGGAAGATATCCTAGAGGTGCGAGTTCAAATCCGTATCCATGATTCCACAGGAAAAAAAAAGTATTTTTCTTTAATGTGGAATATGTATTACATATAAAACATTATGTTTACATTCCATATACATTTCAGATAAATTTGAGATTTCGACTCGCAAAATAAATTGCGACTATGTATTATACGCCTAATCTCAGAAACTACTAGTTTATCTTCAAACTGAAAAATTCTTTATGCGTTGATCAATTAATTTATCAATGAAAGCGGTTAGCTATATATATAAATACATATAGGAATAATATAGTATTTGCTATATTTCCCTCATGTAGCACAGTAGGCAGAGGGAAATAGCCCCCCAACGGTGCACTACACGCCGTAATAAGAAAATGAGAGCAGGTAGCAAAGACGACTCTGAACAATGGCCACTGCTCCATATCTGCCAGATGAAAGTGAACACTCATCTAAGAATGTTGCCGTTTTGAATGCTTTTTTCCCTTTCTTTTTAATGTAAATTTGAACGTCTATAAGTTTCGTATACCAAATATTCGATTTTATTTCTATTTACTTAGTATTGTCCGTTGATTGCTTTAATCATTTATTTTTATTTTGACATTTCATGAGACACTTGTTTTACTTAATTTTCACATCCTACTAAAAAAGCACGGTGTTGTGTTCCAGGTGTGCTTACTCTTGATACATGGTGAGGCGATTTTTAACGCCGCACTTTGAAGAAAAATTGCTTATAAAGTTATTTCGGGTAAAAATCAATTACCCGACGTAGAGTATTAGATAAAGAGGTCTAGGTTACGCTGAACCTTAAAATGTAAACTTATGCAAACAATTGCCAAATAAAAATATTTTTTTTGCTGTTTTTGCTGTATATAGAAGGAAATTTTCATCAAAATCGTGAAATGAAAAAAAAATACTACATCTAAGCTGTTGAGATATCTTGATTAATTTCTTTAGATATTGTTTTGAAATATTTTAACATATATGCTGTTTCCGTAAAAGGATCGCCGATACTTCCAACCTGTATATTACGTTTGAGTGGCTCATTTCATATCTCGAGTGGGAATAAAACCTATGACTCATTAATATGGCAAATAACCCAGGGAAACTCGAGCCTAGAATTAGCTTTATTTCTGTTGCCCTTTTTTTTCTTTTAGACCCAAGAATTCAATATAATTTGCAAATCCTTATACACAAGCTTAACAGCGAAGAAAACACTTCGCATATAGTCTTTCAAATCACACTCGTCAGTTTTCATTTTAAACATTTTCGGCGTTTTTCAAATTTAATCCTTATTTCAACAGTAACAAGGAAGAATATTGTAGACATTATGATATCAAAGTAAGCAATTTTTCCACTCTGGATATTTCATATCTGTCTGTATTAACTTTAATCTCACTGCAATCTTATTCAAGTTGCGTTTTACTTGTAAAAGCGTCGCATGACTTAAATTAGTTAAATGTATATTTTCAGTTTCGTATTTTCTTCTCGTAAAAGGGGTAATGTGTGGTAGGTAGATTGGTAGAAGAGGAAATGTAGTGTCCAGATATTCTGTTTTCCGATTTCAACATGAATTCGATAGTTGTTGTGTAGCTTAACTTAACGCTGCATTTTGTTTTATCAGATATAATTGAATTGTAATCATCCATCGGCAATAATTATAAAATAAAAATCCTCCCAAGAGGAACAAACGCAAAATTCAGTGTCAAATGCATCGCTATATTTTTTTAGCTTCTCGCTATATCTCGCTCTTAGCAGGACAGAGGGAAGCTGGGAACCTAGTGTTAAACACTACGTTTCCATTAAGACACTTCCATTTCCCATTGCACTGTTATTTGTTATTTATTATACAGTTTCACGCTATATGTTTCACATAGGCAGAGAGAACTTGAGACACTCTGTTTCCAACTTTCCGCCGAATTTTTCGAGGCATTACGTGTTGAGTGGCTGAATTCAACGTCAGGCTTTTGCTTTGATGCCACTACAATAAAATCGAACATATTGATAAATCATAATACATTCCCCCGAGCGAGGATCGAACCCACAGCTGTTGCGCGACAGTCACATAGAATTGGATTATATATGCAGCGGTGGCGTAAGTTGCAGAAGATTTTAAGACTGTCGCTGGTTACAGATTGAATGGGAACTCATTTATTGTGTTGAACGAGTTGAGTTCTATTACCGAAATATTTCATAACACTATGGAATGAAATATCATAATTAATATTAAAAAAAGATAAGACCAGAGAAGGACACGGGTGACATATAGAAATATATAAAAAATAAGAGTAAACACTATATTCAATCACTCTATTCTATAGTTTAGTTTCACATTATATTTACACTATCTGTTGAGCAATATTGACTTTAAATTAATATTTACTCAAATTTTTTTCAATCATAAATTAAAAAAAATATAATTAAGCCTTACCAAAAAATTAAATGTAAAAAAAATTTAAGCCTTGGACAAACAAGGATCGTTTTCGAGAGCAAGAATTTAAGAACTGTTACACATATACATATATTTTAAAAAACTCTGCTGTTCCATACAGTTAATAAAACCACGAGGTTCTCGATAGAAATGGTCAGATTCTCAATTACAACGCAATATCAAATCAATAACTAAGCTTTAATCCCTCCAGGGGAATATTTCTGGAAGCTTCTATGGACCGTACGAATGGTTTAAGTTGCCTTTTTTTACCGATTTTTTGTTTTATTTCATAGTATGTTAAATTTGCCTTAGTATTAGTTTAGGGACGCACTAAGGCCGTTGGTGTGCAGTGGCACCAGCGTACTACTTTCAACGCGATAGGTTGTGGGTTTGATTCCCACTCAATTTCATCGCTCTGGTAATAGGACAAAGCGTGACGTTGAGTTCCGCCACTAAATTCGGCAGAAAGTTGAAAACGAAAGTGTCTTAACACTAGATTTTTAAGATTCTTCTACCTAGCATACTCTATATGGAATACAGCGTGAAGTTACAAAAATACAGATAGCTTTATATAAAACTGTAAAACACAAATGAAAGTCGCGGGCTACAACTCATCTTCTACTAAAGAGATAGAAGAATATACCAACCATTTCTCACTAAATGTATCAATCACTCAGCAGAAAGCAGAAAATCAAGGAAAATTGAATTTGGGAACAATATAACAGTTTGGGTCGCATCATAAAAAAGCTGTTATCATACAGATTGATTTTCCACAGGATATGTGGCCGAGAGCTCAATTTGCGTCGATTCCTTCATCCAAAGCCTGTCAAGTGAACTCTGCGCTGAATTTCAATGAAGATTCTAAATGTAGAGTACTATTGGAAGCGGTTGAATTTTATTTTCTGATTGAATATTATCAAACGTTGATGATGTTTTGACAGAAAATTAGTTAAGTTATTTTAAGCTATATTGGAGAGTATAAGGTGTTAGTTTTGTACTTATATATAAATGACATACATATACAATTTATTCTGCCTTTATCTTACCGCGAGTATCGAATTTCAGGGCGTGGCAGAGGGAGAACTGTGTGAGTGATTAATTACTTTTTCCTCTACTTTAAATATCAAAGATCCTATCGGTCAAATACGTCTCAGCTGCGTCACAATATTTTTTTTATCTACTAACCAGACAAGTCGCTAACACTCGCGCCCTACAAAATTTATTGACATTTATATTCGCAGAGCAACCACGAAGGTTGCGGACGACCTTTTTATCGGACGTGTATCTGATCTGCAGGTTAGAATTGCTTTTTAAGAAGGTGCCTTAAAGTTAGATGTATCAACTTTGTTAGTTGCAGACATTCTTTAAATAAAGAGAGAGAATTAACAATAGGCAATCTCTATAATTTACTAGACCAGCACCTAAGTGGAGAACGGAGACCGTTAACCAGCATATCGCAGAGTAAACAGAGGGAACACTCCGTTCTCCACTTTACGCAGATTTGTTCGAAGTATTGCGTGTTGAGTGGCAGAATTCAATACAGGGTTTTTGCCTTGATGAAGTGCTAAGAAAATTAAATATTAGGAAATTGTAGTGTTTTTTTAATTTATACAATTTAATTCCAAAATAATAGCATTGATTCGCATTTTTGATTTGCTTATATAAATTTTTCAGTTCCGCTCCCTCCTCCGCTCCATATATACTCATAAAATTTTAAAATGATATTGAATCACCTCGAAAATCGGACCCATAATTGTCACACTAATTAAAAAAATCAATGAATTACAAAAATTTTTGAGAACATGCACCTATTTTCTTTCCATTGTCACGTATGTGGTTTATTTGTCACCCATCATATCAAAAAAAATAAGTTTGAAATGGTCTGTTTCTGTGATATAGGGAGGCTAGTCCCTGAAGTGGGGTTGAATCCACAACCGCCGCGATAGTATTCACACGTTGAGCTACGAAGGTATCTATATAATATAATAATATGTAAACGTACCAAATTCCCACTGACACAAGTCTGACAAGATCAAACGACATTTCATAAAACAGTCCCGCAGGAAATCAGAGATGAAAGTATATTTTGAAAACTATATTATTTTGACACATTGATTGTAGATTCGATTCTTTCTCAAGGGATTATATTTAAATTACTTTCGCGACGGTAGACTTGTCGCTGACATTGACGACTAGTATTTTATATGATATATAAAGTACTGTTTTCATGTAACTAAAGTATAGTTTTGGCAGAGTGTTAAATAACATCGTATTTCACTTCTCGTTATTTAAATTTATTGAGTTTTGAATTACGAAAATTAACGCGGCACCTCATTGACTAAAAATCTAAAAAAAGTTATAATGAACTTAAGATGTATCTTATCCATATAAAGCCATCACAGCGCCGTAGGAGCGAGTTCGTATTCTATACAAATAGAAGAGTTATGTGAATTATTGTAATTTCGTCAGCTTTGACAAAATAAAACTTGGCGTTAAGTTCGGCTGCTCACCTCGAATTTAACTGAAAAGTAGAAAACTGAATGACTCAACACCAGGTTCCCTTTGCCTATTCTGCTAGGGTGAATGTGTAAGGCTGAAAAATATATTTATTTTATCTCAACCGTGATAGATATTTATTTTGTATATAAAACATTCTGTATAGATACTTATTAAAGTTATATAGACAAACGCTTATTAAAATTATATAATATATTATATAGACAAAGAGTAAGTTCGGTTAAACCCGCCAATCTCAGGAACTAATGGTTCAAATTGAACCGTCAGGTCGAACCTTGCATTATGCTTTCATTAGAAACATCGATTTTAATCAAAATATATTTAAATATAACCAAACTACTTCAAATACTAATTATAATTCCAACATTTGAAATTAAGCAGTAAATTATTAACTCTATAATGATATAATTTGTATTGAAACTAATATAATGAATCTATAAATAGGCTCTTTAATCTATTGCATTAAAACTATTCTAATGATATATCATGTGATTGTTGATTCATATTCAATTATAATTTAAGCGACCTAGTTGAAAGCGATTTATATGTGTTTCTATTAAAAGTAAATTTAATTAATTCCATGTTCTGGTAACAAGAATGATCGCGCTGTCTATCTTAAATGTCTACCCTTCTATGTACGGGGTACAGCGTGTACATATTTGTATTAATATTAAAAGAAATCTATTTATCCGACTGGGCTGGTGTGATAGATATACTTTAAACACTAAAGGTCTACTTTTTAGAACATTTATTTCACTTTATTTTTTTTTAGACCTATTCTTCAACCAATTCATTTTTCAAAGGAACTCTGTTAAATTTAAACGCGTCCCGACTATGGAGACCTAGAAAAAATGTTTTGTCTTTCCCTTCAGTCGAGTTATATTTTTTCTTATATAAACGTCAGATACATACTAAGCAATAGTAATTGTTACAGTAACTGAAGACAAATCAGGGAAAGGCAGCTCAGGTAACCAAGAAGATGAAGACCCCAAGGAAGC
This sequence comes from Heliconius aoede, assembly GCA_037355905.1. Taxonomy (NCBI): domain Eukaryota; kingdom Metazoa; phylum Arthropoda; class Insecta; order Lepidoptera; family Nymphalidae; genus Heliconius; species Heliconius aoede. The sequence continues at coordinate 54,699 of JBAIZZ010000062.1, read as the reverse complement.
ATGGATGAGAGCACCTGGGAGCGGAGTAGCTACAAAAAGTGGAGAAGATGCTCTATTAACTTGCGTAGTTCTGGGGGCGAGGGGCAAGCCAGTATTGTGGAAGAGGGCCAGAGACCTCCAGGTCTTGACTGCTGGCGGTGTAAGAGTGACGAGAGATGAAAGAATCCAGATCTTACATGATGATTGTAAGTACAATTGTTACATGTTTTAATTTTATTGGTTTGCAATTTTAAATTTAAAGTAGTGATGTATAATTCTTACTTTTTTTCCTATATATCGTGAAGTTAATATAAAAAAATATATTTGGATATTATATAATTACAATTTACATAGAATTTGAAAATTCATTAGATAGAACATTAATATTCTACCTCTCATTAGCGGAAGAGCCTTTACAAGGGCCGGGGATAAGTAAAGGAGGAGACGTGTGGGCTCTCGTCATAAAGAATGTGAAGCCTTCTGACGCTGGGCTGTACATGTGTGAGTTGAACACCGAACCACCAGTTAGGAGTTTCCATAAATTAACAGGTAAGTCATTAAGTTATACTTATATTACTAAGAAATGTTTTATAATTGTTACAAAAACCCGATGATTGTTGGTTCAATTCCCTTCTAGAGGAGTTTGAAATCATTATAATTTTTTCACACAAATAATAGGACAAAACGTAACGTTGGATTCGCCACGAAATGCTATGAAAATTGGCATGCTGTAAAGACATAAATAGAAAATAGATAAACCTCATAAGGAAAGTTCTTTTACCTTTTCCAAAGAGAAGAAATGCATGAAAATAAAAGATAATGAATTCGAATTTACTATATGTCCGAAAGTTGGGTCCAAAGTGTGTTTTAGAATTAACGTTTTATTTAAAATATGTAAAAATCACGGAAAACCAAAGCTCAAAATTTTAAATATAATTAATTAATTCCAAGAATTACTGAATTACTACTAATTTCAGTTATATCACAAGGACTAACTCCACCTGAAAGCAGAAATATTACTGATACGTACTCTTCAAACATACCAGCATCAGCTCTTGCACACAATTATACAGATTGTTGCGTCAACTCTAATGTCTCCAAGGGATGTTTGGGGTATTGCAGTATACAAAGTATTTTGGACGGGCCTGGCCAGGATCCGGAAGCTTGCCAGGCTGACTTTCCATCTATTGTTAAGTAAGTATAAAATATCAGCTTCACGCTGTACCCCGCACACAGCAGGGTAGGCAGAGGGAACCTAGTGTTAAGACATTCCGTTCCTCACTTATATATTATATACTTACATAGTGGGGAACAGAGTTCGGTTCCCTCTGCCTACCCTGATGTCTGCGGGATGCAGTGTAAAGCTGATTTTATATATACACTAATATTATAAATCTGAAGAGTTTGTTTGATGGAACGCACTTATCTCCAGGACTACTGGTCTGAATACATTCTTTATGTGACTACGGAAAAAATCGAGATAAGAAAAAAATAAGCTCTTATGTTATTTTTATTTCATGATTAATTGAGATTAATTTAAAAACAAAATAACAATGTGTCTAAATTTAACTAAATATTTTCATAGTTAATTGTATTATATATAATCCTTAAATAAACTATATTTCTTTTTATACTAGATGTATGGCAGACGGACGCAACCACGTGCCCTGCTGTATACAAGAACACATCCCGGATATATGCCAGGATGTTTGCAGAGGGGAGTATTCACCTGTCACCGACAATATAAAGACACATTTCTCATGTGCGGCTTCAATGGAGAAAACTTTAGCTTGCATTGTTGAAGGCATTGGTATGTCATTTTTTGCTTTTTTATAAAATGAAGCGTGAAGCACAACAATTCTTCATGCAGATTGCTCCTGTTTTATTTAATAAATTCCACTCATACTGGCAACGAGGCAAAGCCTGGCGTTGAGTTCACCCACCCAACACCCAATGCGTCGAGAATTCAGCGGAAAATTGGGATTGGAGTGTATTTATATTAATTTCAGTCTGCTGCTCTGCTATACGCGAGATACAGCGTGACACTGAAAAAAAAATATGTTTGAAATATAACTGTTACCACCTTTGTGTAAGAAATCGTGATTTGATTTTTCCACCCTGCTTGTACATTAATATACATATGAACAAGGTCTAGATAATTTGTTTGTACTTTAATTATATAAGAACAATAACTCCAATTAAAACTTTTGTTTTAGAATTACTGCCTAGTTCACCAGAAGACGTCGAAGTTGAACCATTAAATGAAAAACAATTAAATGTGTCATGGAATCCACCCACGCAAAATGAAGAATCTGTGTCAGAATACGTAGTGAATGTGACAACATTGAGATATTTTGATGCCCATCTAATAGATCCCTCTGAGAGTTCCCTCAAGAATGTAACCTCTACAATGGCTTCGTCGACTTATAAAGTTTCTTCCAACAGAACATTTTTGGTTCTGAACGATTTGTTGCCATTCACAATGTATGAGATAACAGTCACATCGTACAATATTCATGGATCGAGTCTACCGAGCTACGGTATCAGGTGAATTTGTAATTTATTAATGATATTAGAAATTACAGTGTGTTTCGTATAATAAAATAGTTATGCGATTAATCCTTTTAAAATAGTTAAGTATAAAATGTGTTAAGATCGCGAAGTCTTATTGAAATATACCGGTTTCTGTCACATGATATATGATAAAAGTTTAATAAAGTGATGTATGTCTTAGCTCTCTTTTAATACAAAAAAATATATAATGTTAAACAAAATCAGTAATGCCAGTTCTAAAAAATAAGAAAATAAAAATAAATAAAATAAAATAAATAAGGCTAAGAAATTGCCTTTCAAGTCGGGTGACTTGGAAGGCAATTTCTTACAAATAACAAACTAGTCTAAATACTTATGCAACTTGTATGTATTGCTTTTTTAAATTGATAATTAACTTCTTTTTCAGGTCATTAACATTGACACCTGGTAAACGACGACCATCAGCAGTGGCGGCAGCACCCAAGTTGCCTGACGTCAGAGCATGCTGTATAAACGCGGGCATGAATCACTACGGTTGTGTAGACAAATTGTGTGATCCAACCAAAACCTTTGAAATTGGGGTAAGCTTACTGTGAAAACGGAAATGGTTTATGTACATTCATTTAAGTGTTTCATACATTTAGTTTCTGAGATATATTGAAGTTTCATATAAAAAAAATATGTAGAGATCATAATCTCAACATGGCTTTCAAAATTTTTGTTCAACCATGAGGATATAATCTTCTACTGTCCTGTTCAGTTTTATATGCGATTTCAATATTGTTTCTAGTGTGTGTGTTGCTTGTAAGTGGTGCGCAGAATATTTCCATTGCAAGATTACATTTCAAAAAGGGGAAATATCATTTATTTTCACTCATCCATATCACGGGTTGTTTCTTGACTGGGTGCGTTTAAACGATTAGTCAATTAAAAGTGTAAGGAAATTTTTAAATACACCAAAACCTTATCAAAATCAATAAAACTTCATGAATACCTACGTCTAGCAGGGCACGTCGAACGCATGAGTGACGAAAGAATGGTTTAAAAGATTTATGCTGGAAAAGTGAGTGGTAAGAGAAGTGAGCGGAGACCTCGGTTGACTTTCGAAAACACAGTATCTAAGATACTGGAGGAAGGTCACGTAAAAATCATGAGAACCCCCCGGGGGGCATGCATGAAGAGGTTGATGACAGTGGACGAGGCGAAAGAGGTATGTAGGGACCGTGGCGCTTCGTTCTCTCTGACTACCCCGCTACGGATAAAGCGTGAAGCTAACTTAAATTAAGTATATATAGTTTCAAGATACTTCATCGCCACTTGCCGAACAATTTGCGAAACATTGGATTAAGTTTTGGAAAACAACATCGATTTTGTCGTGACTAGTGGAATCGAATCATCCCTTTAACAGTCAGACGAAGACCTCCGTGAATATATATTACGTAAAAAAAATCTTTTAATTGAAATCGTACTATGTTCTTTCAGCTACTTTTTAATATAAAATCCCAAAATAATTACTTTTAATATCAAAGCATATCACAAAAAATGTATATCATTATGTACCATTAGAACACCACACACACACCTTCACCTCCATTTGTGACTAATGCACAATCACCCAGAGGCCACCTCTCTAATCACCAGTTGCAGGTCACAGACCTGATGATATGCGCACCGTGGGCTGGAACCACCTTTGGATGTCTGGCCAACGGTCTCGACCACACACCATGCTGTAGATCTAGGGGACTTCCCGAAGAGTGTTTGCCGTTGTGCAATGGGAATATAACTTCGTTGGACTTTCATCATTTTAAGTAAGTATTGTTACTGTAAAGTTTAGCTGTTTTATATGTAACGAAACGTAACGTAACGATTCATTATCTAACAATCATGCATACTGCAAAGTGTGTGGAGGTATTCTAATGTTAAAACACTCTGTTCTCCTCTTTCCGTTTAATAAAATATAGTCATTCTCTTGAGTGAAAATCGGATCCATAACTGCCATGCCAACACATGACAAGAGTATATTCGAAAGTATATAAATACTTATAAAATTATAAAATAAAAAATTATAATTATAAAATTATAACATTGGTTATTACAGATTACAAACTCTTATTGAATGTGTTGTCCTTTACATTTACACGTTTTTCGTATACTGTGCGGACAGAGAGAAAAATACCGGATATCCCAATATTACATTCCTCACTTTTCTATTAAAAAAATCTCGTAGTGATATCAGTCGAGGACATTATTTAGTCTAGGAATACTAAATCTAAGCACATATTATACATTACCACAAATATATTCTTTATTCACTAAAATGAAATTCCTCATATTTTAATAAAAATACAATATAAATTGAACCGTTCAAAATGTACAACAGAAAAATAACTATTTTTATCAATTAATTCTCTAAATTAATATATAAGTTAAGACAATTTCCTAAATATATAACAGTTAACAAAAAAATAAGTATATAACAATTCGTATATTAATTTCCACCAGGTGTCTCCGTTATATGACAGCGTACACCAACTGCCTATTCCAAGGATACGGCGTCCTCCCTGGACCGCCATCTCGTCTTCACCTCACTAACATCGACACCGACTACGCGGTGGTACACTGGGCTCCACCTGCTGCTTTGGCTGACACTGTCCAATATTACAATTTACATTTTAAGTCTTTACAATCGGACGAAGATTATAGGACTTTGGAGAAGGTATAATTATAAATAGCAATTTTTATCATTTCGACTGTACGTTTATTACGCAATTATGACATGATTTTGGTGCTTAGGGGGATGACTTGTTCCCATATAAATTGTAAAGCAATTGTCTCGGTAGTTTTTGAAAAAAAATTCTTATCTAAATGCAAAGCGAAAATTTTCTTTCAGTACTACGAGTGTATGTGGCTTGGCTGGTACTAATTCTAAATATAATAAATTTTAAAAATTCAGTGTTACGATATCCGCACGCTACAGAGCATTACAGGCAGATATTACATGGGAACCTAAGGTTAAGACGCTCAGATCCTATTAGAACACTTTCGCAACACTCTTGACACTTGCCTCTTTACCAGAGCGAGGAAATGAAAATATTTAACATTTGATTTCCTCGAGTGGGAATCGAACCCACAACGTTACGTTTACAGTATCTCGCTTGTGTCTCTGCGCCACAACTGGCCTCAGCCACGATACGAAATATATACATATATATCAATAATTGCGTCAATTGTTCTTTAATTGTCTTTATTATAAAGTCATTATATATTATGTAATGTAAAAAACGATAAATAATATAACAAAAAATTATTCCATTTTGGTTTTTTGCGTTTTGGTTTTTTTTTTTTAGGCTTATTTATATTATTCTTAATTTGTTTGATTATAAATGTTTTATGTATTAACAGATTCAGTCACCTTACATCTTAGAAGATTTAGAGTCTAATTCTGATTACGAGATTTTCGTGGAAGCTGCGAATGAACACGGCGTGGGAGAGGCCTCACCTAGACTTATATTTAGAACTCAAAGCCAGGTAACATATATGTAGATTAATTACATCATATATATTTATAACGTATCATATTTTATTGATTTTATCATCTGTTTGTTGTATAAACGGGATCTATACTCAGATAGCTATTATTAGATAAAGATTTGTGTTTATCCAATAACTAAGTTTTTAACAAATTTCAAAATTTTAGATGCAAAGGTCTTTTTTCATTTTTTATTCTTCTCTAACCAAGTTAACTAAAACCAGGTTATAGAAGAAGAAGAAATAAACGCCAACGCCTACAACATAACGGCGTGCTGTGAACGAGTGCAACTGTCCGGCGTGTGCATGCCGCTCTGTTCCTACGACGCTAAGATGTCTGACCTGAGGACCCTCGCGCCGCTATGTGAACAGGAATTCAATAAACTCGTTAGATGTGGTGCTGGCGGTAAGTATTGTTTTATATTATGTTCCTTATATAGCAGGGTAGGCAAAGGGAGCTTTGTGTTAAGATTATCTGTGTGTCGTTGTAGGTTCAATTCCCATTCGGAAAATTAATTATTTTCATAAACTCACTCTGGCAACAAGACAACGCGTAGTGTTGAGTTCCACCTTTCAACAGGTGATGTCTCAAAAATACAACCAAAAATGGAATTTATTAACGCTATATTAACGCTAGGCATCTTCTGGCTTCATCTGCACTCTGAGTTTCAGCGTAGAGCTAAAAAATCGACAATTTCTAGGTCGTAATCACGAAATCTGTTGCGCAAGACGAGGCGTACCAGCGGCGTGTCGAGGCGCCTGCGCAGGCGCATACAGCGGGTTATTCTACACTTGCATCGCTTATGTTGGCAATATTGTACAGTGCTTCGAAGAAGGTGAGATAGTTATTGATTGTTTGAGATTTTTCAGATCCTCTTGAGTTTACGGTATTTCTCAGCATCACCATTGACCGGACTCTAAATGACAGTGGGGACTTGATATTGATGGATTGGCGAATAGATTTAGCTGAACAAATTTTGCAGTTAAAAATCAAACTATTAACTGACCTGAAAACGGCTCGCCTTGTTTACTTTACCTACCTTCATAGTATTATGTCCTACGACATTCTACTTTGGGGTAATGCAGCCGGTATTAAATCAATTTTTGTCTTACAGAAGCGAGCTATTCGCGCAATCTATGACTTAGGCTCTAAAGATTCGTTAAGACAAAAATTTAAAACAAAATCAACAATAATGTATATGTACATACATATATCTAATGATAAAAAACTGGTAAAAACAAGTTCTTTAAAACACAAACATACAATTGCATAAAAATACAAGGCAACAATTATTTTATTAATTGATAAAATAAAAAAAATTGGAAAAAATGAAAATATAAACGTAAATAAATATTTCTCTTCCTCGAGTGGGAATCGAACCCACAACCTTCGGGTTACAGTCACACCCTTCTGCCGCTGGGCCACGATGACCTCAATTACCGGGTTACCTTGTATGCAAAATTATAAAATATCTGTACAGGAATTCGAAATTTATAAATTTCGAATTAAATACGAAATTTTCCCTCCAGGGCAACTAATATACGGGGGAGTATTTATTAATAGAAGTTATATTAGCTCCATTATTCACTTTTCGTTTATTTTACCATTTAGCTATAGAACCCTAAAACACGTTTTATAACACAGGTACTGGTCTCCTCCCCGGACCGCCCAGGGAAGTCCACGCAGTAGTATCTCATGACAAATTATTCGTGGACTGGGCGATACCGTCTGACGGCGCTAACGCCACCTCGTACACCGTGCACTGGCAGAAAATTAACAATAATACGCAGCCTTACTATTATAATACTGTGCAGTTGGATAATGTAAGTAATTTTGTATATTTTACTAGACTATAGACTAACTGATAAGAGATGATAATAAGAGATTAACTGTACTTCACATAATTTAAAAGCCGCACTCAAAGAGGGAAATTAGAGTTTAACTAATATTAAACAGGTTCTTGTAATCTGTATTATGTAGTTCTCAGATAATACAATCTTCTTTCAAATCTTTGCGCCAATAAATCTTGCACATCCAATTTGAATTCCACAGTCATATTTCTTTAAGGCGATCGATAATTAAATGTTAGCTTTTTTTTATTAAAAATTTTTTTATTAAAAATGAACAAGTACACAGGTTCACAATAAATCTTTAAATAGGTTTATAGTTACTTCTATGAATAATAGAATGAGATAATAGAATTTTTTTAAATATAAAGATATCACGTATTTTGTTTTATATGCCTTTTTAAATATATATGTATCATGTTTTAGCAAATGAACGTAACACAAACGATGGCGCGCATAGAAGGCTTAGAAGTGAACAGCACCTACCATCTCTTCGTAGTGGCTGTTAACGACAAAGGCACTTCTCTACCATCCAGTATGCTGCTTCTCAATATAACTGAAGGTAGGTTTCAGAAAATTCATTCTTTTTTTAGCAACACGCTGTTTCCCGCAGACCTGAGGGAACCTGAGAGCCCCATTTTCCGCCGAATTCTAGAGGCATTGCGTGTTGAGTGTCAAAACTCAATGCCACATTGCCTCTTTACCAGAGCCTGGCTTCATAATAGTTTAATTAGGAGCCTACAGTGGCGGAGAGGCACGCGGCTGTAAATACGACAGGTTGTGAGTTCGACTCCCACTAAAGAAAATGTCATAATTATATTGTTATTTCCTCGCTCTGGTAGCGAGAAAAAACCGCTGCTTTGAGTTCCGCCACTCAACATGGAATACGTCGGAAAGTGTGAAACGGAAGTGTCCAATTGTGTCCAAAAGTGTGTTCTAATATCGTATAAATATCACGAGGCAATCGCGACGCACTATGACAGTTTCTGACTTCGATCGCTATGATTGTGGACTCGGTCCTCGCTCGGGAGAGTGAATTATTTCTCCGGCAAAGGAAAGGCATAGTTTGCCACTCATTACGCTGACTCGAATGACTAAAGTGAAAAATATATCTATTTTAACAGATACAGAAAACAAAGAAGTATCGGGTATATCGTCTCCGCCGCACTCGCTATCAGTGTCGTCACACTCCGCCACTTGGTTGGCACTGAGCTGGCAACCACCACAGTTCTCGTTGCCCGATGAAAAGATTTCCTATACGTAAGTAATATTTGCTTTCGGTTTGTCCGTCTGTCAAGACTATTTAAACTAAAAGAAAAGACCAACTAAATGAAAAAAATCGAAAAGTAAAAATCCTAAATAATTAATACAAAAAATATATTATTATATGTTTATCTAGACAGACTGAGTCATATATAGTATAGTAGTCATATAACTGGAAACATTGTGGCTTAGTGAAAAAAAAATGGAAAGTAGAAAACAGAGTGTATCAACACTGTGTACACTCGTTCTACCCGACTATGCGGGATAGAGCGTGAAACTAATTTTTTAAAAATAATTGTCAATTAAAGTTTCCTAAAATCGAATTAAAGTGATAATATCTTAAATCCATTGTTACTTATACAATCACAGGTATAGTTTGTTCACGTGAGGGTACGTCGGTAACGATAACTCGATGATGATGACTTCATAAGTTATATGACAAGCAAACTTTTGATTGGGGCCATCGACATGCCTCACCGAACTAGATAGTTGGTAATCAAAATGTACTTGGAGTAATATCAAAAGGTCTGTGTCTTACTAAAGTCTTAAATTCAGATGGAAAATAAAGAATAGAGTGTCTTGACTCTAAGTATTGTATACTGGAAAGAAATTAATCCGAATTGCTGAATAGGCAATGCTTCGAAAAACGAAATGTAACATGAAGCAGATGACAAAAAAGCAAAATCAACAACAAAATAAAATATATTTTTAACGGCACTGGTAAAAAAAGCACGTGATCTAAAACACAAACGTACAGTTGCATAAAAAATACACGACTACAAATGTACCAGACTGAAAACCTCCTTAAGCTTTACTCCATTTGCCGCAAATGGAATGACGTGGTAATCACAGTGTCCACTCTGCCTACTTCGCAATGAGGACTGTTAATCCAAAATTCAGTTCCATTGCTAATTGGTTCAATCAATGCTATGGATTCACTCGAAATATCTCAAAAATTGGGAGAAAATGAATGCTCTTCACATTTGTATGCGGAAAAAAAAAGAATATCTGCCAGAGTAATTAGGAGGATGTGTCTTAATTATTTTTAATAAAAATTATATATTGTATGTCAAAATTGTTAAGGCAACTGTTCGGCGTTCAATTCCACCACTGAACACTCAATACCCCAAAAAAATTGACGGAAAGTGGGGAAAGGAGTGTCTTAACACTGGTTTCCCTCTTCCACCCCTACTATGTACTAAAAAATTCTAGATAATGCACTTCGAAATATATGAATCGCTTCATTTTATTATAGTTTTATAGTAGTTCTAATTTTGAATATGATATTACTAACTTTATATTTTCTTGTAACAGATTATACTACAAAGTGCCGAGCCAGAACCAGACTAATGTAACGAAGGTAACAACTTCAGTGTCTGGTCACACACTTGAGAAGTTGACACCTAACACCCAATATGTAGCGTGGGTCAAAGCTCACACTGACGCCGGAGATTCTTTACCTTCAGAGACGCTACTAGCATGGACTGATCCAGCTTATCCAGCTTTTGTGGAGGTACGTCAGATTTTTTTACTGAAAATCGTTATTAAAGTTATTAATATGATAAATGAACAACTTATTTGGTTGAGCGCGCTAATCTACAAAATTAATATTTCTAATGGAAAAATAGTGGCGTCCTCGGCAAAAAAAAATCTTTAATTTTTTCGATTACCCCATTGTATCTACGGTTAAAATTACATGTGGACATAGACCCCATCTAAGTATCCCACACACAGCAGGGTAGACCGAGGAAACTTGGAGGCATTGCGTGTTGAGCGGCAAAGCTCAACGCCGCGCTTTTGCCTCGACACTAGAACGAAGAAATGGAACTATAAACGTAAATAAAAATTTGACTTCCTCGAGTGAGGATCGAACCCACAACCATCGTATTACACCATTGTGCCGCTACGCCACGACGAAATCTGCAGTATACAGAAGTCGCGTGAATTTAAAATAATAAAATAATATATCTTTACACGTCGCAGACGGTCAAGTTCCTTACAATGTCAGAGGAACGTCAAGGCCAAATCCCTTTTTATATGATGTACATAAATTGTCTATTATTTATTTATTGTCTAGAAATAGAAAAAATGTATATAATTTATACTTAAAAGATATGAAACATTCATGGAGTTCGAAGCTTGACGTCTATAAATTTTTTGAATAGATTAAGTATACATTTATTGGTTGTGGGTTCTTATTTTACTAGGGGGATGATATACGAAAAAATCCGAAATCCCGATCAATAAACTTACTTAAAAGATTAAATGAGAAAGAAAACATGAAAAACGATGTGAATCATTATTATTTTCTTTTCATACTACATGAGGATACATTAGCCATAAGGCACAGTCGAACATCTGCTTACTGGAAATGAACAGTTGTGGGTTCGACCCAAATCGGGGGAATAAAACATTTTCTTTAAAAAAATAAAACTACCGACCTCTTTAGTAATTAACGCGTACACAATTATTTCACAACGTCTACAGAACCATTGACATACTCGTGTATAATATAACGACCAAATGAACGAAAGACCTTCATACTGCGTCCGACAAGCCCCTAATTAGAACAAACCCTGTTTGTGACAAACGGTAAATAGATTGAAATAAGTTGATGTCCCAACTCATATTTACGTTGAAGTTAGAATTGTTTATATAATTAAACCGTAAGTTTAGTTTTTGTATTTTTTATTTAAATTAATCTAGTATGTATAATATGTCGTGTCGCGGTGCGTGACTGTAAACGCAACGGTTATGGGTTCGATTTCCACGCAATGTCTCAAAAATTTCAAAAATGGAATAGATTCCCTAATACCATCAATATAAAGGTGATAATGTCCGAGCTCCTATAACGGGAACAGCATATAGGGTAGGGTATCTTGATTATGAAATTTATCAAGATTCGTCAACAGTTTGGACGTAGTACTTCTTTTCATTTCACGATTTTTATCCATACTATATATAACTGTATACATATAAATATATATAGTATTTTCCATTTACCCTCCAGCCACCAACAATAAATCCTGTAAACCTGGTCGTGGAGGGATCAAGCATGACAATACTGTGCATCGCTATGGGAACACCGACGCCGACCATCTCTCTATATATATCTGGTAAGAATATTTTTAATATACTAAATGGAACACTAATGAAAAAGAGAAGGAGAAAAAAAAATTGCAGCCAACGACTAATTCTATATAATTTATAATAGAAAATTATGTATTAAAATAACAATTTACAATACAAACTCCCAAAAAACACGCCAACGAAAATAAAAGTGGACATACAAGCGGGCTTCACGTCGGCCTCCAAAGCACTTTATCACTCGGCCCTAATAAAATCAACAGTCAATTATCTGTCAACATTATAATTGACACTTGAATATCGTTGACATGACATTTTGAACACAACTGCATGAGGTATGACTGGGATGACGGGATTTGAATTAAATATATATCTACGTATGTTGAAAAGATAAGGCTATCTTACTGTTTACGCGACGGATGTGGGTTCGATTACTAGGGAATGAATTATTTTCATTTCCGTCGCTCAGCGCTCAATAGTTAAAAAATTGGGCAGAAAAAATAAAATGTAGTGTATCAACGCTAGGTTTCCCCTGACTACTTTGCGGGATGAACGAAAATATTTTGTCAATATGCAGAGAAATTATGATAAACCTAAAATCACTCATAATTTACTTCATACGAGTAGAGTTTTAGTAATCTAACTAACTTGTACTTTTGAGATAAGTAGATCTGATAAGAGACGAGGAGAAACTGCTCCTATTAATATAATTTATCAGTAAGCCAACAACCTAAGCATAATAATTTTCATTATTAAAATTTTAACCCACACCACTCATGGTATTCCATTGAGGATGTCCACTTTCCAACCTATACCTCTATCTGAAGTCAATACTGCAAAACTAAGCCAAACTTCGAACCCTAAACCCAAATTGATACAAAATGTATTTGCAATACAAATTTGATTTTGGGCTACCATTTACTATTCATAGGCTATTAATTCAATAGTGGCGGTGCCCCCCGAGGCAATAATCTTACCCTCTCAGAAGAACGTTATGTTAATTCAAAATTTGTATATATGAAGCCACTCGTGGCACAGGGGCACAGCCATATGTCTGTAGTACCGATAGGTTGTAGGTTCGAAACTGCGGCGTCATATAATAATTGTATTTCAGTTGTTAATATTTTCCTAATACAGTAGACAAAGTGCGGTGTTGTGCTCAAAACAGTGTCTCAAATATATACGAAAAGTGGGGAACGAAGTAACTTAACACTAGGATCCCTCTACCTTCTAAGTTATGCTTGGGTTTTATTTAAATTCACCCTACTATATTCAACTCAATCTAGTGACAAGTCATTCTGTTCCAAAGTTTTCACCGAATGGAGACACTGCTTATTAAATTACCGAACTCAACGCCGCGCTTTGCCTTGTTAGAAAGGAGTAGGAATGTGAACCCACAACCGTCTCGCTTCCAATCAAAAATTGTATAGAAATGAGCAAACAAAACAAAGAGAATTCTTTAGGTGAAATAGCTTAAGTATAAATATATTCCATAAATAAATCAAAAGAGATGTTATGTATACATGGAAAACGTCACTAGAACGGACCTGCCAGGTGATGTAAATTGAAAAAATACTCTACATTGAATATTTTAACATAAATCGATACCTCTACGTGACACATGTGGCCTAAGCTGTAGTAAACACGTTAATATTCTTTGTTTTAGAAGGATAACGAAGTTTTATATAAAAAGTTAAAAAGATGAGGCCAGGCCAGGGGTGCAGGTGTGCAACTCTAAACGCGACCGGCTGTGGGTTTGACTCCCAATGAAAATAAAATATTAGATATATTCGTTTTCCCCAGCATGTCTCTTTCCGCAGAAAGTAGATGATGACCAAATTTCACTAAGATACCATGGGATAATTTATAACATAGGCAACATCAGTTACATTAAAATTGAAGATTAATATATGGAGAATTAGTTTGCTTGCGTGCACCCTGCAGCACAATTAAAAGGAAATATAATTTCAATTTAAATATAATTTCATTCTTCTTATTATTAGTAATTATTCTTCTTTTAAACGGTAAAGTGAGTAAATAATATATATTATATATATTTATATGTTTCAGGTCGACTCGTGCGTCAAGAAGTGACTCGACACATGGTCACGGTGGTTCACAACGTGACAAGGGACATGGACCTGATATCCTGCTACGCCGACAATGGCTACGGAACACCTATGCAAGCTTCTAGAAAAATAAATATTTCGCGTAAGTTTGATTATAATATTCAAATTTCTAGTATTTCATTAAAATAAATGTCTTTTTGGGTTTGGCGTGTTGGACGACGTTGTGTATAATATCCCGCAATATATTTACAATTTTAATTAGAAAACATTAAAACATTTTAATATAGCAGTACAAGTAAAATTAAGTGATAAGTGCTAGAAATATTAAAACGATGCGTGAAAATACTGCACGACTTAAATATTTAGTACAAAAGTAGTCCATTAGACGTGAATTATTCAGATGTGAAATGAAAGTCTCTTTTTCATTGTTATCGTTTACTTCAATTTACAATTGTCTCAGCAACACATTGCTATTTAAGTTAAATTTTTTATTTTCCATTTATTCATTATTCTTGAGGACTGTGACTGTAAATGTGATTACTTGTGGGCTCAATCCCTACTAGAGGAAATGAAATATTGCTATAAATTTATATTTCCATTTCTTCGCTCTGGTGTCGAGGGAAAGCGCGGTACTTAATTCCGCGAATGGAACAGCGCAACGCAATGCCTCCAGAATTCCGCGTAAGGTGGAAAACAGAGACTTTTAACACTAAGTTTCTTCTGCCTATCTATTTGTATGCGGGATACAGCGTGAAGCTGATTTAATTTTTATTTATCTCTCATTCATACCTACAAAATGCTCTCAACTGTATGTAAAGCGTAAGAGTATACTTGTTGAGCCTGTTTTATAAATAATTTTTCAACAATACATTAACTCTGCTGTTTCCACTTTAATAGATCATACTATTTTGTTACTTGGTTACAATCAAAAAACGCACAGCCCGCGTAGATTTCAATGCGAACTTGAGTGCTAGTAATTACATGAGCTACCAATTTCCAGCAGCGCCAAGACGATTCTATCTTTTCTTCGACTATTCGAACAATCAAAGTTTCAATAAATAATATAGAAATAGAGTCTGTGACTAAACAAACAATACTCTATTGTCTTTATAAAACAGAAATATTCATTTTTATGTTCCCTTTCTTCATTTCTTATAATTTAAATCTATGTTAAAGGTATATCGTAAGGAACGGAACTCAACACCGCCAATATGAACACATTAAAATGCACATATGTTTTCTATCAAACATTTTTTTTTTAACTTAAGATTTCATAGTGCACGTCAAACGTTCACACGCCGCGAAACTTCAATTTATCGGAAGAACTTTCGATATGAAACTCTCGTGCAATATTTCGCTCGAAAATTTCAAGTTATCACTTGACGGTGAGATATATTTTGCACGCAGAATGAATTGAGGCCGTCGTGGCGCAGTGCCAGGAAGTGCGTCGTAGCGCGACGACTGTAAGTTCGATTTCCAATTGAGCTGAATAATGATTTCCTCACTCCAGTAACAAGACAAAACGCGAAGTTAATTTAAATTGCGATATACAACACACGGTGTCAATAATTGAACGAAAAGTAGAATGTTTAATTGCAAATTATCTCTGCCTACACTGCTATAAAAAGAATAAAGTACGCTAAGGGTAGTGTTAAGATACTCCGTTCTCCATTTATCGCCTTATTCTGTAAGCATTACGTATTGAACGGCGTAACTCAACGCCGAGGTTGGCCTCGACATCAGTGTTCACAACTTGTTGCGTTTAAAGTTACATTTTAGTCTCTCTATTTATATTTATTGTTATTTCTTAGACATACCAACAATTCAAGCGTCTGGCATCACAATGGCGGCAGCGGGTGACTCGGTCATCTTAGAGTGCAGAGTGGAAGCGCTGCCCAAGCCCACCATCGCGTTCTGGAGAGATCCTAATGGCAGAACACCTGTTATAGATGGTCCAAATTATACAATACAACTGCTCCCTGATCCTGAGGTAAGAAAATTAAATATTTATTATATTAAAATTATTTAAGATAAAATAATACATTAAATAATGTATATTATTATATATATTTTATTATTATTATTATTATATATATATTTAATGTATATTTTCAGCCGTGTGGTCCCGGCTTAGAATAGGATCACCCTGGTACTGTCGGTGTCGTAAGAGGCGACTAAAGTACGTGTGGTAGAGTCACGTCGCCAGTAATGGCAACACGCATGGGCAGACTCGACCGGATTTAATACCACCCCCGACATTTAAAACCGGCGTGAAGTAGTGGCTCTTGTCACTGCGTTTCGCATTAGGTAATGCCGGGCCCCGGTGCCTTTCATCTCCACCTTAAAGGCTGGCAACGCACCTGTGGCTCCTCTGGTGTTGCATGGGGTCGTGGGCGGCGGTGATCACTTACCATCAGGTGACCCGACCGCTCGTTTGCCTTGTCCTCTCCCATAAAAAAAAAAAAAAAAAAAAAAAAAAAAAAAAAAAAAAAAAAA
Organism: Heliconius aoede; assembly: GCA_037355905.1. Lineage (NCBI taxonomy): Eukaryota > Metazoa > Arthropoda > Insecta > Lepidoptera > Nymphalidae > Heliconius > Heliconius aoede. The sequence continues at coordinate 37,897 of JBAIZZ010000062.1, read as the reverse complement.
AAAAATTTAATTTATATTCACTCAATTCTTTAAATCCATTCCCCTAAAACATATTTATTATAATATACAACAACTTATTGGAACGTAGAACGTCATACGTCGTCGTAAATAGAACCTCTGTTGCGTCCCCCGCATTCTATGCAGCGGCTACGTAGCTGAACTTTCCTACAAAACCCTGAAAAATATCTCATATATCCACAAGATACTTCACGTGAAATAACAGTAAAGATTCCTTTATTGAACAACGTACACTGCTTTGCTACATTTTTGTAATACAACAAAATTCATAATAATGTCTAGGATACAGCACAAGCTATAAAAACTTATTTTTTTAGCTTTATGCTATATTCTGCATTTAGCAGATTAGGCAGAGGAAATCTAATGATAAGACACTCCGTTTCCCACCCAACCCAAGTGGCGTAACTCAACGCCGCGCTTTATCTACTTAGGCGAAAATCAGTTAAATAAAATCATTCCTCCGATCGCGAATTGACGTCACAACCATCGCGTATACAAGACGCTGTTCCACTGCGTTACTCCACCTCAGTATAGCCTGAAAACATAAGAACATTGTAGATTACGTTTCAATTACTGGTACCAGCAATAATACGATTAATCATATCTCGGTCTCTGTAGACAGAGACTGTGGTCGGGAGTCATTAGCGAGGGAAATTCTGCCTGCGAACGTTTGATAAATATTACTTGAAATTTTTTTTATATTTTTATTTATTTTATTTCATTCAATATTTACTTTCATTTTGTATAGGTAATGGAGAATTTTTAAATTTATTTATTTTAGTTATTTGGACTTGATGGTTATAATAATGAATGAATAATCTACTACGCCTGTAAATCTAATAATTTTAAAGTACATGCGGAAAATTCCAGGAAAAGATTCTAGTTCAAAATAAATTTATATTAAAGTAACGAATGGCCTTCATATATCACGCCTACATCAATATTGAGCTCGATATTTATTGGAGGATCCTGGAATTCTGAAATTTTTACACCTACAGTATTATACATACTTGTAGTCCTGTAGCTTGTTTGGGCGGTTGTCTATCAATTACATGCTAATCGCGGGTTCAATTCCTTCATATGGTTATAGATTGTTATGGCTTTTTCAAGGATATCTACTCAATGTGTGCTGCTCCTATGGTTTTTAGAACATACAGACTCTATCTTATCTTTTTTTCTAATTTTACGATTATTTCTTTCACCAACGGAGAAAAAAACATAATTTAATGACAGACATTTTTCGTCCGGCCGATCGGTTCGGCTCGTTCTCATATATAAAAATCTATTCTATAATTATTAGTATTTTCAAAAAATTGATGCAAAAATTTTGTTTTCCGCCTACATTTATTTACACGTGTAACAAACTGACTGAATTAAATTTACAATAAATAAAAACCAAGGTCGAGACCGAGCTTCAAGAATCATAGACTATTGTTGTTACCACTCAAGACTGAGTGTGGTCTTCTCAGGTCAGGGTCTATTCTAATAAATAACTAATTGGCGTACGTTCATTTTACCTATACCTTTGTTCTGGTCTCTTGAAATTGAAGTTGATGCTGAAGTTAACTTGATATATTGAAGTTAATTGTATACATTTTGTTTGGCTTTTGTCTTTTAAATAATTTTTATAGCTTTTGAATATAGCAAGGTTTTTTTTAACGAGATTAAACGAGATTATATTTGGCTCTTAAAGTGAAACACAGTTCTCTGTCTGTAAAGAAGGTGGCCGTGGATTTGTTCTCATTCGGGAATTTTTTTTCAAATCAGTTTTTAAAATAGAGCGAACTTGCCATTCTTTTCTCCTCTCTAATAAACAAAATGTTTAGTTCCACCGCTCAACACGCAATTTATCGAAAATTCGGCGGAGCAGAGTGTCTTGACACCATTGTCTCTGCTCTCTGCCTATCTTCATTAAGACAAAAAGTGTCAAACTGATAAAAAAAATCCAAATCTCTCCCCCATTGGGAATCGAAACCATAACTAGCCTGTTTATTTAAGCACGCCCAAGCTTCCAAGATGCCGTCAATCAAAACTTTACCTGTCATATAAACTTATGAAGCTTATCGTTATCGACTTACCGCTATATTAGCGAACTTTATCTTTGATTGATTTAGTAACATGGCGCTCGTCTCTCATTTAATTAGTTAACTATTTGCTATTAGTTAATAATATTAATTTTGGGGATTTAATGTGATTTTTGGTACTCAATAATATTTTTTATTATCTATATATAAATATTATTTGAGGCTGTCGTGGCGCAGTCGTTGTGGGTTTGATTCCCATTCGAGGGAATGAAATATTTATTTTTTTAATTTTTTCGCTCTGGTTACCAGGCGGAGCGTGGCGTTGAGTTTCGCCACTCAACTTGCAATGTCTCAAATGTTTGGCTGAAAAATAACTATCTAACTATAACGTATCTAAGTATCGTATTATCTACTTGCACTTCTGCATGCGGGATATATATGTATATTATCAGAAAAATATATAATATATATCATATTTTTTGTAACAATCTTATTAATATTAAAGCTTAACACAACAAAATTGTAAAAGAACCAAAACAGCTCCAACTAATCCAATATTTCTCCATCCAGGAACAAACCAAATACACAATGCGCCTCATAATAAAGAAGATCACAGAAGCTGACGAGGGGGATTACTTCTGTCATGCGGAGAACGCTTTCGGCAAGACACTGAGACCGGTCTCTGTACGTTTGAGGTCGAACAGCCCTCACCACAACGTTACTGAATGCTGTACTCAGGTTTGTTTACTTACTTTAGGACTAAGTTGATTGGAAAATTTTAAGATTTGATAAACAATTACCGAATTAATGAATTATTTTCATCTCTTCATCAAGTACTAAGGAAAAAGCCCGGCGTTGAATTCCATCACTCGACATGTAATTCCTCGAAAATTCAGTGGACATTGGGGAGCAGAGTGTCTTAAATCTGCGATCCTTGCTTTATGCGGGATACAGCGTGAAGCTGAACAATATATATACGAGTATATATACAAAAATCTAAATAGAAACATTAATTTTGGTTCTCAAAGTAATACCCACAGCTGTTTCCAATTCAATTTCGCAACAACCAAGCGACTGTATTAAAACTGGAAATAGTCTGACTGAGCTTCAGACTGCGACGACGTCGCTCAGAACTTTGTAACTCTAAAGTTATATTGGCAGGTGGCGATGCTAATATGCGATTACATATTTAGTTACTGAACTACCTACATTTTGTTAGATTTCTTATTACTTACTTGCGGCTGCACCCTCGTATTCAAAATCTAAGTTATTTTATAATTTATATCATACTTTTTAATAATTTAGCCAATATAAATTTTATTTTTGTAAAACAGATGAACGTATCGTCCGCGTGCATCGACGCCTGCAGCTTCCACTTGGACATGGACAACATCATGGACCGTCCGGAGTGTATGAATGATTTTGACAAGCTCATGAAATGTGCCGCTGATGGTTCAGGTAATTATATAATTTTTAGTGATGCTTTGTATTAAAAATATACAAAAATCTTCTACTTCTTCACAAAATCAAGGTTCTAATTTTTGTGACGTAGTTAAGAATACATTTACAATTACATTTACAAGTTTTACAGTACAGTATTTGTGTAAAGGTGTATTTTACTTCTCTTCCATTTGCCTACCATGATATATGTATAATCATTGTGAAACTCGAATAATAGATAATATTAAGGCATATGGTAATATAATAAATATTACCTCCCATAACCTAAAATCCCTTAGTCATGTTAGCTAGCCCACCTAATTCGTAAAACAATTTATACAAAACTAAAGCAAACAAAGGAACCTATTACACTCAGCATAAATTAAACTAACAAAGGGTTTCATATACAAATAGTCCTCTTCAAGCTGAATCTTGTGCACACGTTCCGTTTAAACAAGAGTATCTATTGTAGTGGAGTGTTTAATGAAGATGGAAATATTTTAAATTAATTGTAGTTAAAATGGCAGATGTTTTCTCATATTTTTGATACGTATTGTTATTTAATTTGGGATGTTACTGATTGTTATACTTTTTTTTACTTCACGCTGTATCCCACGCAACCTAGTGTTAAGACTCTCCGTCCCCATTAAGACTCATCTGTTCCACATGTTCAATCCCTTTCTTTCTTCCTTAAGCCTAATACGTTAAAGTTAGCGGGCATACGGTAAGGGCTGCTTCTACAATACGATCTTACAAAATATGTCGTAATATAATAAATAACAAAAAACATTTAATTTGAAACTTAATAAAGTGTTAATTCTTAAAATTAACAAAGCGTCTTTATTTTTTAAGATTCAGTTACTGTTTACTGGGAAGTAATATCCAACCACCGGCGGAATGACTATTTCTGTTTAAGTACTGCAGCAGATTTTTTTGAAAATAAATAATCCTCAGATCATCGAAGCTGCTGTGCATCTTGGGGTGTTCCTCGTAACTGCTTAGAACTTTGTCGTGGAGGCCCCGTCTCCAGAACTTGTGCCCTTCAACATGCAAGACGTGCACTGGCCTGCTTTAGAGATTCTGGGGCCAGGATGCCTGGACCACCTAGAAATTTGAGGGCTCACGCAGCACCCACTCCACATGCTGTTTTGTTGAGGTGAAGATTTTTATTTCTTAACCCATTTATGATGATGTTTCATGTTATTCTATTGTCTAGACTTAGTTTATAATACAATATTATCATGAACCAGAGGCCCTCGTGGCCCAGAAGCACAAGGGTGTGACTGTAAGCGACAGTTGTGAGTTCGATCCCCACTCGAGGAATATATATCTTATCTAGATAAATTTTAATATTGTTTTTATATTTATTTGTTACTATATGTAAAAATATGTAAAAATATTCTACAAATTAGAAACTTTTATTTTTTACTTTTATTAACACCATAGTTGGGAGCCTCCGCGCAAGAACCCCGATACTATATACCTATACAGGGTGTTCTGGCGAGCTTACGGTGCTAAGGTACCAGAGAAGTTGGACACAAGCGAAACAAGTGTTGTTCTAACTGGACTGCAGGATGACGTCAGATATGAATGTGTCGTCAAGTCTGCTAATGATGTCGGTATGTAAACTACAATTATCATAGTATTGACATCTCATAAAAATATTGTTATATGAAATACGTGCTCTATAAGGTAATCGCATCTCAGGACACGCCAATCATTTTACAGGCCCAGGTCTTTTGACAGCAAAAAAAGAAAAATACTATCGAAATAATTCTCTTTCCATAGGCACATCTTCCCTAAGCCAGCCAATAATGTTCACGACAGCTGGTCAAGAGACTGGCGCCGCTGCTTCTCCTGTGTCGACTTCGGGAACAGCTTCCGCAGTTGGAGTGGCCGTGGCCTGTATATTAGTGGCCGCTATTCTGTTAGCTGCCGGATTTTATTATAGACATAGAAAGGTATGTATTATTTAATAGTTCGATCTATTCATAATTGAAAATTTAAGAACAATGTCATAAATAACAAATAGGGTGGGTATCTTTGAATATAAATTACAATTCAAAGTGCTACTATATTTTTATCAATATTTTAATTTTGTTCTTTCAGAATCTTAGACTTAAGGCACAAGGAGGTGTCGCCTTCGAAAACCCAAGCTACCTCCGAGAACCAAATCCTGACAATGCTGTTAACGTAAGTTTTCTAATTTTATAACATTTTCCCATTTTATAAAATTCCAATTCATATATATTATTAATAATAATACTAAATAATAATACTAAAAATATATATTTTCCAGGGCACAGTACCAAACGGTACTTCTGGAGAAAATGGCCTAGCAAACGGCATATCAAGCAGCGCGGCCTGGAGGCAAGAGACCCAGAACCCAACAACCACCGGGCCCAGGGAAGTCGATCCCACACTGTACGAGGAGCTGAAGCTCGGTCACGATGGGGCGGGTTTCAAGAGACTGAAGCCATAGCCCGAAGCCCGCCGCTCACCGCTCCGCGCGCCGCGACTGTCGGCGCGCGTGGCGCCCTACTGAGCGGCTTTACTCGCGCTGTCGAGGCGTCTTATACGATATATTGGTGTTTATAATATATGGTATATGTTCTATCTATAGTTTTATCTGTAGTGGTATATATTCTATTCTGTCGTGGTATTAAGAGCCAAGACACCGTCTTTACCATCAAAGTAATGAAATTTGTGGTCTAAAATATTTTTTTATGTACGTATCTCAGTATTTGCAAGGTACAGTTACCATGTCATTGAAACTAGTTATAATTTTCTGTGTTAAATATATATATATATATATATATATACTTGTACCTCCTTTTGATACAGACATGTGTGATTGTTTTATATATAAGTTGTTTTCATTTCAAGATTATATTTTTTATCTTTTCGTTTGTTAGCAAAAACATATATCATTTATTTTTAATTAGATATTTTTAGTTCTATTCTTTATTTTATTATTCTTGTGAATATACGCTTCGTGTAACTCAACATGGCAGTCAACAACAACGACATGTCCTCGAGTGTCCTCTCAACCGCACTTTCGATAGTAAATAATCGATCGTATCATAGTAACCAAATATTAATGTATGTAGGTTTTATGGGTACGGGATATGAGCCATACCTTAAGTCACACTCAAAAATGAATATTAACATTTAACTTACATTAAATATATATATATAATTGTAATAATCGCTACGCTTGCAACTTTGTCTGCATAAAAAAGTACATTCATATAACTTTTTTATCTATGAACCGACGCATATAAAACTAAAATTAATGCGAAATCTTGTAGAGACAGCGATCAGTTACATTCAACCAGTTAAATGCTAATTGACAACTGTGAGTGCGACTTTTGGAAAATGTGAGATCAACACAGTCCGAGCGGAGCTTAGATAAATATATTTTCAATACCACATCTAATGTGATTTCAACCAAAAAAAAGAAAGTTTCATGTAAATAAAGTATTCTACGTGAATTTTCTTAAGCGCCATAGTGATGAAAAAAAAATTTTTTTATATACATTATGGCTCTTAAAAAAAATATCTTTTAGTGTTTAGAGTTTTGACGTTTAGGTGGTTCTATAAAAATGTGCCTTCGATCAATTTATAATGGTAGTATAGAATAAACTTTTGGCCTCTCGTGTACATAAGTATGTAAATACATTCCAATAAATGTAATAATAAGGAAAAAATGCCTCCAAAAAACAACTTTCAGCGACATCAGCGCTGAAATGGAGATTTGTATTTAATTGTTATTAAATAATAATACAGTTATTGTAAAACGTTTTCCCTTTTGTTTGTGAAATTATTAGAGAAACTCTTAAATGTCAGTGTAAATATAGAAAATAATATGTTTTTTGGCAGAAAGTGTAGAAAAATATTTTTCAAAGCGCTATGTATTATTTTTTTTTATTCAATGTAAAAATCTGTTCACTCAGTATATACACTACAAAACATGCAAAATAAAGCCTCTCCAAATTAATGTTTAAATGTGATTTTTTGTAAAATTAAAATGTATTTTCTAGTGTTAAACACAAAAAAAATCTATTATTACACAACAAAAATCTGTTGTAAACATAATATATTATTTTTAAAAAAATTGAGATTTACGTTGAATATTTTTTATTCATTAAATTAGTGAATGTAATTATTATATTTATTTAAAAATAATCTAATTTTTATTTTCAGTTTACACGTCAACTACCGTACGTAGCGTTATATAAATTTGCTCAGACGCCATTGTAATTTATAGTTTCTTTAGATCTTCCTAAACTAAAAAAAAATAGATAAAAAGACGAATGTGATTAGATTTGTAAATAATATTAATAAAAAAAATATTTAAGATATATGCGTTTTATTTTGTTATAGATATCCTTACGTATTTTAAAAATTGAAAATAGTATTAAAATACTATTTTCTTTAAAGCTTAAAAGCTTCACTTTGTCTCACATAAAGTAAAGTAGGCAAAGGGAACTTAGTGTTGTGATGCTACGTTCTTCGTTTTCTGCGCTATTGTGTTAAATCCCCGAACCCTGTTGTGTAAGAAATCTACCGAACTATGAGTTAAAATCAAACATGGTAATGTATATAATAAACATTTTACTTTTTCAGTGGGCTTTATTATTTTACACATATAAGCTATAGGTCTATAGACCATCTAGTGTTAAACTAAACTTACAAACACACACACAAATTGGCAATCACAATAACATGCACACATTGATCAAAATATATTATACAAAATAATAATTGATAAGTACTTAACTTACTCTTTCCATTCCAGGACACATAATTTATTCCAAAATCTAAAAGTATCATTTGCCGTAAATTCTTACAGCATGATAATTTGTACCCTCGTCAATAACCAACTACCTGCTGAAACTTGAAAGATGCTGGAAAATTATACAAAGTGCGCAGCGATTACCTAAATTTCAAAACGACTCGCCTTCATTTTATACTGGACCGAACTAATTATGGAATTTGTGAAAACTTCGCCTGTAAAAGTACTGAAAGAGTATTCTAATAACGTCGTTAGAAAACAAAACTTTTGAACGGCGTTGTACGTATTGTTTGACGGAATTTTTGTTCTTTTGCATCATTAATTATATTTTTTTCTTTGATCATTTGATCAAGCTTAACATGATTTTTTTTTTGTTTCACCCTGGTACCTACAGAACCTAGCTTGTATTCATTACTAATAATTATTAAAATTGTTTTATAATAATTATTATTAATACTAAATGCCTCCAGAACGTTAGCTGAAAATAAAGAATGGAACTATCATATCTTGTATAATTACATGAAGTCTTAAAATTCCGAGGTCTCACGATTCCCTCTGCCTGCCCTGCTGTGTGGTATTCAATGAGAACCTAAAAAAATTAACATGAGATAAAGCGATGCAGTAAAGTTAAATGGCTAACATTTAACTATATTTAGTGCTCACGCTTTATCTCACTGGATAAGCAAGGAAAACTCAAACCTAACTAAACCTGTCAACACACTCTGTTCTCCGCTTTTTGCCCGAACCGGTGACATGCGTGTTCAGTGGGATCGAACCTGTAACAGATGCTACTATTGCCGCTGTAAAAGATCTACCACTGACAAGTAAAAAAACTTCAAATTTGTGTACTAAGTCTAGTATCAAGTACTAAGTACTCGAGTTTTAACTCGATGATTTGGCAAATACAATACGTATTTTTTATTTTCAATTCAAACACTAGTGTAAACACTAAACTTTTCTCGATTCCATTTCATTCTGTATGCCTTTATGCTAGATACATTTTTTTGGAGAAATTAAAATAATCGTAATTAAATATGACACTGATAAATAAAATCAGCTTCACGCTGTATCCCGCACACAGCAAGGTAGGCAGAGGGAACCCCGTGTTAATACACTCCGTTCCCCACTTTCTGAAAAATTCTGGAGGCATTGCGTGTTGAGTAACAGAACTCAATGCTGCGCTTTGCATTTACACTAGAGCGAAGAAATGGAAATATAAACGTAAATAAATATTTAACTTCCTCGAGCTTACAAGCGTCGCGTTACAGTCACACCTTGTATCGTTTAATATATATTTTTATGTTAATAATATTGATTATTTTGAAGAACCAAGAATGTAAGTTATTTTTACGAAAATTTGGCGCAAAGTGGGAAACGGGAGTGTCTTCATGAAAACGGAGTGTCTTAGCACTGCGTTCCTAGGTTCCCTACCCAACCTACACAACAAGTAACCTCCATATAACGTACGCGTAAATAATAAAAAAATGAAATACCAACTTCTGAGTAACAGCAAATATGATCTAAAACATACTATCGAAAGAGTACTATATATGGGTTCGTTCAAACGCTGTTTCGAGTTTCATGCAAATATACGGGAAGTACTGGAAGCTTTACTTTTACCTTCTGCAACTCTAAATCAACGAGGGAATAGCCGACTTTACGTTTTTATTTATCGATGTTTGTTACGCAAGTACTCCACCAATTACTAATGGTTTTTTATGTTATTTATTTTGTACATAATCTTCACATTATATTTTATGAGCAGATTGAACGTAACGCTATATATAATAAGACCGCTTATTATATTTTTTATTTATTATGAAAAATTTAATATTTATTTTAGCAATTTTATTTTCTCATAAGATAAAGAAGTCTTAGAGAACTGATGCCATCCTGAAATAGGTACATTCCTTTTTTTTTCAAGAAATCTGTCAAGTCAAATAAATAACCTTTCAAAATAAATTTACAAATGTTTTTAAGCGCTGTTCCTACTTCTGTTGGCACCGCGTGACTGAGCTGAAAAACACGCAACCTTTGATAGTCAACGGACCGTGGAATGTGTAATTTACTTAAGCTTTTTTGCAAAGTGAGCGAACTGATATGGAAACATTTTTTTATATCATTTTAAGATTTATAATAAATTTTGATATAATTATTTTTGAGTCTGTCGTGGCCCAGTGGACAACTCCGAAATGAAAACGAAATAGTTAAAGGCCAACGCTCGGAGTGTCCGCTGCGGCGCTTAATTCCGCTACTACATGCAGTGTCCCGAATTCGGACAGAAAGTGGCGAGCGTGAGCGTGAGTCAACACTAGATTTATAAACCTGCTATCAGCTCGGTATCATTCTGTACCCCAAAAACACCTGCGTGTGGAAACTTACTGACCACAACTAAATACCTCAAAATAAAAAACTTAGCAATCGTATACAAAATTCAATGCTGACAAATCTTCAACTGGCGCTGTTCCCATCCAGACTGAAGGCTATGATTAAACTACCATCAACAGTTAAGCATTTGTCCGCCAACTAAATGCTTGGACGCGCTCCAACATTTTCGAACATATTAAGTGTCGTTTCCTATTGAACATGTTGTTTACAGTATCCCCAAAAAAGAATAACTGAAAGAATTGTCATACGATAATGTTTTAAGATTTACAACTGTATTTTATATTTTATTAAACAATCAGGTTTTTAGGTTCCGTACATTTAAAGGACGCTTTAGCCGTGTGTTTCCGGCTTAGAATAGGATCACCCTTGTACTATCGATGTCGTAAGAGGCGACTGAAGTACGTGTGGTAGAGTCACGTCGCCAGTAATGGCAACACGCATGGGCAGACTCGACCGGATTTAATACTACCCCCGACATTTAAAACCGGCGTGAAGGCGTGTCGACCGGCGTGAAACAACCGGCGTGAAACAACCGGCGTGAAAAAAAGGCCAAAGAACACACGGCTAAAACCCTTAAATATCTACTGCCCTGTACAAGTACATTCTATATACGCTCAAAAAAACGCAGTTTCCTTCTTTTAAGTCAATTCATTCAGTTATAAAGCGACTAACAATTTTAAAAAAATTAAAATTTTGTATTTTGGTAATTCTAGCCTACAACAAACGTCTACATAATATAATACATATGTTTCGACACTCAGGCTGTAATTTACTATCGCGTACAGCTAAAGATTATTTAAAACGTCAATCAAATAAGCCGCCTCTGTTATCAGGCCGTATAATAAATTCAACACGATCAAAAATTAATTATTCAAATTGGCCTTCATTAATCTATTGTTTTTGATAATATTTTCTACTTATACTTATATTACGTATCAGAGGTGTAACTTATGTAGAATATGTTAGCTGTTTACAGTTTATGGTAATATAAGGCAAGTAAGTGTCTCCTTTTAATCATACATGATTAAACTATTATTGTAGACTTGGTATTTACAAGAGATTTAATTTTTTAACATAAAAAACATTAAATCTAACTATTGAAATTTTAACATTCTCTGGTATCTTGCTATAAACGCGACGGATGTCGGAATAATTCCCACGTAAGTGATCACCGCCGCACACGACCCCATGCAACACCAGAGGAGCTACAGGTCCGTTGCCGGCCTTTAAGGTGGAGATGTAGGGCGCATGTAGGGAAGATCGATTTATATATTACGTACATCTTCTTCTACCTACTTAAAAGTACTTACAAATCGTTTTGAAATAATTAACACAAACCCTAAAACATGATTAATTGAATTTTTGATGTGTCACGCATATTTTTTCAACTGCACAAAATGAATTATTTGCTTCAGCTGATTTAACTTTTTGCGTTATTTATTTGTTGAATTTGTGCTAAAAACAGCTTATTTCACCAAAATATTTTTCTTTTTTTTAACTTCACAGTGTATAATCCGTATTGCAGAATATCTAGACGGAACCTGGTGTTGAGTAAGACTTCCTAACTTTCTGTTAAATTTTCAATACATTACTAATTGCGTGAGCGTGAGAGTGTTAAGCGGCCGAATTCAACACCGTTGTTTGTATTGTTAAGGAGAAAAAACAAATAATTCGTTCCCTTGAGATCAAGCCAACAATCGTCGCGTTATTTGTTTTCATTACAATATTATATCAGTTTTTACGTTTGTAATTAATTAAATTTGTCCTAAAAATAAAAATTTTTACATTTCAGTGTTTTCCTCTCGAAATAATTTCTAAAATAAAAAAAAATGGAGCAAATCCGTAAATTCGGTTTAGAACATTGTGACATCTCGACAATGCTGTGGAACGTGTCCGTCATGTTGAGGATCTTGACTCTAAACATCGACAAGCGCTACACGAGACGTAAGTACACAAGCTTGTTGTTCTCTGTAAAGTTGTATTTAGCTTGCTGTTCCCCATTTTTCATCCAATTTTAGAGCAATCCCTGTAAAGCGGTGGAAGTGCTTTCAGCAGAAAATGAAAATAATTATTCCCCCGAACGGCAATCGAATGCACACACATCGCCTACACGGTCCAGCGCAAACCTACTGCAGCACAGTATCTTGAAAACGAAATCTACGAAACTGAAGGCGAAATTTTATAGATTTTATTTATAGAGATTATTAATTATTTTGTATAAATTTCATTTTTTCAAACTTCTTAAAATATATCATTATATTATATTATATATATATTATATATTATATATATCATTCAAAATTATAAATTTATTTTATTCCAGGTATACCAATATTCTATTATATATTCACGACAGTGGTTATAATAAGTTACATATACGTTTACAATATATCAGTGCTATGGTACTCCTTCTTCTATTGCCGGACCACACCGGCCTGCTCCAGACTCTCGTCGTTAATTGTGTTCTCTTTGGGCGTAACAAGCTCGATCGGTGTATGCAAGCTGTTCTTTATGTATTTGTATGAGTAAGTTAATTTTATCTCTGGCATCTGTGCAACTTTCTTCGACAATCTTTCTAAATTCGGTGAAAAGGGGGGGATGAGGAGTGTTAACACAACAAAAGAGAAAGTAACTTAAGCTGCCAATGTCTTATCTTCCACAGAGATAAAGTAAGAGAGATAGCAGCTGAATGTATTTTATGTGATACGAAAACAATCCCAGGCAGTCGTTATGAAACCAACATTCTTAAAACTATGAGGCTTATTAAAAAGAGAGCCATGCTATTTTGGATTGTCATCATATCTAACGGTGTAGTTTATTTTTTGAAACCTTTGTTGATTCCCGGTCGTCACTTTCCAGATGACAATCTAATTGTTTTAGGTAAGTGTAGTCCACAACCGCGGCAGAACTTCATTTATTACACAGATCTGATTTTCATTCAAGGAAATGCTTGTATTTCTCATATATGTGTTATAGTTTCTAAAATTTTATTAAACAAAATCCGTTTATTAAAGAAAAAAAATACCGATGTAAAATTATCATATGATATATACATATCATAATGATAATCAGCTTCATGCTGTACCCTACAATACCAGGGTAGACAGAGGGAACCTAGTGTAGTCCATACTCCATTTTCGGCCGAATTCTAGAGGCAATACGTGTTGAGTGGCAGAACTCAACGCCGTGCTTTGCCTCGCCACTAGAGCGAAGAAATGGAAATTTAAATTTAAATAAATATTCCACCTCACACACAACCAGTCAGTTTTACAGTCACACTTTATGCACCTGCCCCAAGACTGACCTCGAACATACGACATATAATTACTTTCATGTAATTTTTACAGGCTTAGATCCCATCTTTGAAAGTCCTAATTACGAAATAGCGTTTTCATTGATCACCGCCGGCATATTCGTCACCGTTTACTCACCGTCCAACATAACTGGTTTCTTAATAATAGTCACAGGATACATCGAAGCCCAAATTCTTGCTTTGAGTGAAGAAATGATACAATTATGGAGAGACGCAGAAAATAATTACAACACTACTGTAAGAATAAATAATGAAGAACCAGTACATCAACAAAAAAATAAGGAAAAAATTATAAATGAATTTATAAATAATCGTTTGACAGATATTGTTAAAGTACATATTATAAATGTAAACCTTTTACATCAAATAGAAGCTGTATTTCATGGTGCTATAGCTATAGAATTCACGTTACTCATGATAAGCTTGACAGTTGTTCTTCTCGGTGGCTTAGAAAATACATATATAGAAATACCATTTAGTTTAATGCAAGTCGCCGTAGATTGTTTTACAGGTCAAAGAGTAATAGACGCCTGTGTCACATTTGAAAAAGCTGTATATTCATGTCAATGGGAAAATTTTAATGGGAAAAATATGAAAACGGTCCTTTTGTTACTACAAAACTCTATGAAAACGCTTAAGTTATCAGCTGGTGGACTATCGACGCTGAGCTTCCCATGCTTCATGTCTGTGCTTAAGTCTATTTATTCGGCTTTCACTGCACTACATTCGACGTTTTGAAACGTCGTTGTTGATACCTGCTTGCTGCATTTAATTATTTATGACGACGGTTATTTTCATTTACCAGGTCTGACCTGTTCTTTGTTTTCCATCTGAATCTGAAAAGTTTATTTTCGAATTTACAAATAATTTAAAATTTATATACATTGTATATTTCTTATATCTAATAGATGTAAAACTATAACAATTAAAAATTTAAAATAAAACGTAATTAATGAAGCTTTTTATATTTTCAATAAATTGCACATTATGTTATATTATATCTACACTATTATCTACTAATATAATAAAGCGGAAGTATTTGTTTGTTTGTTTAAACTCTAAGAATAGGTCCGATTAATTTTTATTTTGTATGAAAGCTTCATTCTTCAGGAGTGTTGTTATAGATTCTATCTATTGATCCTACTGCATTTTGTATGAAATTAACTACGTAAAAAAAACCTATAGGGTACTTCCCATGGGCCTGCACGTGTGAGATTTGGCACAAATCGAGAACTTACAATACAAATAAAAGGATAAATTGCAGAAATGCATACATAGGTATTTCATGGTAAGAAATAATTATTAAAATATATTTTTAGTTCATTTCATTTATAAATATATTTTAGTGGGGAATGGACGTGTCTTAACACGGGGTTCCCTCTGCGTACCTTGCTGTGTGCGGGATCCAGGGTGAAGCTGATTTCATACAAAATGACTGCGTAGTATCCTGCGAGCTGCAGTTTATTAACTTTTATTAGTTGCTATGGCAATTGAGAAAAAATATTAAAATCAAATTAATAAAATAATCTACATTAGGCCTTTTTGGGTCTTTTTTCTACATCTTTTAAGTAGTTTAGTTATAAATTCCTCATTTCAAGATAATATCTAATAATAGCATCGAGTAAGGCGTATCCTTACTTAATGAAGTAGAATTATTAAAGCTGAAATAATTTAGAAGATAAAGCTGTGAATCCTGTTTATTCTGCGGTATTCCTCGGTAGACTATAGATATTATAGACTCTAAACAGTGAGAATCTTATATGGACTCAGCTCAGCAGCTATCGCAGTCCAACAATTTTAGTGAACTGTAGGTAAATTATATTAAGTTCGCAAAAGAAAATTTGTTAACTTCTTATTTTGAATAAAATTATTTGACTTTGATTTGGTTTTAATATATTTTTAAAGGACCTCCAATTTATTATTCAGTAAATTAAGTTATTATAAGTATCAAATGGATACTTATAATAACTTAACATAAACAATAAATTATCATTGTATGAAAAAAATCTTTATATTGGCACCGAGTTTTATAAAATTTATAATTCAGACTCTTAAAAATATTTAATTGAATGTGTTTCAGGGTTTAACAGAATCTACCCTCACCCTTACTCTAAACCTCACGTCTATTACACATTAATTATTTGTGATGCAAGCAAATATAAAAGTTCATTATTAAACTAGATACTTGTGTTATTATAGAGAAGTAAGTTCATTATTTGAATATTCAACTAAAAGGAATAAATTTAAATTGCAACAGTACAAGTATTTCTTATAACAACTCCATATACTTGAGTTCAAATTGAAAAGTGATACAAGTATATACTTAAGCATTAATGTATTATAAATTAGTTAAGGTGTCACAGTGGGTTCGATCCCCACTTGAGGAATCACGCTGTATCCCTCACATAGCAGAGTAGGCAGAAAGAACCTAGTCTTAAGGCACTCCGCGTTTTTGCCTCGACACCAGAGCGAAGAAATGGAAATATAAACGTCAATAAATATGTCACTTCTTCGAATGGGAATCGAAACCACAGCCGTCACGTTACAGTCACACCCTTGTGCCGCTGCGTCACGACGGCCTCCTACGAAATCGCATTGTAATGCAGTGAAAGTTACTTTATTAATTAATAAAATCTGGAGAACAGAGAGTTATACCATTGTTACCTAGAAGTACTTGTTACCTAGAAAAATGTAAAAAAAAACTATGTAACATTACTAAAATAGAACTGTTTGTCTTATGCATTTACGATGCTTGTACCTAAACAATACAAAAATTATAGGCTCAGGACGGACCTATTAATTATTCTTATTTTCATAATTTAGTCACCTGAATCGATATAAATAGAGGCTACGGCCATATTGACAGTCATCTTGTGCAACACCATAGTGCAGTGTCATAGTGCAGAGTTGTCAAGTTAGTTAAGTTAAAACTCTTATTACAATTTAACATATAACTTATTTAAAGATTTTTTTTCAATCGTCGACTAAGTGTACAAATTCATTTGTATATTGTTCATAATTTCCTTTTATCCTTCACAGATTACTGATTTAATGGATAAAATAAGAAAATTTGGACTGGGTCATTGTGATTTGCCAACGTTGCTCTGGAATGTCTCCGTCATGTTGAGACTGCTGACGCTCAACATAAACAAACGGAATACTAAACGTAAGATGATTGTTAGAGGTCATCGCGGCGCAACAGGACAACGTTTGATTGCAAAAGCGAGGGTTATGGGATCAAATAAGGGGAAAAATAAGAAAATATATACTTTATTCATCCGAGTAAAAATTGGATCCAGAACTGTCGTGATTCCAATCCAGCTGCTTATTTCCAATATAAAAAATAAATTAATATTAATAAGCACTTTAATTTAAGGTGCACCGATACTGTGCTGTATTATAACCATCATAGTGACTTCGAGCTACGTCTACGTGTACATTGTCTCCACGGTGTGGTATACGTTTGTCTACTGCCGTCGCACTGACAACAGACTATCTGCCATTATCAACTTCTCAGTCGGAGTTTCCAGTACTATTGCGTTTTGCAAGTTTTTATTTATGTATTTGTTTGAGTGAGTTACTGTTTATTTTTTTTATTAAAATATTGACCTTGTATAATACATTACAAGAAACACATAAAATATGTAACTTCGGGACTATCGAAATGAAAGTATATTCGTGAGTTCGAGTCGCATTATTTGAGAGAAGGTTTTTTAATAAATAGCATAGTACTTTTTTGAGATCCATCACCCAACAGGTAGCATTTCTACATATACAAATGTGCTTGACTCGTGTCAATCCTATGAATCATATTCATATCTAACTTTAGCATATTCCGAAAAGAAAATTCTGATTATATACCGACTGTAAAACTACACAATTATTTATTTAATAATCTGCTTTGCTTTCGTTTTGAATCTAATTAACATTTTCAAGACAACATCTTAAACATACATTAATAACGTCAATATACACTACTATCTATGTACGTATTAATTTAATTGTTTCAGGAATAAAGTAAGAGAAATCATAGCAGGATATCTTGTATGTGACAGTTTAATAGTCTCTGGGAGTGAATTTGAGAAAAGTATTTTAAAAACAATGCGATTTGTTAAGAAACGAGCTATGATTTTTTGGATAGTTATAATTTCTAACGGTGCTATATATATGCTAAAGCCACTTCTCACTCCTGGGCGCCATTTTCCAGAAGATGATTTTATTCTTTATGGTAAGCCATTTATATATATATATATATATATATATTTGTATTAAGAAGACAGCGGGAAACCGCTAGATTCAAAGGGCGCAGGACCGGATGGAATGGCGAGCATTGGGGGAGGCCTATGTTCAGCAAAGGACTGCAAAGGGCTGATAGATAGATAGATAGATTGCATTGCCAAAAATAAAAAAAATTATAGTATATTTAAAAAAAATGTTTTTCTTCCTTCTTAGGCTTAGATCCGATGTTTGAAAGCCCTAATTATGAAATTGCCACATTTTTATTTTCTGCAAGTATCGGCTTAACGGTTTTTATGTCGTCTAACATAACTGCTTTTCTAATTATCATTACTGGCTACGTCGAAGCGCAATTACTCGCCTTAAGCCAAGAAATCTTACAAATTTGGGACAACACCAAAGAAAATTGTTGTAATGTTGAAGCATTTGAAGATCTTAAACAATTTGAAGACGAAAACGAAGATAACAAAACTATAAATGAGTTGATTAGAGATCGTTTAAAAGATATAGTTAAAATTCATGTAATTAATATGAACTTAATACAACAAGTAGAGGCAGTATTCCGTGGAGCAATTGCCGTAGAGTTCATTCTGTTATTTATAAGTATAACAGCCGTGCTTCTGGGAGGCTTAGAGAACACGTATTTAGAATTACCGTATTCATTAATGCAGGTCGCAGTGGACTGTTTCACTGGGCAGCGACTGATAGATGCCTGCGTCAATTTCGAAACTGCTGTATATTTTTCTAAATGGGAAAATTTTGATACACGAAACAGACAAACCGTACTATTTATTTTACATATATCGCAAAAGACTCTCACATTATCTGCAGGTGGACTATCAACTCTAAGTTTTCCATGTCTCATGTCTGTATTAAATTCTATTTATTCAACATTTACTACTTTACATTCAGCTTTTTAATATTTATTCACAAGCACACATTATAGTTAAACAGTTTTTATTATATTTATTTTTGCTTAAAATTTGCACTTTGAAATCATTTATGGTGCGGGGACTTAAGAGTGCGATAACTAGCACGACGGTTGTGGGGTTCGATCTCCACTAGGGGGAATGAACTCAACACGCCAACGCGTGTTTCCAGGTTCCTTCAGCCCCCGCAAGGGTAGTACAGTGTGAAGCTAAAAAAATAAAAGAAAAAAATCATGTATAATTTTTTTATATTACAACAGCCTATTGTAAATTAACTATAGTTTTAGTAATATACATTAGTAGTATAAATAGTTGTATTAGTATAAAATGTTCTGTCTTGTTGTGTATTACCTTTGTTAATAAATACTATTTGCAAAAAAATAAAAATATTTTACTTTCGTCAAAGATTTTATTTCACAGTAGAATTCAATGTGGTGTAAGCAGAATAAGTTGATTTCAAAATTTCCATCAAACAAGCAAAATCTAATTTCGCGATGCCTCCAGCTGATAACACCAAAGTCTTCTGAGCCATTCTCAACATAATTAAAACAGTTCTCTGATTTTTTACATTAAAATTTTCCCATTTGCAACTGTATAGTGAATATTCAAACGTCTTACCAGCATCAATCAGACGTTGGCCCGCAAGGCAATTCATGTATATTTGTAATATAGTATACGATAATTGTAAATATGTGTTCTTGAATCCTCCAAGAAGTTCTGCAGTTATGGCAAAAGTTATGAGACTAAATTCCAAAATTAAACTCATTCTTAATTCCATATCCAGTTCATGTAAGAGATTTACATTAGCGATGTGCAACTGGAGGATATCTCTTAACCGAACTCCAATAAACTGGTTTTTTATATCTTCCTTTCTATCACTGTCATGAAATTTATTCTTGAATACATTATAATAACTTATACTATCTTCCCAAACGGTATTTAGTTCTTCACTAAGAGCAAGCAATTGTGATTCGATGTAACCTACTACGATCAGAATATACGCTGCAATACTAACCAGAGCGTAAATACCGAAGGCTATACTTGTAATATTGAGGGTTGTAGCTATTTCAAAGTTTGGTGATTCAAACATTGGAACTAAACCTGAAAATAAGAAAAAAATATTTAATTTTCTATGTGGAGCAGTGATGATTAAGTATTGTCTGTCATTCACTCGGGGGATAACGGAGCTAATTCTGAATACGGATTTGCATATTACTTATTCGTTTTTCCAAGTCACTTGTTGGACGTTGGCCTCATGGCCAAAATCTCTTATGACAGTTAATTTTTATTTATCACAAAACTAAGTGACGCCCAAAATAAAGTGTAGGACATACGTACATGGAGGAAGATCTCCCTATCTAGCGGACACCAAGCAAACAAAAAAATACTTTGGTTCAATTTACCATAAATAACGTATAAATCTGTAGTAAAATGTCTTCCAGGTGTTACGAAAGGCAGCAGCACATAAATGACTCCGTTAAGCATTCCAAACAACCAAATAGAAATAGCTCGCCGCTTAACTGTTTTAAGTCGTTTTTGGAGATTTTTAGAGAATCGTGTTCCCGGCACTACTCGTGCATGACATTGAAGAAATTTTTCAACTAAATTTTTTACATTTTTTCTGTAAAAAAACACTTAAAATTTAAAATACATAAATAATTTTATAATCTCACAAAATAATTTAATTGGACAATGTTTATATGAAAAAATCTCGAGCTCTTAAATTATTATGCAGATATTATTACAGTTGCCTCTCAATTTGTGAACCATTCTGTTTATCCGTCAGTATAATCAGGCATAGGACAAGAACGAAACATAAAGATAAGCTCATTACACCAATATAATAATAATTATATATATCCATCCATACATCAGCATTTCGAAGTCCACTGCTGGACATAGGCCTCCCCTAATGCTCGCCACTCCGTCCGGTCCTGCTTTTATATATATATATATACACATTTTATATATATACACATATATTTTATATATTTTTTGAATTAAATATCAATTTAATTCAAAATATTTGAAGAACAATATTATTTGAAAAACAAAAAATAATTACTTACGAATTGAGTTTCATAAAAATGAGCTTTGTAAAGCTCGTGATGCTGCATGCGAAAAGTGACAACACAATCGCCATTGCTGTCCAGTTACCAGCCCTCCCGTAATAGAAGCTAGCCATCCATATTATTGACAATATATAAACATAGAAGTAAGCAAAGGTCCCAATTGTTATGAATATGTAGAAGATAACAGGTATAACTATAAAAAAAAGTTTCTTAGAAAACAATTAATTTAATTATAAAATACGAATACTAAAGGAACACTACGGCCACACACACACTTGTGTGTGGCCACTTGTAGAAGGAAATAATAAATATACATTTATACTCACAATTTGAGTTATTAAAAATATTAATAGTTAAAACTCTGAGCATGACATTTATGTTTTCCATTATGATTACAAAATCAGCATGATCTGTTCCAAATTTCCTTAGAACAGGCCATATTCGTGGGCGTGAACGAGGCGTGGGTCGCTCCATCACCATCAGTATTGATTTTTTTAAATTTATTTTAATTAGTACACTGTCTAAATGGATCTTCTTTCACATCATAATCTGAACAAAATCACAACAAGATTGTATGTTATCGCTTTTTTGCCAACATTTAACAATTTTTTTTGTCAGCTTCACGCTGTATCCCGCACAGGACGGGTGGATATAAGACGGAGTGTCTCAGTAAAAATATTGATTTTTAGGGGTTTGCCATTTTTAAGTATTTGTATTGTCGTTAGTAAAATAATACTTTCTAAAAATTTTCTTAATTTTTTTTTAATTTGTCACTCAATAATAAATACGTTTTATATATGTTATTGAAACGATGACTGTAGACTTGGCAAAGGCAATGTAGCGCACGAAAATGATCAAATAATATACTATTTACTGGTCGGTTAGAACGTCGTCATGGTCGTTTATGAATAATACAATCGATTCAAATGCTAATTTCTATTAATAAATTAATTATTACATATTCACATGCAGCTATTTTGCCAGTATTTAGCTATTACTAAAGTTTTATAAGGTATAAATTGTTTTTGTCTATATTTTGTGTTTTAAAAAATGGAGTGTGGAAGTGCGTAACACTAGATTTCCAGGTTACCTACCCTATCTGTTAGCCTACCCGTCTATATGCGGGATACAGCGTGAAGCTAAACAGAGTGCTTAATGGTAAAATACAGAACTGAATATCTACCGTATTGTATAATGTTTTCAAAATATTTTTTTTATTTGATTTCAAATCTATTATGTAACATAATAGACGACGTAAAGTGCTATATTAGAAAGAAAACAAACAAAACAATAGAACCGCAAATAATTTATTTTAACGTAGATTTTAATGTAGTATATGCTGAATAAGTGGTTTTTAATATCATCATCATACAAGGAAAGCCCAATGTCGCGACTCCACCAGCTGACAACACCAACGTCCGCTGTGATACTCCCAGCATGAGTAGAACGATTTTTCTATTCTCTATACTAAAATTCTCCCATTTACAATTGTACAGTGACGTTTCGAAATTGTTAGAAGCGTCTATTAAACGTTGGCCAGCGAGACAATCCATGAATATTTGCAATATAGTATACGGCAACTGCAGGTGAGTGTTCTCCAAACCACCTAGAAGTTCGGCTGTTATAGAAAACCCTATGAAAGTGAATTCTAAAGCCAGAGTTGTTCTCAGTTCATTATCTAATTCATGCAAGAGATTAATATTGGTTATATGAAGCTTAGTAATGTCTCTCAAACGAACTCTTATGAAAATATTCATTAATATTTTTTTATTATCAACAGCGTTTATCTTATCGCGCAAATTGTGTTTTATTACGTTATAGAAGTTTAGACTGTCGTCCCAAACGAGTTGCAGTTCTTCACTCAAGGCGTGCATCTGAGATTCTATATAACCGACTGTGACTAATATGTATGCTGCTACGGTGACCAGGGTGTATATACCAAAACCAATACTAGTTATATTCAAAACTGTGGCTATTTCAAAATTAGGTGACTCGAGCATCGGGACTAAACCTAAAAAAATTTCAAAACTTATAAATGTAATATGTAAGATTTTTTATTTAGGTATACAAATATTATGAGGCCGTTGTGGCGCAGCGGCATAAGGGTGTGACTGTAAAGCGACGGTTGTGGGTTCGATCCCCGCTCGAGGAAGTGAACTACTTAATTAAGTTTATATTTTCATTTCTTCACTCTGGTGTCAAGGCAAAGGGCGGCGTTGAGTTCTGCCACTCAACACGCAATGTCTCTGGAGGCCGCTCTTTCACCACTTTCCCCCGAATTCTTATTATTCTTAACTAAAAAACTAGGTCCCCATGTCCGTGGTGGTGGTCTTAAACAAAATTAGATTAAATTACAATTTACAAACAAAGAATAGATTGAAAAATGAGCGTAGTAAGATAATACATAATTGCTTATACCATAAAGAAAGTATATATCCGTAGTAAAGTGTCGGCCTGTTGTGAAAAATGGTATTATCACGTAGATAACACCGTTGATGACTCCAAACAACCAAATGCTGGCGGCGCGCCTTTTCACTACTCTTAGACGATTACGAATATTGTTAGCAAATCTAGTTCCAGGTATCACTTGCGCATGACATTGAAGAAATTTCGCGATTGTTTCTTTTATATCGTTTCTGTAAATCAAAGTCTAATTTTATATCTATTTTGCGTAGTACTGAGTGTTATAACACTCCATTACTCGCGCACTTCATAATTTTCAACACATGAAATATTTAATGCGTCATATATGTTATAAAACTCTTTATTTACACATAATTGACTTAAAATCAAGCTGAAATGTTCTTAAAATAAAATAGAAAAATTATATAAAAAACATACGAGTTTATCTTCATGAAGACGAGCTTTGTAAAGCTTGTTATACTGCAGGAGAATAAAGACAAGACTACGGCTACCGCGGTCCAGTTACTCGCTCTCCCATAGTGAAAGCATACCAGCCAGACCATCGAGAATACATACACATAAAAATAAAGGGAGCTCCCAATTACAGTAAGAGCATAGAATATCAAAGAAATTGCTGAAACAATTTAAAATAAGTCTGATGGAGTCTTTGTTCCACGAAGTGATAATATTATTTTATTGCAGTTGTAATATTATTTTATTAGTTTATTACTGTCACGCATAAAAAAAACTTTGGCTTTTTGTAAATTATACAAATAAATAAATTTTAAAATAAAAAAAAAACTTACGCTCATTATTTTTGAATAGATCAATAGTTATATTTCTTAAAAGAGAATTGACATTTTCCAAAATTACAGGAAAATCATCGTAATCCAGTCCAAATTTTCTCAATCTCTTCCATATTAGAGAGCAAACGATTAATTTTGTCATTATTAATAAACACTTGACTCCTTTGAATGGACAGGATCGTAGGTTAATAAGATCTATTTGCTTATGAGCTTTGCTTATTTGCTATTGAACGTAATACAAAATTTAAAAACACTTTAAAATTTTAATTAATATTTTTGTGGAATCAATTTTTTTTTAACGTTGATAGACTACACAGATCCAACGAATGAAAACAAAAATAATTATTTGTACGCATATAATAATTATAGTCTCCTTTCTTTATTAGCGCTGCATAATATACTATGTGTTTTCGTGACTATTCAAATCAAATATCTAAGAGTGAATACACGTTCATCAAACATTACCTATTTTTCAAATCGATTCATAATTTCCATAAATTGTATGTATGTATGTTATCAGCTATATTCATCTTTTACTGCCTACTGAACATATTTGCACAACAGTGTTGGTGTTTTTTTTTGGCTCTTTTAATATTGAAACTAGTTTTTATTTGTTATTTTGTTCTAGAAGTTATTTTAATATAACTACAAGTGATACGTGAGCATGACACATTTTAATGATAACTCTGACACATACATGGTGTCATAGTGACCTTATAATCTATCATCCGAGAAATATGTAGACAAACGTGTGAGAACACTTGCGAAATTTATTTCGAAAACGTGCCTGGAGTTTAAATAAATGACCAAAATAATAATATCAACAATTTCGCATGTGTCAAAACGAAAATATCCTTTTTTAATTCAGTTAAAAACATACAACGTTCTCTACACCCAAATCGAATAAGTCTACTGATTTCTGAAATTAAAAAACTATATTCTAACACTACTTTTGTTTTTTATTCAATTCTTTTTCACAGTAGAACTTAGAGTTGTAAACGTTGAATAAATGGACTTTAATATAGCCATGAGACTTGGATAGCTGAGAGTGATCATTCCACCAGCAGATAAAGTCATTGTTTTCTGAGCAGTTTGCAAAATCACCAGAACTGTCGCCATATTAGTTTTATCAAAATGTTCCCATTTAGAGGCGTAAACAGATTTTTCAAATAATTCACAGGCGTCTATCACTTTTTGCCCTGTGAAGCAGTCTATAGCGACTTGCATCAGTGCGAATGGTAATTCTAAGTATGTTTTTTCCAATCCCCCTAAAAGGACTGCAGTTAAACTTATTATAAGTATCGTAAATTCAATAGCCATTGCTCCTCGGAACACTGATTCCACTTTACTTATAAGTTTTAAATTAATTGTGTGAATTTTGATCACATCTTTCAAACGATACTTTATAAAGTTGTTTATTATAAGCTTTTTCATCTCAATATGGTCTACAATTGGATAATTTCCTCGTAGATTTTTATAATTTCTATAATAAATTTCAGCGTCATCCCATATGAGTAGCATTTCTTGAGCCAGCGCCAGCATTTGAGCCTCAGTGTAGCCGGTTATTATGATGAGGAAAGCGGTTATGTTAGAAGGTAAATAAACTGTAATCATAACGCCGGCGATTGACACCAGATAAGCTATTTCAAAATTAGGACTTTCGTGCACTGGATTGAGACCTAAAAACATATTATAAATATTGATTATATTTCCCGAAGGGAAATAGAGGCCACAAGCATCGTCCATACGATCATATTAATCTAAATTGCCTCACTCAATGGAATGGATAATAAGGGAATTAACAGTGTATCTTTATTCTTTAAGAGGGCGTCTTAACGCAACTATAAGCGCGACTGTCTGGGAACTGAATGCCAAAAAAGATACTGATGAAAAAGATACTCATTATTAGTTTTTAAGTAACTCACCAAGTAAAATGAATTCGTCCTCGGGCAAATGGCGGCCGGGAATAACGAGAGGCTTTGTAACATAAACAAATCCATTCGATATGATTACAATCCAAAATATCAGCGCCCTTTTCTTGACGTGTCTCATTATTTTCAGAATATTACTCTCAAAGCGGCTCGCCGGTATTAATAATCCGTCGCATGTTAGATATTCGGCAACTACATCTCTTACGTTACTTCTGATAAAAGAAACTATAATAGTAATTGAAGCTGTCGTGCCGCTGCGCTTGAGTTATTAGTAGTTGTGGGTTCAATCATCACACAGCGAAATTGTTAAATTTCAATCATTTTAATTTTAATGCACTGGCAGACAAAAACGCGGCAGCAAGGTTTTGTCTTATAGAAATTTGGGCAAAAAGTGGAGAACGAAGTGTCTCAACCACTTAACTAGGTTCCCTAAGCCTACCTTACTGTGCTAAAATAAACTGGAAGCAATTTTTTATAACAATAATAATTATATTGATAAAGAGCTGAAAGGTTTTGTAAAATAAATAGCTAACTTAGGATCGCGATTAGTGTTAAGTGGGGGAACTTTTTTAAATTCTATTAATAAAAATAGTCAATTTATACTTTACAAGATATACTTACTCGTAGAAGTATAAGTAGAACATCTTACTAACACCGATCTCACTGGCGACGCCGAGAGAGAACACTATGATAGCGGATGTCCAGTCAGCTGTACTCCGACAGTAGAAAAATACGAACCAAATCATCGATATAAAGTAAACGTAGACGTAACACAGTAGTAATAGAATAGTGATCGCGTGAAAAGGTTTAGGGATCGCTGAAAACAAATGTTAAACACAAAAATTTGCTTAGCTGTTAGTAAAGGAATTGGCGAAAATAATTTGTATGTAGCGAGCTCTTTACAATTCGCCATCATAAAGAAATTATGGGCTAAATTCAACGAAAGATAACGAAAGTTATTTGTTTAATTTTACTATATTTATATTTTATTCTATACTATAATAATATATTTGTATATCTCACGTGTTTTATTCCGGCCGTCGACGTGAAGCGTCACCACCCTCAGCAATACGGCCACATTCCAAATCAACGTGGGTAGATCGGTGAAGCCCAAACCAAATTTACGTATTACGTGCATCGGTAACATGTTAAATGTACACATTTTTTATTAAATTATCATGAAATATTAACTTTTGTTTTTTTATGTGTGAACAATAGGCATAAACATTTGAAATATTCACAGAAATTCACATTAACCAAAAAACAAAACTAGAATTTAGTAAAGGTCTTGCATTTAACACATAGGACAAATAAATATGTTAAAGCATATGTCAAATTAAATTTATATTAATAGTAATTTATTGAAAAGTCAACAATCTAAATAAATAATTTTCTAGTGTTTTTTTTTTTCTATTTTTCCATTATAAATTCGTAACTAACACTAAAAGGACGACTATAGGACATCAAACATCACAAAAATTGTAAAAATCGATTCGCTATAAGCTGTATCAACAACTGATACGAATCAAATATAAACAACAATGTTTATTCATATTTTTCATTTGTATACGACTATTATAAGAATGACGCAACCGTCGCTGAATTGAAGTCTTAATGGCAATGTCAATTCATTCATTTTCCAATAATCATGATAGAAACTCTAAAAATATATTTTTAACAACGCCGCGCTGTGCCTCATTACCAGAGCAAAGAAATGGAAATATTAAATACTGTGTGTATTAAAGCCGTGTAGTCCCGGCTTAGAATAGCATTACCTAATGCGAGTTAGGTAAATGCGCATTAGGTAATACCGGGCCCCGGCGCCCAACATCCTCCATCTTAAAGGCCGGCAACGCACCTGTAGCTCCTCTGGTGTTGCATGAGGTCGTGGGCGGTGATCACGTACCATCAGGAGACCCGAACGCTCGTTTGCCTTGTCCTCTCCAATAAAAAAGAAAAAAAAATTTTCATTACCTCGAGTGAGAATCAAACCCACGATGTTCCCGCACTCTTGTGTCCCTAATCTTGAGAGAAATTTTAAATATTCTTGAAAGACTGTCTCGTAAGGCAGTTCTAACAGGCTGAACCGGCATTAAGCACATTGTTCGTTAATGTCAATTATACAGTAACATGGCACAACTATGTCCTTTTTGATTTCTTCTTAAAAACTAAATCCTTAAATATACAGTATTTTATTACATAACATTGATGTCCAAATAAAAAAATCTTTCTGGAAAATATACTTATAAATATCAAGAATGAATATCCAATGGAGCCTCCATTACTCTACTTTAATTTTCGAACTGCAAAAATAAATTTCAACACAAAAAACAAGCAGTACATCGAAAAAACATTTTTATTGTTTTCTTTAGATACAATAAAAAGTGAGAAACGGGTTAACAGAGAGTGAAATTACTAAATTTACCTGTTAAATGCTCTCGGCCGACTTGTAAAAATTGCCTAATATTTTGTTCGTTTTTGCTTATTGCATTGTTTGTGTTTTTTGGAAATTAATTATTTCTCGAAAACACAGTAAAGTAACATCAGATTTAAGTTGTACAAAAAAAGGAAAATATTCACATGAATTTGTATATGCCACTTCAGATAACGGAATCTTGGTATCTGCCCGATACCGGAGCAAAGGCTAAAATAAGCTTTTACTTATTAACTGGACTTTCATTTATTACTTTCATAGGATAGTTTGGACAAAACTTAGTGGTTTTTAAGTTTAAGTATATTCGTGTTCCATATATTAAGGTAACACGACAAGTATAAAAAATACAACTGTTACACTACCTTAGATTTTCGAATATCATGGATTAAAGAGCTTCGCAAGAATTAAAATAGAAGAAGCTTACATTATTCTTTTTAAAACTGAAATTAATAAAATTGGGATTTAATTAAATACTATTTAAAAACTGTCATATCTTACACTCAGAAGAGACATCCATCACATCCCTCTAGAATAAACAGAATTATTCTTTTAGCTTCAATGTAGGCAGATGGAACCTAGTAATAGGATCGTTCTACATTTCCCGCTCAGTTTTCGAAACTCTGCGTTTTGAGTGGCAGAACTCAACACCGCGCTTTTTCCTGAATGTAGAGTGAGAAAATCAAAATAATTGCTTTCTCTAATGTGAAGCTGCGCTCTAGCGGCCTAATTGTATTAAAAATTATCACCTTGTCTGTATGTCCATATTTTAATACAGATGTGTGAAAATTGCGAATAATAAAAATATTATAATTATATAATAAAAGGAAGCTAAATCTTCAGTGTTATAATGATGCCCTTGTGTATTGCTTTAAAAATTCATAAAGCTGGTCCCAACTATAACGTAATGGGTTCCACGTAAACGTCCTCGTGTGACACAATCGATTGCTGGCTAGCTTTTAACAAACAACCACTGGTTGTTTGTTAAAAGCTCAAACTGTACTTACACAATTCTCGCAAATATCTACTCTTGTGGCATACACTGTAAGAAGCTAGTAAAGTATAATCACTATTTGTCGAATTGCTACTAATTTTTAACAATTTATTATTTTTCAGCATCAGGCTAAATCTTAATGGAGAATAGGAAAAGCTAATACCAAGGCACAATGTGGCAGGAATCAAACCTACAACCATCATGTATAATAGCCGTCGACTCACATCGCCACATTGGCCACACTCTAATACATTTTAGAACAAACTATACGGCTAACTACTCTTTCAAACACTATCTGTCATACTTTCAATCTGATTGATATTAATAATTTTCAGGAGGAAACATGAAGAGGAATTCATGGTACAAGATGGTAGAAACGCTTAAAACTTTTGACCTAAATCATCATGATTTACCAACAATCATTGAAAACGTTTCGATATTGCTCAGGATAATTACAATTGATATTTATAAAAAATCAAAACGTTAGTGTTGTATTTTATCGCTTATCAGATATTTTCACTCTTCCTTCGTTCTTGGAAATGGATACTAGTCACGTATCTCCCCAAACTGCTCCACTGTGCCACAACGGCGCAATTTAATTTATAGATGTGCAGAATATGCAGGATATGCAGAAGAACACTAAAAAAAAAGAGATTCAAAATTTTCTACTTTCTTCTCTTTCTCTCTTCTATTTCATTTTGCGTTACCAATTATTTATAAAGAAATAACATATACTTTTAGCTATTTCCTTCGTCTTTTACATTATGACTTCAATTGCTGGTTTGGGCTACTTCTACGTATATACGATATCAATGGTGTGGATGGTATTTGTCTACTATGGCAGGGCCGCTATGTGGACTGAAGTGGCCGTAGTACTAGCTTTAAGTTCTTGCAGTGTCATTTGTGTCACAAAATTTGTCTTTATGAAATTATATGGGTAAGTAAATTATTTGTTTTTTCTTAAAATTTAAACAAAGAGTTTAGTTTTTCGAATAATATTTTATAATAAAGTATAATAGTATCTATATTAATATTTTAAGCAGTAGATTTTTAGGTTGGCGTAACGTACTAATCTCATTAACTAGTAATTAAGTACTGGGAAAATATTTTCTTATTGAATATCAAGAAAAACAAAAGGAAGAATGTATGTGAGAACTGTTAATAATATGTGAGACGTAAAAGCTAGTAATTATTCATTTTTATTTCAAACAGGAAAGAAATCAAGGATACTGTTGAAAAATTTCTAAAATGTGATGCTCAAGTTATAGCAGATACAAGATTCGCTAAAAACCTTCTAAAAAGACTCAGGGTGGTTAAGAGGCGAGCTGCCATCATCTGGGTGTCCCTCGTGGTAGACGGCCTCGTTTATCTATTGATTCCACTCCTCACGCCTGGTAGACATTTTACAAATGAGATTTACCTAATTTATGGTAATAATATTTACTATATGATTAAAAGAAAATAAAGTTCATTAAACTCTAATTCTAATTAAATAAATAAAAAAAACTCTAATTTCAATTAAAGCTACGTATTTCTTCATCTTCTACCATTAAGTGCACTCTTTATTATTTCAGGTCTAGTTCCGATGTTAGAGCCGCCTAATTATGAAATAGCCTTACTCGTCACTACTGTGACCACAGGTTTTGGTGTTTATACCATGGTGAGCGTGGCTACTTACGTGATAGTCATAGTCGGTTACGCTGAAGCACAAATGCACGCTTTAAGCGAAGAACTAAGATACGTTTGGTTCGACAGCCAACACTACTATAACGAAATCAACTGTGATATTGACAAAGTGAATGTCATTGATGATAAAGATAATATCACAAATGAATTTATTGGCGTTCGTTTGAGAGATATCATCAAGTTTCATATTGTCATTATTGATTTAGTCCATGAATTGGATAGAGAGTTGCGCCCAACACTAGCTTTGGAATGCGGTATTATGGCGTTTTCTATAATCACTGAACTGCTTGGCGGTCTCAGAAATACTTACCTACAGTTGCCGTTTTCTTTGATCCACGCGTTCATGGACTGCTTGGCTGGCCAACGATTAATCGACGCTTGCAATAACTTCGAAGAAGCTCTATACAATTGCAAATGGGAGAATTTTAGTATTAAAAACCAAAAGACAATTTTGCTTATGCTAGGACTATCACAGAAGACCCTGATGTTATCTGCTGGTGGAATCGCCAAATTAAATTTTAATTGTCTAATGATGATATTAAAATCCACCTATTCAGCGTATACGACCTTAGAATCTACAGTGAAGAAGTAGTTTTATCAATTTATTTACGTTGTGTCATTAGTCTGTTTACTGAAAAAGTATTTCTTTTTAATATTATTAAGTAATTAGAAATAATTGGTCCATTATTAGAATAAAAATGGGTCTTTACAAAATCATTCATTATTCATACCACTAATTATGTTTAAAATGGGTTAACCATCTTGTAAATAAGACGCTGGCCTTTGTGTGTACGTTTATACTTTTTATTCGTTACAAATATCTCATTAACAAATAATTATGATGGTTTTGTGCCAATTGTTGAACCTATTGTTTAATATAATATACAATTCTAGTACTATCTGTAGATGCTAGTTGCCAAATTTCATAATTTTAGGTCAACCGGAAGTACTCTTTTAATTTTAATTCCCTTTATAGTATCAAAATACGCATTTTTATATATAGTAATATATATATAAATATAACGGGCATATTTTTATTTTAAGTAACAGTACAATCAGTGGGCCTTAGATGTAGGTATATGGTGTCAAAGTCTCTTCACAGTCATACAGACAGACGGACTCCAAAGTGATATTAAGGGTTCCTTTTTTCCTTTCAAGGTACGGAACCCTAATAAACTAATAGCAAATTTCCTCACCGTCTGCAAATAATCTAAAGATTACCAAAATCGTCCTCATCTAAACTTTTATCACTTTCTTAAACTTTTCTTTCAAATTTTCTTTTCTTGATGACCTTAAATTAGAAGTTTGAAGTGTCATATAAATTTGTTGGCTCTGTTTGTAATTTTCCATTTTTTTTTATTAGAAAATCGCAGGTGCTAGTTTTACAATTTAAATTGTATAATTACAGCTACATTTATTTTAATCATGGAGGCACATTTTGATTGACATTCATATTCGTATAACAAAAGGTTTAATAAAGTATGTACGTTTGTAAAAAAATTAATAAATATATTTTCAATAAAAAATAAAACTTTTTTTTATTTATCCACAGCCATCTTACACTATTATCTTTTCCAAAACGGAAAAAATAAAACAAATAATTCTCTTCTTCCACATTTCTCATTCTGTCCGTTGTTTTCTTTTTTTCAGCTTCACGCGGTATCCCGCACACAGCAGAGTAGGCAGAGGGAACCTCGTTGTTGAGACACTTCCGTTCCCCACTTTCTACCGAATTCTTGAGGCATTGCATGTTGAGAGGCAGAACTCAACGCCGCGCTTTGCCTCGACACCAAAGCGAAGAAAAATGGAATCTCGAATCGAACCCACAACATCGCGTTTGCGGGCGGCACCCTCGTGCCACTGCGCCACGACGGCCTCTGTCCATGATTAATTATATACGGCTTTATGCTGTATCCGCATATAGCAGCCAGAACCTTGTGTTTAGACACTCCGTTCCGTTTATCCGTTTATCTGTATTTCCCCCATAGCAGGGTAGTCAGAGTGAACCTGGGAATCTAGTGTTAAGACACTCCGTACCTATTAAGACTTTTCCGTTCTACATTTACTACCGAATTCTAGAGGCATTGTGTGTTGAGAAGTAGTTAAGTTTAGGGATGGTTACGATATTTCATGTTTGAGTGGTAATTCAACCCACATCCTGTCGCTTTTACAGTCACACGCTTGTGCCCCTGCACCACGACGGTCCTCAGAGGAATGGATATATAAATATTTTTTTCTCCCACCAGTGAACTCGCAATATCTCGCGAACTCGGGCAAAAAACAGATAAACACTCTATACTAAATAATACGTGAAATTGAATAATGAAAACAATTAGGCCATCGTCTGACGCAGCAGCACAGCGTCTGTAAACGCGGTGTTGTGGATTTGATTCCCACTTGTGGCAACGCAAGTAGAAATATTATTCAATAAAAATAATAAATTATGCAATAAAAAAAATATGATTATGAGTTATTCAGTCCATTTGTCGCGCACATCAATTACTAAATAAAAATTGAAGATTTGTGTGACCAGAACGGATTTTCAAAATGGGACGGCTCGTGAAGCATCAGCTTTCAAATAAAAAAGAATAATCAAAATCGCTCCACCCAGTCTAAAGTTAAGGTAACGTACATACGGGATACAGCGTGAAGCTAAAAAAAACAAAACAAATAGCAGGATCAATATTAATAGCAATTATAGGAAGATTTTTCTAGCTTCGTAAAAAATCTTTTACGTTACAATTAAGACCAATTAAGTAATTTAAGTGTCACTCAAGCTCTGTTAATTTATTCTAAGTGATAGAAATGAAATTCTTTATATTTATTTTAAAGCCAACGACGAGTTTTTCATACAATTGATTATTGTATTTCAAAGGAACACTACGGAAACGGGCGTCCCATTTAAAGAAACGATCCTCGAATCCTATAGAATTACATACATCGGATATGTACTTATACATAAATTATTATCTCATATATTTTTAATATTATGTTGTTTTCAGTTTCGCCGCTTGATTTCTACACGTAGCACATTAAGCAAATGGGAACCCTGTGTTAGGTTACTCTGGGGTCCACAATCCACCTGAATTCCAGACATTGCGTGATTTATTAGCTTCACACCGTACATAAGTAGAGTAGAGTAGATAAGGAATCTAGAGTTAACACACCTCGTTCCCATTAAAATATTTCCGCTCGCCACTTTCTGTCGAATTGTCGAGGCATTGCGAGTTTACTGGACAACCTCAACGCCGCGTTTTGCCTTGTTACCAGAGCAAGGAAATAAAAAAATTAAATATTCCATGTCTTGAGTGGAAATCAAACTCCTAACTGTCGCATTGTCCCACTGCGCTACAAGTTCAACAGCCTCAATATAACGGAAAATATAAAAAAATGAACTTAATAATTAAATTTAGTTAGTGAATTTTTAGTTAATAGAATATTTTTCATCTTAGTTACATAATCCAAAAGTATCCATTACTCAAGATCCATATTCCCCAATAGTACTTACCGGCGTTGGGTGTATGCGCACAGAAACTCTAAGACTATAAAATAACGAAGGTCTGGTTCTACTGTTCTACGAATGGCTCTCTTTCTATTGATCATAGCTAGTCTCTCCGCAATATCTATCCTCGATCATCATTCTAACCAGGAATCTATTTTGCTATTGTAGAGATTTCAGATATGGGTATTTTCGGCAGTTTGGGACTCGACCACAGTGATTCGCGAACTCTCATAGCAAATATCAGTATACTATTCAGAGGACTCACAATTAACATAGATCAGAACAACATTAGACGTAAGTACCGTCATTTTTGATATTTAAAAATAGCATTATAAGTAATATAATAAATTTGTTACCTTAATATTAAACTTTTCGTTCAAAGTAATTAAACGAGGTTAAGACTTTTAGACTGTGATCCAGGGGATCGCAGACTTGAATATTTGATATGAACTTCAGTCAGATACCTCTACGCGATCTTTAGGTAAATAACCTTGACAACCGTGGCAACCGCAAGGGCCTGAGTCCTCCGGGGGGGAATTCTAAGAGTGGACCAAGTCACCGTCCGCCAACTATTCAATTTGAGACTATTGTAAAGGCAGACGTCCGTTAGTCTCATTCAATAGCGCAGTAGCCAACCCATCCAAATTCCATTTCATAGTCCTAGTTTCGTAGTAGATTTCCACATTGTTATTATATATGTATATATATATATATATATATATATATATGCCTTCCAAAACAAGAGACCGGGTTCTTTTGAACCCGTGACAGAGATACAAATAAAGTGACAAACCCTAAAAAACAACAATGGTGTTTTTCACGCTGTATCTGACATATAGCAAGGTCGGCATGAACCTAGGGTTAAAACAATCTTTCTCGACTTTTAATCATATAATTTAATTTATATATTATTTCAGCGATTCCCTGGATCGTTTACATAATTAATGTTATGGCTGGAGCTTTCTATATCTACGTATACATATTTTCAATGATATGGTTTGTTTTATTTCGTTGTCCAGAATGTGGTGATATTACAATTTGTTTCTTGGAGGTGTCATTGGGAATGTGCAGCGCTTCAGCCATTATAAAGTTTTTTTACATTAAGCTGTATGAGTAAGTTCTTCTAATCTATTTTAAATTAAAATAAATAAATCGAATAATATTTTACCCGATTCCACTCTGTCCAAATGCTCTACGAAGGCCGCAAAATGTATATAAATTAATATATCTTTTTAGCGTTGTGTTGTATCCCGCTAATAGCATGATTTTGCAGAGGAACCCTGGGAATCTAATGTTAAGACACTTCCATTCCCAACTTTCCGCAGGTTTAGAATAACTTTATTTAAATTACAGAAAAACAGTAAGAAACTTAATTTATGAATACATAAAATGTGATCGTCTCGTAATATCTGAAACTAGATTTGCTGCAAATATTAAAAAATATTTACGAGTTGTAAAGAGAAGAGCCTTAATTATATGGATAACTTTTATGGTGAACGGAACAATTTATATTGTTATGCCTTTTCTGATGCCCGGACGCCATTTAACTGAAGATTTATATGTTATTTATGGTAAAACAAAAACATTACAATTATTATTACATTAACAAACAAGTTAAAATTACTTACAAAGATGAAAGATTAAATGAATCACGGCGTTGATTTCTTTCACTCACAGTGTCTAGAAAAATGGACGGAATGTGGGACTTAATCGTAAAGCTAAAAATAAATTGACTTTTCATCTCATTAATCAAAATGTCATTTTCACTAACAGGATTAGAACCAATGTTGGAATCACCAAATTATGAAATTGCAACAATGCTGATGATACCCGCCATAATCATCGGAGTTTTCAGTTTAGCGGTTATAGTGGCTTTCATGGTGGTCATAGTGGGCTACATAGAAGCGCAAATGCTAGCTCTAAGTGAAGAACTGCTCAACCTATCGCAGGATAGTGAAATATTCAGCGAAAAGGTCATGCGACAAAATAACTACTGCCTTAGTACAAGAACAAAAATCCGTGTCAAAAATATATTCATTGAGAACCGTTTGAGAGATATCATCAAATTTCACATTATGAACATCAAACTTAGGAACAACGTCGAAAACAAATTCAGAATTATATATATAATAGAGTTTATATTTCTGTTTTTCGCTATCGTTGCTGAACTGTTGGGCGGCTTGGAGAACACGTATGTACAACTGCCATATACATTTGATCAGATATTCCTTGACTGCTTGATCGGTCAAAGATTACTAGAAGCAAGTATCACTTTCGAGAAAGCCTTATATAGCTGTGAATGGGAGAATTTTAATGTGGCGAATCAAAAAACTATTTTGCTGATGCTAAGAAAATCTCAAGAAACATTGACGTTGTCCGCTGGTGGAATAGCCGTTTTAAGTTACCCATTTCTAATGCACGTGGTAAGGTCGACGTACTCCGCGTACACGACACTTCAGTCCACTGTTACTGAAGAAAAACATTAGATGACCAGAAAAGTCGATATATGCACAAGATATTTTGAATTTGACTTGCTTTAGTATCTCACAGTGTATTATTATATTTTTATGAAAAACAGTGAAATATGTCGTAATTCTTAGTTTACTTTGACTATATTGGAAGAGTTTTACATAAATTAGTAGAAATACATTTATGCAAAGCATTTATCACTTAATGTCATTTTTAGCAAAGTTTTTCTATCAAACAAATGCTTAACAATTTAAACATAGCTACGTCATATGACATTACACAAATTAAACAACTGAAAATTATTATTTTCTTTTATTTAACAAAAAAATATAAATAAATAATAAAATTATAATTAACAATAAATAATAAAATAATAGAAATAATCACATAAATTTTCAACTAGCACCACTATTCTTATGTTTGCTTGGATCAGTTTCGTACTAGATGTTGCAGACAT